>PVIH01000819.1:105000-180000 GCA_004025045.1 Sigmodon hispidus | reverse complement strand
ATCATTGTCTTCCAGAACCTCAGACTGACCTGTGGGCTGGCTTAAGCTCATCTGCAGACATGCGGTTGTTGACCCCAATTGTCTGTGTCCTGATGTGGCCAGAATCTCAGCTTCTGTGTGTCTTCATGCCATAGCAGATATTGAGGTCCCGTCCTGACCCTCCTTTGCACCTGAGTATTATTTGTGCTCCATTTTAGATTTCTTCACCCTCCCCAGAGGGAGGCTAATTAAGAACCCCCATCTTGACATCTTTACAATTATTTATTGAATGCCAGATTCCATGCAGCCAATCACTCTTTTTTTCTCACTATAATTCACCAAGAAGGGTAATATTGGCCCATGGTCAATGCTGGATGTAGTGGAGACCAACCCACTTTCAGGACCTATACTATGTTCTATGAATTATATTCAAGGGAGTGACTGCAGTCCATAATTCCCTCCTATGAAGAGTCCTCCAAATAAGAAGGCATCCAAGCCTCAGTGGTTGGAGCAGAGGGTACAGATGTTTTACAAAGGGATCCATTCAGCACAGGAGCTAGCTATTATCATCTCCTGGCCCTGTAATAAGCCACAAGGGCAAAGTTCTAGAACAGGCTAGACATCAGATTTGAGCTCTGATATTAAAAAGAGACATAGAAACAGAATGATCAGTTGAAGCCTGTATATTAAATGTATTTTTCCTTTGTTAAAAAAAAACCTGAAGAAGTTATGTTTCAACATAAAGGCAGCCTGTGTTTCATAGCTATTCTAATTTATGGGCCGTACATTCCTGTGATTGTCTTGAACTGAATAGCCAAGTAAATAATCATGGAGAGAGCCACAGGTAAATCATGTGGAGGTGAACAGAGCCTGTCCAGGGCCTCCACAAACGGCACAAACATTATTTCCTAATTTTGTAGATTTCTTCATCTGAGCCCAGAAAACGCCTCCTCTCATTGGCTTTGAGGTTTGACACTTCTCTCCCACTCCAATCCTGAGGAGATTGCGGCAAGGTGAAACGTGAGAAGTTTTTAAAGCATTTCCACACATCTCCTTCTAATTTCCCTTCTCAATTCGAAGGAAATAATGCTATTCACTTCACTTCCACAGGTATTTATCTGGGGCTGCCTGAATTCTGGCAATAGAAGAAGGCAGGGTAGAGTCCGGACGGGAGGCAGACCTGCCCAAACACCACCCTCCACCGCCATACACATATGCAAACTGGAACCTGAGTAAGGTGTTAATGTGTGAGATGATAATTGAAGCACAGAAGTGACCATTTTCCTTGCAGATTTGGTGACCTTAAGAAGTACATTTTCATCGCCATTCAAGCACTATCACCATCCATCTCTAGAACTTTCTCCTTGTTTCTAACTGGAGATGTACTGAGATGAATGGTCTGATTTCTTTTCCAACTATAGCAATCCAAAAGCAAACCCACACAGCCATTCACATTTTTATTTTCAGTACACATACATGAGATCGGCCCTTTGTTTTTTATGCAGTGATCTGGCCAGGCTAATGTGAGAGCTTCAGGCATGCTCAAAAGGCTGGCTGATGCTGTCCTGTGCATCAGGTTAGGTGGCCTAAATACATTTTCAATTAACAGTATTTTAACTTTTTGAATTTAGTACTGTGACTTAGATGCAAATTTCCTTGACAACCACAGAAGCCAATAAAAAAAGGCATTTTTCTGAGCTCAAATGAAATCAATAAGTTTATTGGAACATACTCCTTTGTAACCTAAGGAGTGATTATCTATTAAACCCTCTTTTCCTCTTTTTCTGCCTTCCTTGGCCCCCAGAAATCAGCAATTCTACTTTCTATGAACTTGGCTACTCAGGGATCTCCCATACATGGGATCGGACTTGATGTATTCTTTTGTGACTTGTTCATTTTATGAAGCATAGTATTTTCAAGGTTTGTCCATGCTCTAGCATTGGTGGCCTGGTTAATTTTATACATAGCCAAGTTGAACCAGCTAAAATAATGGTTCTCATGTTTTCCTCTGAGGGACATGCACGTCCGGATGCCTGCACTTGAGAAGGAGCCACAGCATTGAGTCCAATACACTTGCTGAGCTATTAGTCAGCAGAGGCTTTCCAGGCAGATAGAGCAGAAGCAACTTCTCCAGGAACTGAGGACCCTGAGAAGGAGACACAGGGTATAGATGCAAAACCACAGGCTAAGTGCTAAGTCACTGAAGGGTATGGATGGACTGCCAGGCTGAAGGAGGAGACGGCTGAAGGAGGAGACTGAGTGGTCCACTCAGAGGTGAATGGATAAGTGGAGCTTCCGTGAGAACTTGAAGGGTAGATACAATGTAGCACAAGAAGAGAAACCAGACTGGAGAGCTGCGTGGAGTGAGAACGTGCTCCCCGGAAGGCTGTTCTGCTCATGCTCTCCTGCCCGGTGCCGGCCACAACCACAACTGTGTGTTACATGAGTAATAAGAACAAAGCCTGAGTCGGGGATAGTCACCTGAGGTGTGTATAGGAAACAGTGACTCAGAATAAGACGGCATTGAAGGTAGTTGGCCAGGGGTGTCTGTAATGGCTCCTCCACCGTGTCTAAGCTAAGGGCCACTAGACCATAGACACCTGAGCAGCTGAAAACGCTCGCAGCTGGGCTCATAGTAATGGAACTCCAGAGTCTTCACTGGGTGTTTGCACGCACAGTAACTTCTTGATTGGAAGTCTTGTTCTGTAGAACCATTTTCAAGTGGCAGAGTGTAGAGGGATGGATGGCTCTTCAGGAATCAAACATCAGAGTAATTGGGATTGAGAGGAGGAGAAAAGAAGATCCTGAGGCCACCACAGGAGAGAAGATTACAAAATGTAGAGACCTTGAAAGTCCTCAGAAGCCAGAGATGATGAGACACGTCAGGCTTGGGTGATTGGCTGCAGATGGAGGTCCTGGGAGGAGAAGTTTCCCCTCCTCACAGAGTGTGTGATTGGAAGGCAACCCTGGCTTCTACATTTGAAAAGGAAGCAGGGCTCTGGGGTTTAATAGCTGCAGAGATGCCATCTGTAGCCAGGACAATGGGGCTATGGCAAGGGGAATGATGAAGGTCATAAGAACACAAGAATTGTGAATAGGAGAAGGAAGGAAAAGAGACAGACTCTGTATTTAGTGCAAAACTCATTCCAACTGATTTAGACCCGAATCAGGCATTTATTACAGGTCGCAGAGATATTTCATAGAACCCATGGGGTTAAATAACATAGCAAGAATGGAACCAGACTCTGGAGAGCTGTGCAGGACCAGAGGTTACTTTCTTTCTCTTTCCCTCCAGGTAATCCCCTCCAACCACTGCCCACCCACCCTGCCACCTGGTCTCCTCTGTCTTCATAGAAGAGCATCAGGAATACAACTGCCTGACTCAAAAGACCAGTAGGAAGTAGTTTGTGTCCTGAGTCTGAGCCATGGTTTCTGGGGGGGGGGACTATAGAATTGACCTGGGTTCAGAGATCTCCAGGGTGGTGGTCCTTCAACAGCATTAATTTGGCTCCTGAGCACAGCTTTCTGGACTGGGAGGAAGTGATCCAGCTGGGAAGATTCCATAGATGTGGCCCAAACTGAACTAGTCAAGTATGTCAGGTAATAGAGGACTAGAAGCAATCAGAGAATCAGTCAGGGATGGCTCGACAGTCCTCCCGGAACTCAGAGTTCTGCTGGTGTGTGCTTGTCCAGAGGTCACACAGTGACTGATGGGGTAACTGAGGGCAGAGGTGTTCTTTGGGGAGAGCTCTCAGCTGTGTAGACACGTCCTGTAAATCCTCAAAGAGGCTGCCCCTGGGGCAGATGGGAACAGAGCCACAGTCCATGATGTGGAAGGAGTCACCTGAAATGAACCCATAGGCTTTGTGGGATGTGGAGAAGCTAAGCTATTTCTTCTTACCCACCTAACTCCAGCCCTACTATCCCCAGTTCTTCTCTGGAATCTAGTCACAGACTAAATAAGGAAGCCCAGGAGTGCTCTAAAATCAGATACATATTTGAAGGGGGTAGACAGAATTTATATGTAGATTTTTCTAGAAAGAAAATTCATTCAAGGGGACCATGACTAAAAAGAACCTAAGAAGCAGTGATTTGAATAGATGTGATTTAAGGCATTTTATTATAAGTGAAACATAGAAATAAGAAGGGAAGTAAGATATGGGACCAGAAAGAAAAATCAAATACACTTTAAAAGTATTGGGGTCTACACAGCAGTTAGGAGGAGACTTTAATTTGGCTTCGAGCTTCCTAGCAGGCAGAGAAGCCTGGCAGGTTACATAACCCCAAAGCCACAGTTCCACAAGAGAAATAATGCCATGTCTAGTAGTAATTACTAAAAGAAACTTCTCAGCAAGCAAAAATATCCCAAAAGTAAATACAATCATTTATGGGAGCAGTGATAACTGTTATTTATTATAAATGACCTCATAGTAGGCACCAAGTTAGATTACATAAGCCATTTCACTATATCTTGGTAGGACTCTATTATTCTTAGTGCTGCATGCTGATGAGTTTAAGCAAAGCACAGAGAAGTGGAGAGCCTGGCCTCCACTCCCACAGCTGAAAGTGGCCATCAAAGGATATTCGGCTATATCAGCCAAGGCCTACGTCTACATTCCTAGTTACTGTAAATTATACAAACCCTTAAAAGCAAGTAGAGCTGGCAAGAGAATGAGAAAGATAAAAGCAGGCATGACCCACACTCTAGGCAGCCCTCCACTGAGCAGGGTACAAAGACCTATAAAACACAAAAGGTTAGAAATGATAATAGTCATGCCATTTTTAAAACTTCCTAAGAGTCAGGCTCCATTTAGGGGTTTTGTACCAGCTTCTCCTTTGATTTCTCATGCCTTCTCTTGTTGTTGAGACTCAGTCCATTAGGTCAAGCCCTTGCTTCCTAACTTGGATTTTGAACTCTTGGAAGACTGGAATTTCTTTATCCAGCATCATTTTCCACCACTGCCCCAACTGGAATAGGGATGGCACATTTGAATAAGAACAGTGTCTCTCTTGAATGGGGTGGCATGGATGGTGCTAAAACGGAAAGCTTAAAGAAACTGAAAGAGATGACAGAGGCAAAGCCAGAAGGATGTGGGGTGGAAACAGAGCCAAAATGAGGGAGAACACAGAGCAGAGTCTGGGTGTGGGAAGTCGAGGTGGTGGTGGTTACCTAGGAACACTAGCTAGATGGCAGTGTCAAGGACTGGTCCTGAGCTAGCAGCAATGTACAGGAGGCAAGAACATGTGCAGTACTGAGATCCTAAAAGAGCTGAAGGAGAAGAGGAAACAGCAATGGCATGGCCCTTGAGGGAGGCATGGCTCTCACTGGGTCCATGAAAGAAAAGGAAGGCTGTGCTGAGGATACCAGAATCCCAGAAGCCACTGACTCATGGAGTGTCTTTAACCTGAAATGTCAAAAATTAGAATAAGAAAGGGCAACTGATGCTCAACGGTGTGTGTGTGAGAGGAGGGGAATGAGATCTGTAAAGAAAAAAGAAGCCATCTTATAGAAGGTTCTGGAAGCTGTAGGTAAAGATAAAAATGGAGGCAATTGGCATAAATTGCTCACTTGAGATACTTATGTGAAAGGAAGGAAAAAGCCAAAATGTTGGGTAAATGGGCCATCAGGGTCAAGCAAATGATTCTTTTCAACTGAGAGAAATCTCTCCTGTCGATGAAGTGGAGCATGAACAACACTTTGATGTGAGGTATAAGCAATTCTCTAGAACTGAACCAGGCAGGTGCTGCCCATATAAAAACCAAGATGACACATTTGTACTGTAATCTTCCGGGATTTTTAAGTCTAGAGAGGCATATGCTCTGAACCTTCATAAAACAAAATGTATGAGGTAAGGCCCGTGTCCACCTTCCTGATAGGCATCTCTAGATAAGCTAAGAACTCTGTTACTAAGTGCTGTCAAAGGAATGGAACGGATCAGCAGGCGCATAAAAGAAGCCGCCTCCTATGAGTCAAAACCATAGGCAGGTTCTGTTTTTCAGTAAGCACTAAGAGTACAGCTCTGGGCTCCCTGTGTCCTGCCCTTGAATTTCTATACAGTATGGATAATAGCTCAATCTGTTGACAATAAGTACAGCATGTTCCCTCTGCTGCTGCCTGACTTCTGAAGAGGGGCTTGTGTGAAGGGGATGTTTGCCCTCACCAATGTCATCTGAGGAAATATTCATCTTCTCTTAAGTGTCTTCTCCTCCCTACCTTCACATACAGTGTACTATAAATGGAGATGAGGAGGGTCTGTAAATCAAGGAAAAGACCCTGCTCTCAAGCACTCATTAATTAGGTGGATGGATACGGCATCCTAGTCCAATTGGACAGGACAGCAGGGAACCATTCCGTCTCCTATATGTCCCCACCTGGGTCCTGAAGAGTCTCAAGGAGATAAGATCAACATGGGGAACTTCTAACTTCTAGGAATCTTTTTCTTTGTGCCTGGTTAAGTAGAAATATCAGGCAAGTTGAGTTTCTTACTGGAATTTTTTTGGGGGGGAAATTGAAGAGTGTCATGGAATTAAACATTTTATTTGTTTTATTATTTATTGCCCACACTGTTTTAAAAATAATTTCATACTTCTTGTAAAATTATTTAAATTATATTATGATAATGTAAATTACAATAACTAAGAAAAAGATGAGGCAGAATCTGGAAAGTGGAATTGAAGCAGAGCTGAGAGTATAATGCATATGATGAAGTACCATCCATTCACCTGTAGGTGGAATTCACATCAGGATCTCAGGGCTCTAACACCCAGGGCAAAAGGAGAAATCTGCTTGGCCAATGACACCTCAGCACCCAAGAGTCAGCATGCCCACAAAAACAAACGCCTAGCAGCTGAGGCCCAACAAATTGCCCACAGAGTTTCTCATCATTTCATTGATGAAGTGAAGACCATTCCCACGGAATGAAGGACAGACTACATCCCACACAACACTATTCCTCAATAGAAACATAGCACCAACATCTTACTAAACCAAGTGTGGTAACAGGAACCTGAAATCCTATTGCCACACCTGAGGCACAAGCGTCTCAAGCTGGAAGCCAGCCTGGGCTACATAGTGAGTAAGTTTCAGGACAGCCTGGGTTATAGTAGTATCCTGTCTCAAAAAAAAAAAAAAAAAAAAAAATCCAAAAAGAACAGCATTCCAATAAAAGGGAATTTGGGGGTGGATCATACAATGCAAGCAGTGATCTAGCTTAAATTGGGACTCCACTTCAGAGTACACTGACCTGTGGGAGAGGTGCTGGCTGCAGGTTCCCAGCTCATCTCTGTCACCACCCCGAGTAGTTAGTGATAGTGCTTTGGTTTCAATCCACAATCACTGTACCCAGTTGCCTGTGTGCTCTAATGACCCTGCTTTATATTGTTTACCCATCAGCCTAATGGTTGGCATGGTCTCTAGTATACAGATACAACATCTGGTACCATATCTGTGGCTGAAACAGTAAGTAATGGTAACTATAGAGACTTCTACTATGGCCTTGGGCAATGAACTAATTCTGGACAAGGTAGATTCTTCTCATTAGAAAACAAAAGATGTTAGAAAGAGAATACTCCCGGAATCCTGTTCTAACTCCTTCATTTGATGTTAAGATTTTGTGAAAATTGAAATAGAACTTTTACATTACAGAATGTGGACACTAAAATGACCCTGTCTTGGATTTAATCTCAGTTGAAATTATATGTACATTCTCAGACATATCATAATAATATATTTTTCTTTAAAAAAAAAAGAAACAAAAACAAGGAAGAAGTTGATGAGAAGTCATAACAAGTAGCCATACTCCTCTTCTGCCCCACCCTCACCATTGCCTACTGCCTACAACCCCATCTCCTTGGCTGAGAGCCACTGCCCCATCATGCCTTGTTCTGAGCAGGCCCTTGCTACAGGGGATTCATAACTGTGATAATTGTAAATAGTAGTCCCAATCCATTCACCTCTCCCGAACTGAGCTTCAAGCCATTCTTACACCTAAAAGACTTTTTGATGTCCCTCCTAACTGCCTTTCAGAAATCTACTTAGGGGAATGTCTAGATGGTCAAATACTGGCTTCTAGAAGAGCTTTTTTAGGAAGACAGTGACAAGAAATAAAAATAACATTTAAATCATGTTTAAGCTTTCTGTGTTTCATTACCTCTGAAGCATCCCTTATGATTGTGAAGTGCCAGACACTGACTTGTATGTGTTATTGTTTCAAAACATGTCTACATCTTTTAGAGGTGATTAGCATCCTCATTTTACAGAGGAAAAAAGCAAGTTGAGGAAGAGTCAATGAGAAATTTAACCAAAGCAGAACAACAAGGTGGCTAAGAAACAAGAGATTTAACCCAGGATCCTGAATCTAAGACCAAGGCACTTCCACTCCATGATGCTGCCCCAAAGAAACAGATGACACCTCCTCACCTCATCAAATGATAGGAAGATTGAGATTCGTGTAATGGATCTCAAGAGATTAGAAGGCAATTTGCAAGGTGATGTGTTCTGTTATCTTGTTTAAACTGTTGTCTTGCTGTTGTTTGGATCAGTTGGCCCCACAGGACCATTTGTGAAATGATCCATGTCCAGGGAAACTGTTGAGATATGGTAGATCTTTAGGTGGTGTGACCTAGAGGGAGATCTTTAAGTCATTGGGGGCCATGCCCCTGAAAAAGATAGTGAGACCCTGTGCTCTTCTTCTTCCTCACCTGGTTTCCTAGCTCATCAAGTAAGCAGCATTGATCTATCACACTCTCTCACCACCATTTTTTGCTCCATGGGAGGCCTGAAGCTATGGGCCACTAGGCTATGGACCAGAATCTCTAAAACCATGGACCAAAATAAAGCATTTCTCTTGTAAACTCACACATGCACTATCAAAATCAGTTGGTGGCATTAGTGGTCAACCATATCAGTTCATTACTAGAATGGAAAGAAACTTAAGACATTTCCCTGGCCTTTGGTTGTTTATGGCTCCATTGAGGAGGGAGAACACTGAGGCCCTTGAGACAATTTCAAAAAGACTCACTTGCACCTTCCTTAATACCCAAGGGATTTAGTCTTCAAACTGACACCTGTACTTTGAGGAAGTATGGCAGGAAAGTCTGATGAAGAAGTCAGACAAGCTCAGTCAGGTGCAAGGACTGCTTTTGGCTACCTCCAAATTAATGAGATTAAAAAGTCTAGTTGTTCAATCAGCTATAGGCCTTCTATGCAGAAGATCCCAGTAAAAAGCTATCCAGTGTCCCACAGGTCACCAGTTCCATTGCTATTCCCCGCCCCCTTCCTCTTCATCACAGTACTCAAAGTACTAAAGATATCTACCCAAAGCCAGATACAGAGTAGAGGTGAAGTGGGTCTCCAGATTCTACCTCTCTGACATGTCCCCCACATCTCACGCTTAGCTGAACCTGGGGATGCATACTGGGCTGCTTCATACCATTTCCTTGAATAAGGAGACGAACAATAACCCCAACTGTAGCAAGGGCTTTTGTGGGCTGAGAAACAGTTCAGCAGTTAAAGCATGGGCTGCTCTTGCAGAGGACTGGAGTTCAGTTTACAGCTTCCACATGGTGACTCATGACCACTTGTAACTCCAGTGACAAGAGATTCAGTGCCATTTCTAGCCTCCACAGGCACCCCATGCATGTGGTACACAGACATACTTGTAAACAAAATCATCATACACATAAAAATAAAATTAAATGTTTTTTTTCTAAAGAAGTTTCTCTTAACCTGTAGATCACTCACATAGAAACCTGTTTGATAGTGTGTGAAGATAAAGATATTAGGCTAAACCAAAAGCTGCCATTTTCTACATTTAAAAAGTGGTCTAATATGTCCCATTTAACATGATTCATGTAAAAACTGAAAAGTAAGGTTTAGGTTTCATGGTGGTTGCTATGCTCTTCAAACATGATGTCCACTGGCCCATAGTATCTTTCTTTTTTTAAAAAAAAATTATTTTATTATTTTATGGGCATGGAATTGGAGTTACAGGTGGTTATAAGCCACCACATAGTTACTGGGAATCAAACCTGAGTTCTTTGGAAGAACAGCAAGTGTATTTAGATCACTGAGTCCTGGTACAACTTTAATCCTTCAGTTGGGTTAGATCCAACATATAGAGCAATGAAAGAGAGGAACCAGACATAAACCTACATACAGATATGGCCATCAAGTATTTGAAAAAGTGGTTAAAATATGCACTGAAAAGGTGGAGCAGCCTATTCAACAAATAGTGCTAGGAAAAACTGGGCGTCCTCTGCAGGAGAATGAAACTAGATCCATATCTCTTACCTTGCACAACTCAAATCAACTTAAAATACATCAAAGAGTTCAAGTTAAAATCTGAAGCTTGAAGCTAGGGAAGAACACTCCAAGGTACAGATAGACAAGAACTCCCTCAGAGGACCCAGATAGCACTGGTAATAATTTCAAGAGTTGGCAAAGGAGATGACAGGTAGTTGAAATCTTCTGCACAGTGAATGCAACTATCAGCAGAAAGAACACAGGCCTCACAAAATGGGAGAAGGCATGGACCAGCAGGATGGCTCAGCAGATATAGCCACTTGCTGACAAGTCTGACCATGTGAACTCCATCCCTGGGACACTGTAGAAAGAGAAAACTAATTTCCAAAATTTGTCCACTGACTTCTGCATGTGTACACACACACACACAATGAAGAATCAAAAATGTCTTTAAAAAATTCAATAGGAGAAAATCTTTGTCAGTCATACTTCAGACAGGAGGTTGATGTCTGGAATACATAAAGAACTGTATAAAATAAACATTTAAAAACTCAGCTGTCAATTAATGAATGGGCTGCCAAAATGGAAGACAGTTCTCAAAAGTAGAACTCTAGGACCAATGAATATTTTTTTAAAGTGTGTGATCCTTAGTCATTGAGGAAGTACAAATTAAAATCACTCTGAAACTCCATCTCACTTGAGTCAGAACATTGTCTCAAAAAAAAAAAAAAAAAGAACAAAAATTGCTGGCGAGGGTGCTGAGAAAGAGAAACCCCACATACTGCTGGTGGGAGCAGAAGCCAGCACAGCCAATATGGACATCAGTATGGAGGCTTCTCAAAAAACTGAAACAAGACTCTCATATGGCCCAGCTCTACATCCACTCCTGTGCATATACCCAAAATACTCTGTATTCTACCACACAAACACCTGTACATGCATGTGTATTGCTACTCTATTTACAATGGCAAGGAAATGCAGCCAGCCTAGCCAAACATCAACAGATAAATAGTGCAAATATGGTACATATGCAGAATGAAATTTTGTTTACTAAAATTTGTAAGAAAATGTATGGATCTGGAAATATCAAATTAACCCAGACTTAAAATCAAATACTGAAAGTTCTCTCTCTCTCTCTCTCTCTCTCTCTCTCTCTCTCTCTCACACACACACACACACACACACACACACACACACACACACACATACACACACACACATACACACACACACACACACACACACACAAATCTTAAACAAACATTTAAGTCTTAAGTTTTTTAAAAGTGAAAATAATTCTGGGTTTTTAGGATTTAAAGCTATAGGAGAATAAAGCTATTAAAATATTAAAAGAATAAAGATCCACAGAGGTGAGCATCCCTACTGCTGTCCCCAAAGATTCATGCATTAAAGGTTTGCTTTTTATCTGTAGAAGGTGATGGCATCTTGAGGAGTCAGAAGAGTCTAGAAGAGGGTCTTCAGGATGCTAAGAGAAGCCCTTGAAGTGATTAGTGGGACTCCAATGCATTCTGTTTCCTCTCTTACCCTTCCTACCTACAATGGCATAAGCATGCTATGCTGCCGGGTCACAGGCCCCAGCGCAACAGGAGCAACTGACCATAAATGGAAGCCTTGGAAATTTGAGCCAATTAACTAACTTCTTTTAGTTAATTATCTTGAATGTTTTACTACAATAATGGCAGGATGAATAGCAGTTACCAATATTTATTGTGATATGGGAAGTGGTTTTTTTCCTAAGACAATGTTCTCTGTAAAGTCCTAGCTGTCCTGAAACTCACTCTGTAGACCAGACTGGCCATGAACTCAGAGATGCCCTTGCCTCTGTCTTTGCTGGGATTAAACGCATGAGCCACCACTGTCTGATTTGGGAAGCACTTTCAATAATATCATTTTGTTTACTCTCTACATTTATCTTATAACCAACCATCATATATTAAGTACTTTCTAGTACACAAATTAATTAGAAACAACCAACAGCAAAACCTATGGCCCAGACTAAAATCTACTCAGTAAAACATGCTTTTGTTTAGCCCAGAATCTATGCATGGGTTCTACACGTTAAAAGGTTTCTTTGTTTCAGAAGGGGCGTGTGTGTGTGTGTGTGTGTGTGTGTGTGTGTGTGTGTGTGAAAGTGTTAGAAAGAGAGAATGACATATATCGAGTCTGAAGAATATTTATCGTTCAGCTCTTTACAGAAAAGTGTGTGTCCTCTGATGTAGATGCGGGGCCCTTGTGGTGTGCTAACCCAGGACACGGGAGAGGAGGGGTTGGCACTAACACTGAGTGTGGTCGTAAAGGAAAGTGGCTCAGGTCCCACATCTGTCTCACACTCGCTGTGAGAACTGGAGTAGACTCCCTAAACTTTCCCAAGGTAGCCATTTCTTTCCCAAAATGAGGAGTAGGATGTCAACTCTGTTTATTTAGGAGCCCCTTAGTTAATATGGGGGCCCCAAAATAAGGAAACATTCTCATATGAGGTATAAAATTCCTTAATGTCCTATTCTTTTTTCTGGTGAAAATGTAAGAATAATGATTTGAAAGGACATAAGATCCCTATAGGACATAGGTCCAGGAGGCGACAATTGAGAGAATAGAAGACATAATTCCCAGACAGAAAGTCACAGTGTGTCATCGCTGTTTTAGGTGACAAACGTAGACTTCCCATTCTTTTTTAGGCAGAAAGACATTTTCTATGTTTTAGAATCCCAAGACAAAAAAGAGCAATAGATGTCTGTAGGAGAGGCTGGAGAAAAGAGGGGTGGGGTTCCATTTCTAAAATGCTTGTTGAGATGAAAAACTCTAACTTTCAATGTGAGCCAATTCATTGAGGCCTTACACTCATCTGTTGAGAACGGAGGGGGCATTGAAACCCCTCAGAGCCAATCGGGAGAGGCGGGCTGGAAAGGTCAGCCCTGGCTAGGGAGGTACAACTATCTGACTTTGTTAAAATGATGGTATTCGACAGAAGTTACATCTGAGGTCAAGTGACCGTAATAACAGGGACAAGAAGCGCTCTCTAATCATTCTCGGGGATGAAAATGACACGAAGCTGACATCATATCTGAGGTGAGATGAAACTCAAATCCTCGGCAGCTGCAAACTTCACCTGCTGATGGGCATCCTGACCCCACCAATCTCATAATCATACGGTGTCAAGAGGGGAACTGAGCCTCCAGCGACACAAGGCCCAGCCTGTGCCTGTGGGGAGTGACGCTCCGTCTCTGTTTCAGAAATGATGTTGTTAAAAGTTTCAATACTCAGCTTGAAACCTTTCAAATCAATGTCTGATTAGAAAAATTGGATTCCACCTACATGCATGGAATCTCTTCCCTTCCGTATTTTTTTCCTCCACACTGGGGACCACTTCTTGGCTAACATTTCCTGCTATAAAATGTGTGTTTTAGTTCAATGACTGTCTTGATGTTATTTAAAAGTTGCTCCCAATTCTTTTCAAGGTTTAAGAATGGTCTTTAATCTGGGTTAATCTTCTAGTTTCCAAACTACACAGAGAGCTCTCAGGGAGGTGGACTGGGGAGAAAGTGATTAATTATAGCCCTACTGCCCCCAAACACGGCATAAGAAAGGAAGACAGCCTAGATGGTGGAATATATTAACCCATGATAAAAGGCTTACGACAAAGAAGCCCAAACTGCATTTGAATGTAAAGCAAGTGTTAAAATTAAAAACCCAAAAGAAGAAATATTACATTTAGCCAGTTATTACCAAAAAATACTTTATGCTCCACCCTTCCCCTGTATTTGTTCTGATATGAGATTCAGCTGGTGTGGCGAGCTGTACTTTCCTCTATTCGGTTGCTTAAAAAGATGTGTGTGTGTGTGTGTGTGTGTTTTCTTGAAGAGAGGGGGCACCAAGGTGTGGTTCATTTGCATAGCTGCTCTGCCTTCCAGTGTACACCATGGTTCTTTACCTGCCAATACATTTCAGCACAGGCACCCCAAAGCCAATAAATACAGTTGTCAGTTGGGGGGATGAATCAGCATGTATTTAAATCAAAGAGAGCTGTGAAAGACTCCACTCACTCTGTTCCCAGACCTGTCAAACCACTGAAGAGATTAAACATCTGACCCTCTTCATCCCCAACATTGTTCTACAAGAGACATTTCTGTCACTATTCCAGCCACTTGGCTTTCAAAGATGCCACAAAGCCTCGGGCGACCTCGGCTACATTTCAGTGTTGTTTATTGATTTCTGACCTGGTGCTTAATAGTTTTCCCAGTCCCCCTGAATGGCTTTTGTAAGCAATGGGGTTTGTGCATCTCTCCGATCAATACCTTTTATATTTACAATAAAATTGAAACTGCTTCTGCTGGGGGCACAGCCCAGCATTTGTCATCCTTCAGAGAGGGAAAACTATGTCATTATCTGAATTAAAACATTTATTTCTGATTAAGAGAGTGTCCTATCTCATTAATTTTTCCCTTTCCAATAGAACGGGAATAGAACCCTATTGATTTTTTCACTTTTACACATCTCCACTGCTGGGGAGATAATTGAGAAGTTAGCCAGAATAAATGAAGTTTCAAGTCTAGTGGGCTAGCCAATACCTTCCAAATTCAAGGTGTTTTTATGAAGCTGGATTTTAATTTGTTGGCAAGCTGAAGCGCTGGGACTTATTCGGCTGAGTAAATTGGATTAAGGACAGAATCGGCCCAAAGCATGTCTTGGGGAGTGCTGAGGGCCTGGCTCCCTGTGGACGGCACAGCCTTCCTTCGGATTTATGCTAAGACAGCTTCCAAATTGCCCTCTTGGAAATCTGACTTGCTTCAGGAAGTGTGGATCACTGGCCCAAAAGCCTATTAACGTGTGTTTCCCTTCCTCATGCCCATCACCTTTAAACAACCAAGATCTAATCAGAGTTTGAACTAGACCTTCAGATAGCCGGCACCAATTGATTACACTTTATTAGAATAATGGGTCTAAATCCAAGCTTCATTAAAAGGAATTCCCTCTGCTTGGAACCCTTTATTCCAAAGACCTTTCAATTATAAGCCCTTCTGGCACACACAGGGGATACTGCTCACTTTGATATTTTTCTCATTAGGAATTAACCGTCATTTGTTCTTATTTCCATATACAGAGCCCAAGACCTGTCTGCAACAAGAAAGGCTCCACAATGCACAGCCTCCAGGCTAGAAGGATACTGTAGGACTGTAGATGAATTAAGCCCCAGCCAGCTTTGCTAATGTCTTAATCTGTTTCTTTCTCTGTAATTTATTTACCGCTGGCCCCATTGCTTTTAACATTCACTTTCACTTACATGTGTCTTCAGCCCCTTTAGGACAAACAGCCTTCATCCTCTTTAAAGGATAGTATTGAAGACTTTCTAGGTGATAGCTTGAGAGGCTTTCAGGGAAGACATTTACAAAATGCTTTCCCTAGTGACCAGCAAATAGTGATGTGCGTAGGGGGAGAGCTGGTCCGGAAGTGAGGCCAAGAAGTTTCATTCATGCCACAGGGTGAGGTCACTGTGAAGATCATAGCCCCGCTTAGGAGTAAATGAAGGACTGAAAATTAAGTAAATTGTAAAGACTTCAGTCTGGATTTATGTGACAAAGGGCAGCCTGTATTGAGTAGGCATGCTTGTGTGTGTATGTGTGTGTGTGTGTGTGTGTGTGTGTGTGTGTATGCAGACAAAAAGAAAAATAGTCACTTCCAAAAGTCCTAGTTACTAACGGAAAAAAGGAAAAAAAAAGAAATGAACACAGCAGATTAAAAATGCTGTGGAAATGAAGAACTTAATTTCCAACTGCATTTTAATTCATGGTCCAAAGTACCAAAGTATGCAAAGGTTGAATACATTCATCACAAACAGTTCTGTTTTCTCTCTTTGCACCAATGAGGGATTGCAGGATTACCAATGACCTTCCTCCCAATGAAGCTTCGTAATTATGGTCATTTATTATACAACAGAGATAAATGGATGGGATTTACATAGAATAAAAATATTATTTAACAGCAGTGTTATTGATGTGTGAAGTGTAATTTTAATTTATTTAAATGCTATAAATATATTGGTAATGTATTCTTTTCAAATTAACCTCCTGAACCACAACTGGGAAAGGTTCAATTAATATTGTACTAAAATCTATTTTCTTGTGTTATACAAGCTGTGGAGAGCTGAAAATACACATCGCTGTATTGTAAGGCATGGCTTGTTTTACAGATGTTTTACTTTTCTCCTTGACTCATGATTTCAGGTTGAAATTGAATGTCTTTTAAAATCATTTTTTAAAAAAATGTATCTTCCTTTAAAGTAAGGGTCCCTATTAAAGTTTAAAATTCTTATAATATAAATTATAAATGTAATAATTTGAGCAAAATTCTATTTACATTTATTGAACATATCACAATGTTTTTAATATTTGTCATCTTCCCATTGAGATGATAAAATGAAACTAGCTTTTATGCCAACCACTCACTCTAATTTACTAAGAATATTTAACATAATCTCAAAAATCCAGCAAAGGAGCCCGCAGCTATACATTTTGTTAACTATCTTAGCACTGGGAGCACAGTGGATGTATATATGCAGAGGTAGACTCATGTATTTTATTTGGGGGCTTATCTCTTTTGTATTCTGTCCATTTGCCCCTGGCTGTCATTATTCCATGCTCATCGACAGAAGAGTTATAGTTTGCAAAAACCTATCAGGTAGGCTGGACACCAGATAATTGAGGCGGTGATCAGCCCCAGAGAAAGACAATTGATAGTGATGGAGTCAGGGGCTGCACCTAACAAGATCCGTACCCTCTGTCTCCTTTAGCCTTTCTCTGGAATGGACAGAATGTGGAATAACATGGACATGTCTGGTGTGCACCTGGAGCAGGCTGGCGGTGCACAATACTCCTTCTAACTGTGATAGGATGGGGGTGTCTTTTGACATTGAGGCAGGTTATTAAATAGAAGTGTGGACCATTAAGAGATTATTTTGACCTTCAATACATTTTTATCAAAGTCAAAAAATGTTTGACACCACTGAACAGACTGGTATAGGCAAGGGAAATGCTTTTCTGTGGACATTTCTTCCATAGTCTTTAAAGCAAAAGAATTTTCAATATTTTCATTTCTAAATCTCTAGCAGCGTGTAGGGCTCCTGGTGATCAACACTAGATGGATGCTAAACATGCTCTGAAATGATATTTGAAAACAAGATAGTTGGCCAATCTTAGTAAGGACTTGCTGATTAAAAAATACATTTTGAAATTGCACTTTTAAATGATTTTAAGTTTACCTGGGCTCTAACATGATTTGGTAGAGATTTTCCTAAGGGGCTTTTAAAATGCACTCTTATTTTTATTAAATGCTGGGGTTCATTGGGTGAAAGAGTTATTAGTGTCCACATGAAAGCCTGTAAAAGCAGACCCTGGGCTACCTTCTGGATTCTAGCAGATAGCTTCCCAGGCTTTCAAGCTGTTTCCCTAACATCCTGCCTGTCTGCTCCTACCTTTTTTGGAAACATCAAGAGACATCGTCTACCTCTCTCACATCCCCTACCTTCCCAAGAATTTTCAAGTCTAAAATACTATACATTATCACACCCTAATTGCAATGACGAAAACCAGTGCATCCTGCTGACAATGGACTCAACCCAGAAAGAATGAAGACAGCTGTAGTTCTGCATGGCTATTAAACACCCTATAGTCTATATAAAAATATGCCAAGTTGAGGCTTAACAGTAATAAAATAGTATGGGTATTGCCTTCAATCCTGGCTGAATGAGCAATGCCCCCTGATTGGGTAATTGACAAACTACATACTGTAACACACTCTAGAATAGCCCGTGCTTTCATTATGTTGAACAATAGGTTAACTAGATAACTCTGCACTTGGCAAGATTACTTTCCACTGTCTCTGAGCATCTCCTTTTCTCCATGAGCTATTCCCTGTGATATTTCTGTGTTCTCCCCCAGCAGTGCACTTCCAACGTTAGTTACAAGCTCGCTCAGTGGTGCTCAGCTTCGCTCTTTTACCTCCCCCCTGGGTCAATTGCCTTTGGGAGGGAACCGATATAGATTAACAGGAAAATATACTGCCTGATTCATAGCAGAGAGAGGCCTTCCAATGCATACCCGCTCCACAGAGACTGCCGCTCCTTCAATCCCCATCCTGTCTGCAGTTAGTAAATAATTCTCTGCTCAGAAACAGTCTTTTGGAGAAAAATACAGACAAAAGATATATCTTTAAAGATCTGGGTATGTTTTTTGTTTTTGTGTTTTGGGTTTGTTTTTGTTTTTGTTTTTAATTCTTAGAGGTTGGAACACACTGGCAGGTGGATTTGGGCATTTAAAGTTAAGAATTTCCAACGTCTGCTTTCTGCTCCTCATCCTCATGAATCAACAGGGCTTGTAGTCCCTTAAACAAAGCTCCCAGGCCTCACTGCCACCCCCTGCATGGTCTGGAGGTAATGCCTGCTCACTTAATACTGGACATCCATAGATTTATAACAAAATGATAGATATAACTATTGTCATTGGACTTGCACTGAATTATATCGACATGGGTTTCTGTTCCACAAGCCACTCCCCATATGCACCATAACTCAAGCCCTAAGTGACAATAATACTATCTATGAAATTTATATTCATGATTATAAATTAATTCTTTCTTTGTTCCAGACCACCAGCAGCATGGACTTGTAATTTCCAAACAGCATTTATGGCATTAACTTGGGAATACTATCCATCAAGGCCGATGACAAATGAGGAAGACCCTACACAGTCTTGCCTGCCGCTGGCACAGCAATAGTTGGGTTAAGGAGGAAAAGAGTACTGAGCAGTGGAGGTGAGTGGCCTCTGCAGTCGGCCTCAGGAACGGACAAGAATCTGCACAAATGACAGTTCACTTTCAAAATTCCTTTATGGTTCACTTTTGCAGAGCAGCGTTTTGGTCCTGTTAATAATAAGATTTACTATTTATGCAGACCCTGCTACCCTCTAAGCACTCAATTATTTCCCGCCTGTAACCTGACAAGGTATATGTGATGTTACTATTGTACAGATTAAAAAGTGTGGGGAGGGGGGTAGGTTGTATGGCTAAAGAGCTAGTTCGGTGGTTAAGAGCATTAGCTGCTCTTCCAGAAGACCCACATTCAATTCCCAGCACGCAACGATGATGGACATCTGTGGCTCTAATCCCAAGGGGTCTGACGCCCTCTCCTGGCCTTTATGGGTACTGCCACACAAGTAATGCAGGCAAAACTAAAGTGAATAGATTTTTTTTTGTTTTTGTTTTAGACCCAGGTGCAAAGAGGTTGGGCAACTTGATGAATCATGGCCCCAGTAGTTTTAATCCACATCCATCTAATTTTAGGGATCACAGAGGTAACGGAGACATAGGGGTTCTAGAGTGGTTTTTCACCAGCACAGCCTACAAAAACCATTTTGATTTGTTTCTAATGAAGTATGATCGTTGTAAATAGGTAGGAATAATTGGACCAGTGATAAAATGTCAGTAAGAGGAGCTTATTGGAGTAGAATTTATGGGCTTTGACCTCATACCCAACCTACCCAAGTTCCAACCCTGAGGCCTTAACTTCCTAGGAAGTCCATTACCAGGGTGGAGACGGTTCTCGAACTGGAGAAGTGGAGAGGAGTCAGGAAGAACTGGTACACACTGAAACTAAATGTGATACTGATGTAGGTGCATGCTCCACAGATGTGCACGTGTCAAAAATCTCATGTTCCTTCTTCACACAGATGGGCTCCTCCATGAAGCTTTGGCCACTTGAACATTCTGTTACTGCATCCAGTCCTTGGTGGGATCCTGTCGGGGGTAGACAGACAGGGGAGGGGCAGGGCAGCCCCTCCCTTGGTTGGGAGAAGAGATTCTCCTGGGCACATAAATTTCCCCTCCCCTCCTTCTCTCTGCCAGACAACACATCTGAAGAAAATTCCAGTATCTGACCAGTCATCTTCAGGCTATAAAATGTATCCACTGGATTATGAGATGGGTGTCTGGGTTGCTCCTCTGGGAACAAGCAAGTGTTGAAGAAGAGGAGTATGTAAGATCTCAGGTAGACACAAGTACCCCACTCTGTAGTAGTGAAGCAGTCAAATGGCCAGCATCTAGCAGCCTCTTCCCTAGCCTATGTTTTCAATGTGAGGTAGATTACATCATAAAAATGTCATGGTATAATGGTTGGTACCTTGAAGACATTGTTTGCTTAGTTCATACATTCTTGGCATGCATAATTGTATTCATAGACAACTACACTCAGGCTTCAAGGTAGATTTCTGAAGGCTTCCCCACCAAGGGAATAGACTGACCAGACTCCAAGACCTGTTCCTATCTGATAATCTGGCAGCAACGGCCACTCTGAGCTCACCGAAGCCAGAGTATGAGAAGATGTAGCTGCTGAGAATGTATGCCGTGGGACCAACTTCCTGAATGTGAATTCTAGTTTTGTCATTAGGAGCTGTGTGTACCTAGAAAATCTGCCTGTGCCTAAATTTCCCTTCCTTACCTGTGTAAAGTGGGTCTATTCTATACATTTGTGGTGAGTATTAAATGTACATATTAACCTTTGTAAAGCATTTAGAATAAGAAGAGACCCGTAATGAACACTCACTGAATGAGGCCAGCACCATGGTGTCTGGCAGCCTGAGACTTACAGACAAGTCACTTATCTTCCCTGTAAACCCTCTACCTTCCTGCCCATCACATGATCAAATAGCTGTCTCCCCACCCCAAGACAGTAGCTCTTCCATGCTCTCCTACCGCATACTGTCCATATCAGTCCTGGAACAGGGCTGGACTTCCACCCTTTCCCTTTGTCCACTGATTTCTGCCACATTTACCCATATATATACAACAGAGTACTGTGCACAGTGCATATTACATATATGCTATATACATGATCTACATCATGATCCTCTGGAAACATAATATCACATATAGTTATTTATAGATGTACTGTTCCTTCTGGTTATGTCCTGCATCAGGTGCTGGATTTCTTCTCCTGTTCCTACCTCAGTGGGTGTGTTCAATAGAGGAGATAGCATTGTAGGTCCCCTTCTGCATAAAATGAAAAGGACAGTTGCTCCCTGTTCCCACTCAGCTGAAGAGGTCTTCATTTCATTCTTGTCTAGAATTTGCGTAGCTCTTTGTTCAAAAGACCTCGTGCATTTTCCCAGCCCTGCCCCATGCCCAGGCCTCAATAGGCCCCACTTCTGAGTTCTTCCTTCAAGATCCCCCTGCTGAGGAACCAGCTCGCTTCCTTGCCTGCTTTTTCTGAATCATCTTCTTGGTGCTTTTTACTTTCTTCTAGTTAGAAAGGTTTTCGATGAAAGTCTTTGTCATCTGCTTCGCAATTTTCTTCCTTGGTCTTTGTGGCTATGGTTTAATAGCCATCAATTTACAGACTTTGGCCTCAGCTTTTTTTCCTGGATCTTTTGCTATGCTTAGGAGATATTTATACATGCATAGGTGCACACGCATAAATACATGCATACATACACATACAAACATTCTGGTGTTTTCACGTGGCCTGCCAGCAAGTGCCCTTACCATTTATTACCAAAACTAGGATATTCCTGAGGAAAAAAAGGGTGCTGTGTCATTTATCTGCCAGGATAACAGGTGTCCACCACACAGGAAAAACTCCTGCTAGCTGGCTGGGCGACTCTTTGCTCCCTGACCCTCCTCTTTAATCTCCGCACTCATTCCTTTTCAAGGCTCACACTTGCCCTCAAGGTCTCTCATGTCTCGGCCACACCCCAGCTATCCTCCCTACTTTCTGCATCTGACCCTTCAGGTCCCCTCCCCTACCACCCAGTACTCTCAGGCTCCCACTCTTGGCTCTTCGAACCTCCATCCGTGTGTGGTTCAGAATCTCTGTCAAATAATCTTGCTCAGCTCTGCATGTAGAACAGGCTCGGGAACGCCCAACCAGCATTTGTGACATGCTTCAGTCCCGATAGTCAGCTGGCAGGTTTAACGGAGCTTCAATTGTGTGACAGCCTCTGTACAAGATTCTGGAAATGCTTGAGATGAAAGATTGGGGCCTAGTGAGAAACAGACTCAGAGAATGACTTAGGAAACAACACAGAAGACTGACATGTGGAAGGATGTCAGGATTTGGGCAGAGGAAAGAAGGAGGTTCATTCACCAGAGGCTCCAGACTCGGACGGGCAGGGAAGGCAGAGGTAACCCTACATGCCAAGCGTGAATGAGAGGGAGAAAGGGAGAAGGTAGTGAGTGTCTGGCACCTAGGAAGTGGAGCTAAAGACGCAGAGCCCAGAGAAAGGGGAGGCGTGGGTCATAGTCTCCCTTCATAACCTCCTCCCTGGTAGACCCTCTCTCCCTCTTACCCTTAAGTGGAACTTTACCCTTACCCCATCCTGCCACCCTTGGATGTCATTTCATCAATCTAGGAGTAGCCTCTTGACAGTTCTGTGATATAGAACCTCTTGTCTTCAGAATCACAGTCATTAGAAGCAGCTCACTGCCTTGCAAACCTCCTTTTCAGGGCTGTTTATGGAAAGGTCCCTACCCCTCTCAGAGAGAGCACATGCAGCTGTAGAGGAGGTGGTAAGGGCATTGGAGCCATGGGTACCACTGCCAGAGGGCAGAAGGATACTCTCTTCTGTAATCCTGTCTAGGAACAGAAGAGGTAAGCATCGGGGCCAGCTGGCCTTCTCAGCTGGCTTTTCTCCCAGAAGGGCCTTGAGTGCAAAGGAACACGAAGGCTGAGCCACTACCCTTCCAACCTCCCCCCACCATGGCTTGGGACCCCTAGACCTCCTTCTAGCAGAGAAGAATGATGGCACATGGGGAAAGAGCCATCTACAACACATCATCTCCCGAAAAGGCATGGGGGGTACTGACCCACTGGGAACTCATCCTTCTTCCATCCCAGGATGGCTCTATTACGTCAAAGTCTGCGCTCTGGACCAGGTCTTGTTAGCACTATGCTATCAGACTCCAGTTGTCCCGGAGACCCTTGATGTCTGCTGGCCTTGCTGCTTGGGTGAACCAGACCATTTTACCCAGAGAGGTTTGGGAGGACAATTGTCTAGATGCACTTCCGTGAGAGCCATTCTGTAGATTAGCTATACCAGCTCTCAGTGCATAAAGCACTGGCCTTGACACCCTGCTTGGTCCATTGACAGCTATTCTTTCTTTTTCCTTATTTAAAGTTTTACTCTACGTTGAAATGGTTAGAGTGTTTTTCACTGAAATATTTCTGGGGTGCATTATATTTCGACACATCTATGCTGTGCATAACAACCAAATTAGAGTAATTAGGATTTTGATCACTTCAAATGTTTACCTTTGCTTTGTAGTGAGAACATTCCAAGTCCTCTCTTCTGGTTATTTGGAAATATGTAACGAATTCTTTTTATGATAGTCACCCTGTCATGTGCGATAGGACACCTGCCTTTCCTCCAGCTGTCATTTTTACACACGTGCTTTCCATGACTGGCCAGTGCCGGAGACACAGCTCAGATTGCCAAAGCCAGCTCCCTCTGCTTTGCCTCCTCCACAGAAGATGACCTCCTCCCCCTTTCCCTAAAGGAGGGAAACACTGAGGATGATTGGCCTCATGAGGGGACCCCCACTTTTGGTAGGATGTGCCCCTGGGCATCCACAACCACAGGTGTCTTCCACTCTGTCCAGTCTGATGTAACATGAAGAAAGGGAACTCACTGTGGAAGAAGCCCAAGGCCCAGCCGCTTCCACCTGTACGGTGCTAAAACCAGGGTAATTGCCCCTCCTCAGTGACATCACGGGACTTAGGGGTGTGAACTGTAGGGGAAGCTTCTAGAAGCCCAGGGTGGTAGTTTCAGCCTTCAAAGTTCAGAAAGGGCATGGGGGTACTTATGCTGAAATGTGGCTTCTTGAATCTTAGTTCAAATTTAACTAACAAGTCAATGTGAGACTGATGAGTCCGTGTCTCACCTCATAGCTTGATGATTGAGAGAGAGAGAGAAAGAGAGAAAGAGAGAGAGAGAGAGAGAGAGAGAGAGAGAGAGAGAGAGAGAGAGAGAAGAAAGCTGGCCTGGCTGGCAGGGGTGGAGGTGGGGTGGGAGGGAGAGCATTTGAAGGGAGGGTCTGAAGACGACTCCTCCCCCCTAGGCTCCCTCAAGACTTTCTCTGTTTTTGTACCTTGAGGTTTTATGTAAGATTTCATCTGAAGGATAATTCCAGTAAAGAAACTTTAAAATTTAAAACTGGAAAGATCACAGTGCATGGGCACATGTGAGATGCTCTGAGGAAGTCACAGATGTTCCCAGGAGGAGAGCAATTTTGGTGAAACAGTGGCCATCTCAAGCCCTCTGGGAAGGAATCATTCTTTAGAGCCTCATTTTCTGGGTAGCATTAAAACTTATTAAATGTTAATCATTTTGTAGGGAATATGTTACACTCTTTCCTGTCTTTTAAAAGCAAGAGTACGGAACATAACTAAACTGTTGTTTGAAAACTTAGAGTCACCTATTAGATTCTGTGTTGACATCCCAAAGGCCAAGAGGCCAGCCCAGAGGTTAAGCATGCCAAGCCTGTTTGATAAGCAGACCCACCCCACCCCGCTGCCTTTCTCATTTAGGTCACCATTTATGGAGTGGAAGGGGAACCAGATCATTGTGATGAACATGGATGGTGAGCCCCAGTCTCTGTTAGCTGAGAGCCATTGACCTCAGAAAAAAGTCCCCTTTACCCATTTTTTTCCTCTGGAAGGTAAGAGCAATCTCCAGGAAGGGATCTGGTTCGTGCCAGTTTCATAAGCAGAGAGCCAATATCGGTCAAAGCTTTCAGATGCCACTAAATGCTGACCACTGAGGAAAGAGAGAGTGCAGGGCCACTTTCTCCTTGTAAGGAAAGCTCAGAAACTGGAATCGTCTGTAAAACACTGGATTTTAAATGTACACAATATGGAGGTCTGGTGCTCCTGTTTTCGCACATTCCCTCTTTCTATGCAGGAGGCCTCCTGGCTGGCAGAGACTAGAGTGAGAACTGGTCCCTCTCCCATTTACTTGGGGTTAGGGTAATGGATGCAAATCAAGTTGCAGCAATTTGAGATAAAGTTTGGGAAGGTAAATGCTGCTCAGGAACTCATTCTCCTCCAGGGCACTTTCTGTAAACTCTGGGGAATGCAGCCTGGTGGAATCCATTGGCTGGCACTGGAGGCTCTCACAAGACCAGGGAGAAGCAGCTGCCTGGATGGACAGGCCTCAGGCCACCAACTGCAAGGGAGAAATAGCAAAAGGGCCTTGAACATCCACTGGCTCTTCCTCTTCCGAGACCTTCTACCCTCTTCCTCCCAGGGATCCCTCAGCTTTAGCCTTCTTGCCTGGACACAATCTCCAGGCTTCTCCCCAAAGAGGATCAGACTCAAATTATTCTGTTTCCCGAAAGGAGAAGGCTCTTCTTCAGTGAGGTCTTGCCAGGCCTGTTGGCTCCCAGTTCCCCTGTGGACTGACTCCCTTCATCCCTTCAGCCTGTTCCAAACTGAGCAGCTGGAGACTTCTGTCCAAGGGTCATATTTCCTACACTGTTTCTCTTGAACTGCCCACACAGAATTTTGTTCCTTATGTGGTATGTGAGTGGAGAGGACTTCAGGGTGTTTGACACAAACAAGTATCATGGCCACCTCCGTACATGAAATAATAGCTGCTATTTACCATGGAGCTACTAAGTGCCAGAGAGCAACAGACATGACTGTTCCCATTTTATAGATGATGTAACTGAGGTTCTTCAAGCTCAAGAACTTCCCCCAGGTTCCCACAGAGTGCAATAAGTGGCAGAGAGGAGGGAACTCCCACACACAGACCCCTCAGTGACCCTGCCTGTGGATGGGTTAGACAATACCATTCTGCCTCCTAGTGGTCAGGCCACTGGCTCAGCTCACCCCAGGGCAGGGAGGCCTCCCACTCTGCTGCCATCCCAGGGGCCTGACAGCTGATTATTTCAAGAAGTGTCCTTGGCCAGCCACTGTGGGACACTGAGGTCTGGGAGCACATGGAAGCAGCTGGCTCCCATTCTCAGACCTTGTCACCTCTCACCCAAGGAAGGGCTGGGACAGCCTGGGGCACACCCCTCGTCCACGATGATCAGGTGAAAGACTGTTCATTGACTCTTGCCTGGTCAGGGGCACCTATGCCTCCCTCCCACCCCCACCCCCCACCCCCAACACTATTCCTTATAATTCAGCACTGCAGATGAAACATGGAAACTGTATTTGGGAAGTGGCCCTGGGGACAATATAGTGATTCACACAGCTTGTCACCAGAAACCATTTCCTTTAATTTTGTAAGTCAAATAACGCAGATGACAGAGCCCTGGCAATCCCTTCCCAACCCCACCAAATTACTATTGTTTATTAAAATTTGCAGACAAATGCTAACACACAAAAGTAGATGTACTGACCCATTACCCTCCCGTTCCAGACACCTTGTATGCCTCTTCTAAGAGGGGACATAGGTCACACTTGTCATGTCAATTAGCTAAAGAAAGGTTTATCTCTCCCTTGCCTGTTAATGCACATTCCAGGTTCAGATAATACAAGGCTCAACAGGAGCTTTTCCAGCCCTGGTGACTTTGAGTGGCAGGGACATTCTCTGCTGGGAGTGAGAAATCTTCATGTGATCCGCTGCCTGCTATCAGTGCTTCCAGAACAATCTCAGAAACACAGGAATCCTTATGGAAAAGCAAAATATGAATACTAACTGCCCCATGCTGTACCATGCATTTGCAGATCCTTTCTCATCCCGGCTGTAATGTTCCTTAAACTTGGAAAACTATTTTGTGACACTTTTAGATCTTTTATCTAATAATAGCTTTTTCTAATATACTTTAAATGCACTTGATGATGCCTAGCTAAACTTTGAGATCCCACCAAGCACTGATCTAGGGATGAGTTGCCACATCCCCTCTTTGCCTTGCAGAAGGGTACTTATTGAGAAAAATTAAACAATTCATTATTGCAGAAGCGTGTGCCTGTGTCTACACATAAAATTTAAAAAGAATCAATAAAATGTGACATAGTAACTTCCGAGTTTAGCAGGTGCTGAAGTTCATAGGTAAAGATCAAAACCATCAAGTCATTTCAATACTTGATTAGACTAGACTGATGGCCCCTTTCTAAAAATTGGTATTCTGATAACATTATCAGGAACTATGTTGAAAAATGTTTTGAGCCTAAGGGACCACAAATAAATACATGCTTAAGTGAAACTAAAGAAATTTAATTATGTGTATGAACATTTATACTAAGTGGTTTCTCCGGGAAGTCAATGGGAAATTACAGCTCACAAGTGCAACAGGATAAGAGATCTGTTGTTGAGGGTTATTAGCTTAATCATATAATCCAATTTTACTTTCAAGCACAGTCATGTTATTTGTCCATGTCAAAATAAAACCATTGTTAAACCTTAATGAAATCAGAATGGGGCGGGGGGAGTGTCGAGGACAATGTCTTTCTTTAAAAACGGCTTCGAACCTTACTTTTCTTCTTGTTCCCCAAACAGTCCAAAGATTTGAAACCAGACTTTAAAACAGGGGAGAGGGTGTTGCCTGGGAATTCAATTCACAGACATTTTTCTTCGCGAAAGTCACCGACAAAGGGGAAGTAAACAGATTGGTTTTGCTCTCAAAATTTGGCGAGGTAAATTTGTTCCAAGGCTGAGGTGTTCCTCGCCAGCTTTAAACCCAAGGTGCATTTTTATAGCCAAGAACCAGGGCCCTGAAACAGAGTAACGGAAACGCTGACCCAGCCTTCGCTCAGCAGCACGAGTGGCGCCGCTGTAATTTATGGAGAACACATTTTGGTTTTGTCAGGTTTTTAAACAGAGACTGTTATAAATTTGAAGAAGCACTGTCCTGTTAGGTCTTTAAAGAGCATGTGTTAGTGTTGGTGTGCGTCGGTCCTCCGTGTAGAGGCTTTCATGTCCGAAGTGCGAAATGGCAGTTCACCCCAATAGCAAAAGAGAATGCTAATTCCACATTGGTTCTGAAAACAGCCCTCACTGATGGGAAGCATTTCAGTCATTGTCAGCATGATGGTGACCAGCTGCAAAACTCTGGCAAAGGTACCCATCTTTGAGCATAGTTCTCTTGCTTTTCTTCTTTACTGGGGACAGAGAGGCGGTCTCATTCTAGCCAATGGAAATGGAATGCTGCCCTCCAGAATCTTAGTTTCACAGAAAGAGCTTTTTGGGGTGTGTGTATGTGTGTGTGTGTGTGTGTGTGTGTGTGTGTGTGTGTGTGTGGTGTGTCATGTGTATGCACATTTTTGGGTGCCCTTGGAGAACAGAAAAAGGCATCAGATTTGAAACTAGAGTTTCGGGGAGGTTGTGAGCCATCAAACATGGATGCTGGGAACTAAACTGGGTCCTCTGGAAAAGCCGCCAGTGCTGTTAACACTGAGCCCTCTCTCTGGACCTCAAGCAAGATATTCTTAAAGATGTGGCTATGAATACTGTGTGTTCCAAAGAACGCATTCTCAAGCAATAGGGAGAGAAGCCTTGATAATGACTCACACTGGAGGGAGGGCCCAGCAGTCAGCAAGGAGCTTCTTCTCTTGTGGAGACTGTTGGATGCAAAAACATGGAGAAAGTGACCGATAGACTCTAGAAATGAACACAGATCTCCTCTTCAAGTGAGATGGATATCTGCAGGGGAAGGAGTAGATTAGTGGGGAATCCTGAGGTCCAAGCCATCAATCACTCTTCTGTGCTTTTGGCTAATGTTCATGCATTGTAAAGAGAGTGACCTGTGATTCTCACAGGAACGCTCCATAATGATTCCCCACCTCCATTATGGGCTTTTGAATTGTCTTGTTTTCTGAAGCAGTTGTCATTATTGCAAAATAGACAGTGTGATCAACAGAGACCCAGACTTGGACTTCTGTTTCCCTATCATTTCTTAAGTTGAAGGCTTGGGGTTTGAACTCAGAAATTTGTATCATGATGTAGGAAGGAAGGTCTTGGTGAAGAGCAAGGCCAGGGGTCTTGAGGAAAGGTGGAGGGCGAAGAAAGACAACACTATGAAAAATTCGCTCCTGAATATGGCTTGAACTGTGTGCACGCCACCATCAAAAGACAGCCATAGAAGCTGTAATACTGGCTAACATCTTTGGTACACTCACTCACTCACTCGCTGGGCTGTGTGTCTTTGATTTCAGTCTAATGTTAGATAAGAAACTGAGCCTTCAGGATGGGGTAGTTTACCAAGGTAAACTTCATTTCTAGGATAGCCTCACACTATGCCATGCCTGGATTAGTTGTCAACAGTTCCCTACTTGTGCATAGAGAGTCCTGAGTCATCATGGCCACGTAGGGTCACATGGCCAGTACATAATAGAATCAGAATTTGGACTCCTAGAGTTTGATGACAAAGTATGCCTTCTTAACCATTATGTTGCAAATTTCTTACAAAATTTTGTGTGGAAAAAAAATAGAGTGCCAAATTGAATATGTATATCACTGTCATTGTGTTCATATTAGGCTGAAGGAAGGGTGATTGATTAGATTTAGACAGGAAGAGTATCAGTGGGTCTAAAAAGAATTCTTTCTACTTTATGTTTTCTAAATTTTCTTCAGTTATAATGTATGACTTTTCTAATGAAAATAACATTTTAAATATTCAGCCATAATCTTGTAGTATTTTGTAAATAAGTGCTGTTTGATATTACAGACTCTACCAGAAAGTCAATTCAATGGAGACAAAAAGAAATTAAAAAGGAAGAGCAGAAAAAGTCTTTTGGAGTCATGAAACCAGAAACAGGAATCTATGATCACCCTAACTGGACTGATATCCCTCTGAGCTCAAAGGCCATGCCCCATGAATTCCCAGAGGGTCAGATCTGAGGGAGAACATGCACCAATGACCACAAAAAATAAGTTCCAATTACAAAAGTCATTTTATACAATTGGGAGGAATTTAATATGGGTTGGAACTTAGATGATATGGAATTCCTGTTCTCAAGCACGGCTAAGAGCCTAGGGTGTGCTGGCCGTGAGGCAAAATTGACCAGAGGCTAATGTAACTTTAAGTCAAAATGAGAAAATGTGTAAAGATAAAAGATTGCCTGGAAGGCAATGTACCTCATGACAAAAGAAGAAAGTTGTAATTACAAGGAATTTTGAGGGCAACTGTTTTTGATCTACACCACTTTTAAATTAAACATGAGACAGTTGGTAATGTTTGCATTAAACAAAAATTCTAAGGAAAAATGTCAGCAAACTGACAAAATCTCACTTAAGTAAAAATGCCAATGTCAATAGTGCAGTTCCATTCACATGTCCAACAGCTACCTGGGGCAAACCAGCATCTTTGAAATAGACAAGTACTGAGTTATATATACATAAATAAACTGCAACTCAAATAAAGAAGAAAACCTCATTGAAATCTGCATTCATCTGTATTGGCTTTTCCATGTGTCATAAACAATTAGTAATCAGATAGCTATCATCCCACCCAGCATCGTGTAAGACCTCTCACTACACAATACAATTGAAATCCAGGTGATCTATCCAGGGGCAACAGTTCTCAAATGGGCCATTTTATAATCTAGGCACAGGTTAATCATCCTTAGCCTCCTTGGTGGGCCTTACCCAGGCCACTGGTTACTGCTGACTTCCCAGCAGCCTCTGTTTTATGGTTAGTTAATTATTCTTTACTCACATTAATGTACTCTGAAACCGGACCATCAAATAATATACTAAAAGAGATGTCGATTCTCTTTTATTGTTGTTGAACTGTTTTTTTTCACACTTAGAACAATTTTTGTTGAGAAGAATCCTGTTGAATACATAAATTCTATTAATTTACTTTACCTAGGGTTTTTCCCAAAAGTCCAAGAGAATTAAAATGAGCTTCTAAAATATACACTCCCTTGCTATAGAAGAAAATCTAACTAAATCAGGAAGTCTCAGAGGATATGGGATTTTTAAAAAAAAAACATTAAATTAAGAATCTAGCACGGAGAGAGTATCCACACCCTCCAGGAATTTGTGCGTACACATGTCTGCACATTTACTGAGGTGAAACTGTAGATCTACCTCTGAACTCCTAGGACAAATGCAGTCAGGGACACAGAATTGATTCATTCATTGATATGTCAAATATTTACTTCACACCTTAGACAAAAGATGTTGAATTGTGATTACAGAGCATGAGATTTCAAAAACAAAACAAAACCAAAAAAAGCCCCCTTAGTTTTCCCATTAGAAAACATACCACCCAGCCTCACGGGCAAACTTTAATAGCTAGACAGATAGTTACAGAATTATGAGAATTCTATAAAGGAAAAATATATTCAAAGAGAGCTGCTATTAGGGGAGATCAAGATTAAATTATAGATGGAATGCAGCTGAATTTGAGTTGCTGAGTTGCTAATTCCTGTTCTTCTCTGCTTTCCCACTAGAACTCCTGTCTCCAATAAAGGCCAATAAAACACTGCACCAGCCCTAGATCCTGGCCAATGTAAGTGGCCACAATGTTGAGATCAGCAGCCTGTATGCTTCTTCATCCTCTGGGTCAAGGTTGAAGCTCCAGTGGTCCTCAGGACCCAGAGAGATCTGCAGGTGGTCGGTGTCTGAAGAAAGACTCCAAATGGCATTCTACAAAAAAACCTTAAACTCCATGCACAGAAGATAGATTATTGTCTCATTTGTTTCACTCACAGCTCCTTAATCTGTGGGTCACGGCCCCATACAGAATGGGAGGATCCCCCAGAGTTTGTCAACAGTAAAAGGTTTCTAAAAGTGTATGAACAATAATCAAGCTTTCTTTGAATCTCAAGGGCTCCAGCAGCTGTGACCCTATGGCATCATGGGGCTTCACCACAGCCATGTGGCATCATTTGACTTCACCATGGTCCTGCCTCTGCATGTGAACTTGATGCTGTGCAAGGCTTCCCTCCACTCATGGCCAATCAATGATGCCTGGCACAGTTTGGTTTAGGTCCGACACTATTTCATGGTAAAAAGCAGCAGTGTTCTTACTGGACAGAGAGATCTCTACTCTTATCAAAACATGATAGTTTAGTCAAGTAAGACCAAGACTTAAAAAAAAAAATCTCCTACCATCATTCTTCAGCACACATCTTTGAACTGCTTTATGTTAAGATGCTTGAATTTTAAAATTATTGCTTCGCTACCAACATGAGTTTTCTTGTCAAAAAAAAAAAAAATGTTAAATTAATTTTGGTTTGGGATTCAGACAGCGTTTCCAACCTTTTGGGAAATGATCCCTTTGTAGTCTGTGTTCATGTAAAGTGTCAATCTCAGCACTGACAATTGTAAAAGCAGAATATTGATCAACTCAGAAAAGCATTAAAGATTCCCCATGCTCTACAGTATCAAATTTTCAGCCAAGATTTTATTCTTTATTTAAAAGTAAACAAGCAGATTCATCTTGTTAGAATACAAATTTGCTTTAATTTTTAATAGATGGCCTATGTGTATGTAAGTCAAAAAATTGTTTTAAAACAAATTTCTTATTATCTCATTATCAGTTCTGATGTGTGTACGTATTCCATATGCCTTTAATCCAGCCAGGAGCCCCTAAAAACACAGTAGGATTAGAGTTGAGAAATTCTGTATTTGCTCACTGTCCTTAAAGCTCACCCTTGTGAATGGATGAACACAAACTCAGATCCAGGGCTGGGAAGTCAAAGTCAGACAACAGTCAACCATCAAGTCATTCTTGTGGTCACTGCTTAGGTCTGAATATGGCCTGTGTCCCTTGTGGTGTGTTCAAATTTAATCCTTATTGTGAAATAGTAGGAGGGAAGAAATTTAACCTGACCATGGTGTTCAGACATGGGGCAGAATTAGGGTTAGATAAGGTCATCAGGATTGAGTCTCTGTGACTGAATTTTGATGGCTTTGTAAGGAAAAAAACGCCACTAGAGAGACACATGTTTTCCTACACACTCCCTGTCACTGCCTGTGTTGCTTCAGACCTTTACCACAAGAAGTCTATAACCCAATGCTGCCACATGCCTGAGGACTTCCAGAACATACGCCATCATAAACTTCTTCTCTTTATAAAGATCAAAGACTTGGGTATTTCATTATAGTAAGAGAAACAGACTAATACAACCATTGACACAGCCTCTCAGCTATAATCCCATTCAGAAAACACGAAAGCAGAGCTGCTCCAGGAGAAGCTACAGCCTGATTCCTCAACCCCATTTCTTCCTCTCTCTTTGCTCACACTCCCAACCTCACAGCAGCACAGAAGGGTCCCAGGGATCCCAAGAAGCTAATGGAAAAACTATGGAATTATATGAGTTGTGGTGAACTAGGCTCATGTCTTTCTAGTACTGAGCAGAGAGAAACCTATGGATCTCCCCCAAGAGAAGTTGAAAAGCAACGTTAAAGGCAACAGACAGGGTAGCAGGGGCTGCAAGAGTGAGACTCGGTGCACCCGGCTGCTGAGGCATTCTCCAGGTCTGGTTTAATCTAGGAGAGAGACGTGGTTTTCAACCTATGGATCATGACTCTCGTGGGGGTCATATATCAGATATTTACATTACGATTCATAATACTAGCAAAATGATAATTATGAAGTGGCAATAAAATAATTTTAGAGGTGGGGGGTCATCACAACATGAAGAATTAACTGTATTAAAAGGGTCTCGGCATTAGGAAGGTTGAGAACCTAGGAAAGCCTGGGCCAAGCTGTGCTGGCTAGCTTTGAATCACTGTGTCACAAACTAGAGTCCTTTGGGAAGAGAGAATTGCAATTGAGAAAATGCCCCATGGACCTAAGAGCGTTTTTCTGGTTGATAATGGTGTGGGAAGGCCTAGCTCACTGGGGGCGGTGCCCTCTTTGGGATGATGGCTCTGGATGCTGTAATAAAGTAGGTTGAAAGAAGACATGAAAAACAAGTCAGAAAACACCATTCCTCCATCAGCCCCTGTTCCAGCTTTCTGCCCTGACTTCCCTAGCAATGGGGCGTCACCTAAAAGGTGTGAGACGAAACAGAGTCCTTCCTCCTCAAGATGTTTTTGGTCCTGTGGAACCTTTCTAGGTCTAGTTAGAGTTTCTATCGGACAGAAAATGGATGAAAGCAGAGCTGCTAGAGTAGGTGGCCTCAAGCCCATTCCCTCCTCTGGTCCCAACTAAGACCGGAGCCCCGGTCTTCGCTTGCTCTCCTGATCAATCTGGCTCCATTAAGCCTTGCTTCAGCAGAAGAGCGCTGCCCACAGCCCCCTTGGGCAACGCTCCCAGGGCCTTCTCTTGCGAGCAGGTACCTCCCCTTCCAAAGATTTCCATCACACACTTGTTTAGCCTGCAAATAAATTGGTAACGCAGCTGAATTTAATCTTTTGATTCCCCCTTGAGAACCAATTCCTACAAGCCATTCCCATGTAGACAAAAAGATTTTGTCTCACTAAACCTGTTTATTGACCAAAACTGTCGCCCTGCTTTGACCACTGACCTTATCTGAATATTCAAATCTATTACAGAGCGCAAGTTCAAATGATTTTGGTGCCCTCTGGAAGCCCTGTTTTCATAGTGAGCTGATCGCAAATGACAATATTATAAGGGCTTTAATTGAGATTCTCTAAACAATTTGCACCCTGGAATTACAAACCTAATATATTATGAAATGTGATGCTGCTGATGGTGGAATTTTTAGTTGTTGGCTTTGTTTTCTTTTGTTGTTTGCTTGTTTGTTGTTTTATGGGCAAGTTGGCCATGCTTTATAAAAACTACCATTTCTCCTAGTTTTTCTCAAGTCAAAAAATCCTTAACTTTAGTCTGAAAACGAACACTATTTGCATTCCAATGCAAACAGCAGTTCTGAGGGTTCAGGACTTTTCCACACCCATCCCCCTCAGAAGCCCAGTTCCTAAGGCAGCTATGCTCACCACCTCAGCACTCCATGCCCAAGGACAGCATCCCACTGCTCAGATGGAAGAATCCAGGTTCTGATCATTTGTGCAGCCTCAGGCAAGCCACTTAATTCCTCTTCACCTGACCTCCCAGTAATCAAGAGAGGATAAAATAATTCTACACGCAACTCACAAAATTGATGTTTGGACAGAATTAATTAGTGGATGTCAAAGGTTTAAAAAAATCAAAAGTAGTACCTGAAAATGTAAGCTGTTTTTATTCAGCAGACATTTTTTTTTTTTTTTTAATTACAGAGCCCCAGCTGAGTGAAACGTCAATAGCATAGGCCTAAGGCCTAGGACTTACTGTTACGTACGCATCAGTCGACTGGGTGCCTTTATCAAGCCTGTTTCAAAGATGGGGTAAACAGAAGCTTGGAGTCTTTAGAGCAGGAAATAAAAACACACCTCTGCTGTTCTCAGACTGACAGTTCAAACCCAGGCTGATTTTACTGGAGTCCCAGTGCGCCCGCCCCCAGATGGAAGCAGTCCTCTCTCTCTCCTTCAATGCCCTCAGCACCTTAGTTGGTTGGTGGGCAGCCTAGACAGCCTTGGTTTTCCCTTGTCTTTGTCTGGAAACCTGGATGACCTGTGCAAACATGGGAAGCCTTTCCTCAGCGGGAACCTGTTCATGTCACCGACGGTCTAATCCTTGGTGACTGATATGACTGAAAAGCTAGCTCAAAAACAAGAAGATGCTGTGAGGTATAAGATAACAGAAGCTAGTGAGCTAGAGAAATATGGTTAAAGGGCCTGCTAGCTCCGCCCCCCAGCACTAACGGATAGAGGCAGTGGCAGGAAGCAGAATGAATGAATGAATGAATGAATGTTCTTTTCTACATGTGTTTCGAAGAACCTGTTGTGCTGGGCAATACCAGGCACTTTTGCTCTCAGTTCTTGACTCTGGCAAAATGAAGTACGGCCATTCCAAATCAAGTGTAAAGTCCTGAAAGACTGTCCGAGTCTTTCTACACCTGTCCAAGTGCTAATATTTCAGAATCTCTAAGTTGAAAACTCACTGCAGTTAATTTATAGCCCAGATTGACTGAGTTCCCCTACAAGACAGTGCATTTCATCAAAGTTAACTGGTGAAAATTATGAAGCCTCTTAATTGAGTTCCCCTATGGTGGGCATTCAGGGCAGCCATGTAAGCGCCACAGAAAACAACAAAATGAATAAACCACACTTTCCTCAGGTTCCATTTTCAAATACGACATCTGTAATGAAGAGCTGGGATCTCCAGGTGGTGATCTTCATGCATAGTATAGTGTTTGTCCTGAATTTCATTGCTTTGAAAAAGAGGCATGAAAAGTCTTGATTTAGTTGGCATTTAATGTGATTTTTATAGAACTTCTGTGATATAATCAGCCGCAATGGGAGTCGGTGGGGAAACTTACAGAGCAGTAAACCCTTAGCTATTGTTCTTTCTGTGCTCTGATTGGTTTGCTGGGTATACACAGCTGAAAAATCCCAGTTCACATACACCTACTCTATTTGTAGATACCCATAATGATTGAGTGTGGGCCAGCACCATCCCCTCTTCTAGCCAGCCAGCCAGTCAGAATGCAGGGAAGACAATAGGTATGTTGGAACAGCAACAAAGAATGTGTGGCTGTAAATCACCTTCCATTTCTGCATAGCTGGGAATAGTAACACACAAGCTACAGGCGAGTATATTAATGTCTCCTGCTCTCCATAAATGAAGAGCTGTGCACAGCAATGCGCTCTTGATTGTTATTTCAAGATAACTTTTTCAGATCCTTTGCTTTATTTTTTTAAGCAAAATGAGTATTTTACTGTTATTTAGAAGCAATGTCTTCCCTTTTGTTGGGGCCCATAAGCATCTCTTTGCAGCAGAATAACACATTGTCTTTGCTGCATGGTGATTGATGGGTGATGTGTTTGGAACTCAGAGGTGTACAGTTCCTGGAGACCCTAATGATTTCAGAAAGAAAGTCTCATAAACAAGCAAGGACTTCCCCTCATTTAGTCATTTCAAATTCACAAAGTATCAGAACTGTGTAGAAAAACAACATGAATTACAGCAGCAACACATTGCATTTACGTGTTTTTAAATGTGCTTAACCATGCATTTAATTTAGACTTAGTGAAATAGTTATATGCAACCAAAACATCAGTGTTATTAAGAACAAATTTGTGGGGGATTATCAGCTGTGTGGTGCGTCAATCCCTACCTACACCAGAGTTCTCCTCCTCAACTACTCACTTGTGCTTGTTAAGATAGTGTGAGTATTTCCATGCAGTGAGACTGAGTAAGGCAGTTTTTGGATTTTGAATAAGCTCTCATTGATCCTTTCAATGGCATAAAATTGGTTCCAGAGCCCATTTACATCAACTCCTCATGTTTGTCTCATTCTGTAGTAGTTGTTTGGAGCACGGCTGACAGGACAGCCATATACGCTTTAGGCTGTGCAGCAAGGGGATAAATTTGCTATTATTGTTGATAATCAACAAATATGTCAATATTTAGCAAAGGTCAAAATATTTGTATTTAGTTTCTTTTCTTCTTTTATTTTTCTGTAATTTGAAAAGGCTACATGAGTCGGGGAAAACAATGAGAAATGAATTGCTGTACATGAAGTTTCGCTTTTGAATAGCTAGGGAGATTAATTCACTTGACTACAACTGCTTCGTTACTACCCCAGCTCTCCAAAAATAAAATATCACATATGGTACCATCTTTACCCCACAGGTCATAATAGTGTAGTGATCACAGCAGGGCTGGGCTCGATTACAGAAAACGAGGCCCCAGACAATGCTCCCAAACACCCCTGTCTGCCAAGCAGCTATCCAGGTGCTATAATTGTGTTTACCTGTTACCATGCCTTTATCTCAGTACTTAGGACTTTTGAGATGCTATAAAAGGAGACCAAATTCTGGAAGATCCTGGAAGCTCTTACCAATGGATGCTCTGTTTAGGGAGACCTTCCCCTGTGTTCTTGGAACAAACCATTTATGCCTCTCTCCACCTGCATTTTATGGCATATTCTCAAAGCCCTCACCAGTGTTAGAGGCAAAGAAGCAATGTCTTCCAAGGGCCACTGCCCTAGCTGCTACTTCTGTCTTGGGATTGGTAATGGATGAATCTGCAGCTTGGGAACTGTTGCCTCACTCCGTCTGTCTGGATTCTCACCCACTTCTTTTTATGATGATGTCTTTATCCTTCCAGTTTGTCACTGGTAATACGTGTTGCCATTAGTTACATGTTCAGTGTTAGGCCTTGCTACAGTCTCCTTTATTTTTCATAGCAAACTATAGGGGAGGTGACGACAGCATCGAACACACTGGGTGATTTGGGGATGCCAGGCACAGCTCAGAAAACTTCTGCTCTCCATTTCAGAGTTATACCAACAGTTTGGTGTTGATATCAGCACCATTTAAAGTTGAAGGAATTTAATTCCAGAAGTGTTCCCAACACAACAAAGTCAAATCCCAGAAGAGCTGGGTTGAACCCAGGAAATTGGTGCCTAAGGCACGTGGCTCTCTCAGGAGCTGCCAATTTTGTTTTAAAACAGGATCAAAGGTTCGAAATGGTTGGGAAACTTGCCTGTAATTACATAGTGTCTGTCTTGGATAAAAGCTAGAATTCAACGTCAGGGACGCCTGATTCCAAATCCCAATCTTTTAGCCCACTGACATGATTAGCCTTTCCCTTGACCTGCTCTATAGGTGAAGTATGTGACTCTCCACCCAGTGTTCTCCCTCCCTCCCTCCCTTTAGCTTTTCAGTAGTACTGTCTATATTGACCTACAACAATCTGTAAAAGCAAGCAAACAAACAAACAAGCACACAAACAAAACCACCAACAACAAAAAGACAAAGTGCAATCTTAGCTAGGCTGAAGTTCTCCTAAGAGGTGACAAAGCTTCTTCATCATATGCTTACTGCCTAACACTATGCCTGGCACTTTGTAGACCTCTGAAGGAGGTTCACCTCCCCTGATGCTTTTTCCTCTTCTTCCTGTTCCCCACATGCACTGCGTTTCTTGATTTCCTGCACAGAAATCAGGGAGATAGCATGACAGCAGCAGGTACACTCTGCTTTTGGCTCTGCCACAACCACACCTTCCCTTCCAACAGGCTTCATATCACAGCATTGCCTGAGAGCACAGAGTGATAATAATAATAATAATAATAATAATAATAATAAACAAACAAAACCCAGAGGCATACCCTGAGTTTCTGTGGAGAAACACCACGTAGGCCCAAGTACTAGTGACTCAGACATGAATGAGCGTGGGTTCATATTCTATTAGACGCTCTACATTTGGAACCTGCTTGCTAAGGAAACACACACCGTCCACCTAACATAGCATCCTATTACTGAAGAGTGGTAGTCGGAAACTTCCATGCCAGTGAACTGCTTCCATTGGGAGAAAAACAATTGCATCTGTTTGAAATCTGCAGCTTTCTCTACTCCATCACTTGATGAAAGCTTCACTACTGTTACACAGGGCACACGGAAGCATTCAACCTGGAAAGCAAGAGCTGCTTTTTAGAATGCCTTAGCATTGGACAGAAAAAGGACTAACGGCACTTTACAAGCATGGTGCTTGTTTTTTCCAAACTCTTCAGAAATTACGAGCTGTTCATATGTGATGTTGCACTTTATGTTGTGTTTAAAGACTATATCTTTTTGCAAAATAAGCACGTACTTATGGTAGAAAGTTAAGAAATTAAAAATGAGCCTTAAAAGAAAATTAAATTCACTCAAATATACATATCAGATATAATATACAAAACGGTCATTACACATTCTCCTATGTTAGAGTCAGTGGATGCCTCAGGTTACTAGTGTGCATAAGGCACTTCTGACTGATGCCCTCCGTGTTCACCTATCAGTAAATGCAACAATCAGCTATCAGTAAAATGCAACAATCTAGGGCCAGGTGATGGGAGTAGTGGGTATGGCAGGGTTGGTTTTTCATTGACTCATTAACTAATAAGAATTACTTGGGTTACCTCTCCAAGATAAAGAACTTTCCACAGGGAGGGGTGTGTATATATGGTGTGTGTGTGTGTGTGTGTGTGTGTGTGTGTCTGTCTGTCTGTCTGCCTGGGCATGTTCATGAGTAAAAATGGCTGAGTTGTAACAAAATTCAGTTATTGCCTATCCCTCTTGACCTCTGTCAGCTCAGTCAGTATCCAGTGGGAATGGGGAGAAGCCCAAAGGAGAGAGTGCTTTTTCCTTTGAGAAAAAGAGTAAATAGTAAATATTGACTAAATAGAGCCTGGGGGCCTTGAGAACATCTGGTGGGTCGCATCATTTGCTCAGTGTTTCCTCTCCTGCCTTCCCTTGCCCCAGCCTCTTTGAGGGTAAGGGACAGTTCCACTACATTGACTTCCAGTTGGCCATACAGCTTGCTTGGAACCTGAACCTTAGACAGAGGTAATGGTACTTGCATTCCAAGCAGAGGTTTTCAATGGAATTACACATTCCTTTTCCAACAAAATGGGCCTCCTCCCCTGGGACCCTGTCCTGCGCAGGTGGGAGAGTATCCCTCCACCAAACAGCTGTTGCTCCCTCTTCAACAGGCCCTGGAATGAGAGGCATGGCCTGACCACACCTCTCATGTGGCCCACCAGCGGGAAAGACCATTCACTGCTGTCAACTACTAACATTTGGGGCAAGTTCATTATACCACTGCACAGCAAGAGGGGACAGTACAGAGCAGTACAGAGCCTCACTCATGAGGGTCTGAGATGTCATGTCCTCCAGGAGGTGCTCATCAGACTCAACTCTCCTGCTTTTTGATGCTTTGACATTTTGCCTGTCTCCTCTACAGCCCCAATTTACCACAGCTCCTTCTGAACACACTTGCCTGGACACGTGTATGTTTCCTCCTACAACAGAAACATCTTTGTTTTGTTTTATTGTTTGTTTTGTTGAGAGCATGCACATTGCAGTGTTTCGAGACTGTCTGGTATGTGACATGTGATAGATAGCAAGGGATGTTTAATTGACTGGGTGACTGCAGAGGTCTTAGGGAAAGGAGCCTGGAGTGGAACTGAACAGCTCATATTTTCCTCACTGTTGCAATACGACGTGGAATGCAAACCGATGCAGAATCTGCAACTTGCTGCACACACCCAGCCAGTACGTGAGGAATAAGCAGGGATCAATCCAATCAGGACAAATTACACAAGAAATACAGTGTTATCATTGAAAGTGACTGAACCATAGTCAAAGGGCCTGAATTCTACTTGTCTTGGCTACTGGCCAGCTGTATTTTACTTTGGGAAGTTAGTTAACATCTCAGGTCTCCAGTTTTCTACACCGAGGATAGAAGAACAATCATTTGACTCTGAAGTTGATTAGAACAGTCTAAAAACATATATTCACGTGACAGAAGCCCAGAAAGTCAGCTTGTTTCATGTTTTCTGTGAGAGAGTCCACAAGAGGAATTATATTGAACCATCACTGCACTTTGGGGGATTACTGTTTTTGTTGTGGACTTTAGACAGGTATGATTTTCATTAACAAAACCAAAAATTGAACATTTAATATTTGGTTAACAGACTATTTTAAAGTTAGGACTTTCTTTCATTTCCTTTACATGACAGGCTAAGTCAATCCTTCTTGTCAGCTCTGGTGGGTCTTTGTTCTTTCTTCTTACATATAGGTTGATTACAAGTCTTTGTCCTAAATCAGCCTGTGACCTCTGCAGAGCTGTCCCCTGGTGTGAGACCCTATTCTATATCAAAACTATATAAAGATTTTAGAATAACTGTAACAAAGTAGTTAAGCAATATTAAGTGTTATAACTCAAAAAGGATTTAATTTTTCACAAAACTGTGTATAATCAATCGTTCCTTGTTTACTATCAATAAACATTAGTTGAGGGAATAGTGAACCTCATATTTCTATTTCTATGCAAAGATAAGTAGTAGCTTATTTATTTATTTATTCTAAAATGCATTTCATTCTCCTGTTCTCTTTCATTGAGAAGATAATACCATGCCATGTCATTTTCTCTCTTGCTCTGGACTTTGAGGATAAAGTTGAGTCACAGGGAATAAAGAAAAGAACACAGAGATCTCAGACTCTAATCACCCTTGTTAAAAATAGACTGTCTTTTATAGGTCTCATGACCTTGATCATAATTCTATTATCTACAAAACAGGGATGTCATTACCTCCCTTGTGGAGTTTCAAAGTTTGCAAATAGTTTGTGAAATGCCTTGCACCCTCTTATACACACTAGGTGCTCGCTCAGCCAAACAAAGTCATCATACCTTGAGGTAGACAGCATGTCCTCAGAAGACACTTTGTAGAGCTTATTGCCCTTTAATGAAATGGGGCCCAAGCGCTGTACTTTTGGTTATTTATTTCTCTTTCATCGTGCTCTATCTGGTCCCAGCTATGGCTACCAGCTGTCAGTTCTAATGGCCATCAATAAGAAATGGCAGCTGCCTCGTCTTGCTGTCAGACTGCTACCAACTAACTTTCTGCTTCAAATCTGCTTGAAATTATATGTCAAATGGAATAAATAATACCTAGAGGAGTCTAAAGACACCTTTTAATGGGCACGAGAATGTCATTTAGTGCATGGGTCTTCTTGCAGTTACTGTGGGGACTCAACCTCTCTTCCTCCTTATTACAGTTTGCCCATCTTTCCAAGGGCTGGAATCGTTGTCTAAGTAATAGTCTAACAAGCAAGACCCTGCTCAGCCTCTAAAGTCTGGGAACCCTGTCTATGGGAATCACGCATCTGGAAACAATGACCCAGAGAACCATGCCACTGGAAAAGATGGTAGAGACACTGTTCCTTCTAAAAAGCGACTCTGCTGTTGAAGGGACTCTCCTTGGCTGTGTTAGCAGTGGAAAAAGCACTGGGATCAGGAAGCTAGAGTTTTGGGTTCTGTCCTCAGAAAATGGCAATTTCTCTCTGGTCTTGGTTCCCTAATCTCAAAAGTGAAGCACCAGCTTTGTGATCTGTGAGCTGCTTGCTCTATGAATCCCGTCAAGGTACCCAGACTCCTGCTTGGCAATGACTGCAGGGTGTCTGGGAACAGACTTCTCTTTATGGCTTTGGCCTTCATGGTTCCCTCTAACTTGAGGATGTAGGTTGATAGCCAAATTCTTAGCACCATTTTCTGTGTCTTTACTATTTCTTTTTATAATGATTTTGTCCTTAATTGGGACTTATTTCAAGGAGAAAGATGGTGACTATTTAAAAGTAATGGGATGTTTTAATCTGGGCTGGAAAGCCTGTTCCTTGAGAATGACTTAATTAACATTTCCAGGTTCATAACATTTTCATTTATTCATCTTTTTGTTTTTAAATGGTTTTTTAAGTTTTCCAGAGACAGCGATCTCATGTTCCTAATGGATTATCAGAGAGAGGAGAGGTCTTCTGGGATCTGCATTCTGATTAGCTTTAAGATTCACATTAGGGGCAAGAGAGCTCTAGCAGAATAGGTCCACCAGACTAATAAAAGAGAAACAGAACGTTAGTCCCACACAGGATGATGTGATTGGGTTGCAAGTGAAAAGCAGATCCAGTGACCATGACCTTGGAAGGGAACAGACCCTTTGTGCATTGAGCTCACTCTTCAGGGAGGACCCATGTTTTACCTTTAGTAATGGGTATGCTGGACATGATAGTGACAGTCTCCAGTACTGCTTGGGAGGTTCCCTGGAGAGAATAAACAGAAGCACAAACCCACCAGTGGCCTGTAGTGAGTCAGGAACAGCCAGCTTCAGAAACTGGGCTGAGAAAGAAGCCCACCTTCGACAGTGCTGGACATATGGCTGGAGGCTCAAATTCAGGTTAAGTGTCAGTACTGGACAAGGAGTCAGGAGCCTGGCCTCCAGTCCTGTGTTATTGACAACCAGAAGTCTATTCTTGGATTTTGGACAAGAATTTCATCTTTTCGGTTCTGTTTCCATGTTGAGACAATAGAACCATCAATAGGAGTCCAGTATCCTTTGAGAGGAGAAAGTCACGGTGACAGATGCATTGGCTGAACACAAAAGGCCCAAACACATGAATGTGATTGACAATAGAGCCCCCATTCCCTGCCTTCTCCAAAGCTTTGACCATAACCCTTGCTGTTTCCATTAATAACACCCATAGTGTACCTTGGGAAAACACTTTAAGCCTGCCTTTACCACGTTTTTCAGCAATTATGTAAAAAACAAGGATGAGACCATTTGCTAAGTATACCATGGGCCTCAGCTTGGCATCTGAGATGTCCTTTCTCAGAGACCAACAGAACAGGGGAGGCCCCCAGGATTATTAGTGTGACATGGCTATTTACGAGGCTCCCGGCAAAAGAAAGCATTGTGTGGGATAGTCAGGCCAAAATTTATCAGGCCTAGAAAACAAAGCAGTTTTATTTTTAAAGGGCAGGTAATATGTTCAGGGAATGAGCAGCCATTTCTAGCATCACAAGCCAAACACAGATATGCTCCGTTCATCTCAGGGCACTAGGTAATTAAATGCCTACTGTCTATTAGCTGTAGTGCTTGATTCATTCTCCTTGTAGGGCAATTTAAGGGTTAAACCATCCCAACATGCCTCACTCCCAATTTATAAAATGGAAAATCTTCCATAAATCAAAAGTTACAAACAGACTTTGTAATGTCATAACTCTTGTGACGGTTCTTGCCTTGATTGATTCCTATACATACATTCTGGCTGATTACCATAATGTGCTCTCTTGTGGGACAATTGGCGCCGGATGGGGAGAGAGAAACAGGCAGGGAAGTAAATAACAAATGGACCTGGCTCCTCCTCATCGAGAGTGATTTCACTCCAGTGTTCCATCATATCAACTGGGAGAGAGAGTCGTAGGGTTTAGGCAATCAATTACAGATATGTGTAGAGGCAGACACAATCATTTCACTGATTGTCACTGGTCTCGAGCAGTGACACCTAGAAGTGATCCGTCACTCGATTTTCTCTGACACCCCGAGAAAGATGGCAGACACTTGTAGACTAACAGGCCCCTGGATTGGGTAGCTTAGAAGATTGAAAAATCGCTGTGTTTCAAACTTATCCAAACCTTTAAGTACCTCTGTTGCTAAGATTTCATATCTTTCTTGCAAACATTTAGAAAGATTACCAATAGACTAATGACATCATACCAGGGTGAGACACACTATCTCTTGCCACTCAATTGATGATGCAAGATCCTGAAGGGGGTCTGAGCAGGTAGAGTGGAATAGAACAGGTATGGCCTTCCAACTCCAGGATCATGGCAGACACATCAGATGTGCCATCTGCTGTCCCAGGGAAACAGGTCAGCTGTGCTGCTGCTCTACCCACATTTCAGAGCTCCTACCTACCTGATTGGCTCCTATCATACTCCATAGGGTCCTCCTGAACATCCCAGCATCTGCTGCTGGGCTTCTGCTCTTTCCACACTTCAGGATGGCAACCTTCCTGTTATGTGTTGGTGCAAGAAGACATGTAGTCTGACTTTCTTTCTGTTCCAAATGGAAACAACAGCTAGGTATGATAATACAAATGTATACTTAAGGGGGTGGAGCAGGAGAACTGCAGGTCCAATGTCATCCTGGGTTCCATAGGGAAATTTTTGTCTCAAAAAACAAGAATGTATGCTGCTCTTCCAGAGGTCCTGAGCTCAGTGTTTTACAATTGCCTAGAACTCCAGCTCCAGGAAATCTGATGCTCCTTTCTGGCCTCAACAGTACTTGCATTCACATGGAATGAGAGAGAGAGAGGGAGAGACAGAGAGAGACAGACAGACAGACAGACAGACAGAGAGAGAGAGGGAGGGAGGTAATACAACTAAAACAGTTAGGGTATATAGTCAGCAGTCTGGGAACAATTCTCCCTAGATATCAAAGGATGATTGTTTAAATAATATTTAAAGAATAAAATGTTATTGAAGAAATTGACATGGCCATTCAACACTTAGGACACTACTTTGTACTATATTTAAGGAGTAGCAGCCCCAAGGCAGATATTTAATTTTTATTATTTTATTTTATGTGCCTGAGTGTTTTGCTTTCATGTATATCTATGCATCACTTGCATGCCCGGTGTGCACAGAGACCAGAAGAGAGCATGAGATCCCCTGGAACTGTGGTTATAGATGGCTATGAACTGCCACATGAGTGCTGAGAATCGAACCCTGGTTCTTTGCAAAAGCAGCCAGTACTTTTAACCACTGAGCCATCTCTTCAGCCATGTGGTGTGTGTGTGTGTGTGTGTGTGTGTGTGTGTGTGTGTGTTTCTTCCTGAGGCTAGACTGCACGTTTTCTTGCAGTGTGACCTCCAGGGCAGAGGAAGGTATGCTCACACTGCCTGTGTAAAGCAAAAACCTATGTAGCACCTGCAGCCTGAACAGGGTTTCTGGAATTCCTTCAGTTGCTAGCTGTGAGGGCTAAAGGTCAGCGAAGGCTCTTCTCTAAAACTTCCAACCAGTAAAGTCTTCAGGGCAGGGGCTGAACAGGGCTGGAGACATCCTCTCTCTCATCAGTAGCTTAGCCCGCTGCTTCCATTCCTCTGGTCTCAGAGCCAGCCACCCAGGCATTATCCCTTCCATCAGCATATTTTCTCTTGGCACTGGAGGATCTAAAACAGACCCGGCACAGTCCCAGACTTCACCTTGTAAATCATCAAGAAATACGATGACCTTCTGCAGAAATGATGTTCTACTTTTCAAAGTTCATCCACTTCTGAACTAAATCAGGGGTGACAGTCCATGTTCGGCTGGGTTCTTCAAACCACTTGACCCCAAGCCCCCTTAAATCCTCGCATCCACACTGGCAAGTTCCCTTACAAACTGCCCAGCAGGTACAGAAGGTCCCATTTACTGACTTCACATTGGTCCATGTTCTACTTTTTAAAAAGCTTGGGATCAGGTACTTGAAAATGATTTAAAATAATTACTAATGGTCCTATGCACTTAATATATCTCAAAGAGTTTTGTGTCCATTATTTACTCTTACTCCCTAGAAAAGATCCTGAAAGTTACTGGAAGCCTAAGGCCAGAGAAACAGAAGTGCTAAGAGATCCCATCAACGCCACCTACCATGGGCAAGGCTGTCTGCTTGGGCCCATACTGTGATAATCCTGCAGAGTGGAAACAAGGGAATTCAGAAAAATAATACCAGTAATGACAATAATAATTGCTATGGTCTCCTGAGCACTTTGTGGGAGCCAGATGACCAGCCAAGCCTTTCATCCCTATCAGTGCATTTGACATTCCCAGCCCTCTTTGAATTCCTTTTCACTAAATCCATGAATTTTCAGAACCTCTCTTTATGTTATAGAGTGCCAGCCTGATTATCTCCCAGAACATTCTGGATGGCCAATGAGTTGCCCACAGAGTTGGAAAACTTAGGTCAAAATCTGGACATTGTCAAAGGATTGAATGAGTAGCTGCAGAAACCCTTTGGAAAAAAATCTTTAACCAAGTACAGAAGTCTCATAAAATGCTATGGACCCAGAAAATGATTTCATAAGTTATTTTGATGGCAAAAAATGTATGAAACAGAATTGACTAATTCATAAATAACTCCAGCATCTCATCTATTATTTCTCACATCATAACTTACAATGGGATAATTGTTTCTAATTCTGCTGAGTATTTTCTCATGCTTTTTCGGAACCCTTGGTAAATCTTATTAGTTGAGTACTCCTAAGACATTTATAACTTTCTTCTGTGGTAATGAGAACAAGTAAATATTAATAGCTATTTGTTTTTACTACAACGCAGCATTAATTTCTCCACTGGGAATACTTTTTTTTTTTTTTAAATTTCCCATCTCAGGGAAAAGAGGCTGCGATCCCGCCCCCACCCACCCCCCAAGGCCCACAGAACAAACAACAACAAGGAAGGAAACTGTGTCCTGTGCTCTTATACAAATCTCACCTTACATTTTATTTACTATGTACATTACTGCAAACCAATATGAACCATAACTCCATTTAGATAATAATAATCAAATTATCCAACCTGGGATAGCATGTTTTATAGATTTTGGTCTAAATTTAATATAAAAATGCACTACTCCTTGTTTGGAAGAGTTTATTAAGGGTTAGCAAAGAAAAAGCTTTTTCAATAGTCTATAACTCTCTAATGGCCTTTTTCAAATAAAATGGGAAAGAATTTGAAAAGAAACCTATATCAGTGAGCTGCAATTGTAACATTACAGTACAGGTCCATAAATCTTGACATGCTCAGAAGATTGCCTAAACCAGCAATACAATCTGTCCAAACCTCATTGTCTCCATGACCAGCCAGCCTCATTTTAAGAAATGTATGTGGTCTTCAACCTAATTTTATCACCTTCATTTGTAAACTAGTCAATCAATCAAAGCATCCTGGGAGTCTAAATAGAAAAAGGAGTGCATTTTCATGCATTCTGGGCGACACAGTCAAAAATTAATCTCCACTTGATCAGACATTTCTTGCCCTCATCTCAGTAGACCGTCATTAGGGTCAGCGATGTATATTAAAAACAGACTCACCACAAACAGTTCACCAGCTGGAGTTTGCAAGCTGCTTGCCTTTTCTCAGAAACATTCCTCTTCTGTGTGAGCCTGAATACATTCACTAGATTCATCTGGAAGGAAGTGGACTGGAAATAAAGACTAAGAAAATGCTGGCAACCCCAGGAAACCCTGATTGTTTCCCAAGCACCTAGACCAGGGACTCCCTCCATGGGAGACTGTATTGACAGGAAAGTGTCTCCCCAATACACTTTCTGAAGGATTTGACCCAGGCGAGCCCTAAACATTGAGGGTGGGGGCAGGAGCTTGCCCAGGGCAGCACAGATAATTTAGGGCACAGACAGTGTGCCAGGGCTCAGATTAGAGACTCCACAACTGCTCAGCATTTCCTCCCTCAGGCTAGGTCTTTGTGATTCTGCACTTCGGGCACTGGCCTCTGTTCTGGGTGAGGTCTTAATGGAGGTTAAAAAACAAAACAAAACAAAACAAAACAAAACAAAACAAAACAAACAAACAAACAAACAAACAAAACCAGCCCTTTCTAGGGACTTTTTTGACTGAGTCCTTAGGAATATTTGTCAGAAGAAGGTTGTTGCTTAGCAGAAATTTCATTTTCTGGCCATTGACCTGGGTACCATCCTTGGTACCTCCCTTTGCCTCACATGTTCAAAACAGCATGAAACCTACATGACTTTACCTTGAAGATTTAACCAGACCATGACCAGTTCTCACCGCCTGCATTGTCACCGAGAACTTCGAGTGACCAACATCTGAAGCAGTGGTTCTCAACCTTCCTAGTGCTGCAACACATTAACACCATTCCTCAACTCAACCATAACATTATTTTCATTTCTCCGTCATAACTGTAATTTTGTTGCTGTTATGTGACAGTAATGTAAATATCTGTGTTTTTCAATGGTGTTAGGCAACCCCTGTGAAAGGGTCATCTTACCCACTAAAGGGGTTGTGACCCACTGGTTGAGAATAGCTGTTTTAGATCTTCTAAAATAAAACAAAACAAAATAGATTATTCTAGTGTTCTATCCAGATGCACTTCTCTCATTAGGATAAATAACTATTGTCCTAAGATGAGCTAAAGCTAAGAGAATGAATGATACTCGGAACCAAATCTTTCCCTATAATTACTCAGTTCATGAGTCACCCAATGTCATGGACAGCATCACCAGGGTGCCTATCATCTAATCCATTATTGCACTTTCTTTTGGTACTTAGGTCACAGAGGAAGTGCTGGAGTGAGGCCCTGGAAGAGCACACACTTATGCCCAACTCTTACCTCCCCAACTTGGGGTTGAGATGACCTCCCACAAGCCATCTAACTACCTAGTGCCATTACTGGCACTCAGAAATGCCTGCTTCCTCTTCCCACTTTCCAGCCTTGAGCCACCTGAGAAGTAATCTGAATATTTGGCAAGTGTCCTTGAATGCAAAAGGTCCTACGTTAGGATATCAAAGGGACAGATGGTCTCCCAGTCTCCACAAACCTATGCCATGGGCAGCTGTCCCATTTCGATCTGCATTTTACAAAAGAGGAGTGAAGGGGATATCTTCTATACATTTTTGGATTTATGCTGTTCTTACCTTCATTTGCCTACTCTGTCCTGATGGTTTATTAGTCTTTCTGATTTACAAAAGCTCATTGTACATTGAGCCATACATGATGTGAAAATTTCACGCAGGTTATCCTTTTTTTTCCTACGTCATCTTTATGATAAAAACATCTTAATCCTGGCTCAGACAGTAAAAAAAAATATACTGCTTTTGTGAGGACTCAAGTTCAATTCAAATCACCCACATAAAGTGGCTCACATCTTTTGGGAACTCTAGCTTGAGAGAATTCTATGCCCTCCCGTGGCCTCAGTGGGTACCCTCACTCCATGGGCATCCTCATGTGTACATATGACCACACACAGACACACATACACATACAATTTAAATTTTTTTAAAAAAACTTTATCTGTCTCTCAACCTTTTTATAGGTTTATGAGCTTGGCTCTATCTGAAAATTTCATTGCAAAATCCCAATACCTTCTCTTTATTCTTTCTTCATTAGCCAAAGAGGAAGAAAAGAAAAGAAATGAATGAAGGAAGGAAGGAAGGAAGGAGAAATTCCTGCCATTGGTGCTACCAAGTCTTCCCTAACAATCAAGGAACTGAACCACCTGGAAACAAGGCCATGGGGTTCCACTGAGCATTTTATCAGGTATCAACCTTTCCTTACAGATGATAGCAACAGGGATGTTTTTACAGCCTAGGACAAGTTAAGAGAGTATGTAAATAACATGGCTCTTGAATCTCAGCTTCTGAGCTACACCATGGATCTGGCTGACAGAGGCTGGCCATGCTACCACACCAAGGAGTGATTGGTATTTGCTGGTGTCAACTCTAGGAACAAACACAATGAATGAAAACATTTCACCAGAGCACAGAGGGACAACCAGGAGCCTCAACTGCCCAAAAAGATTTCCCAAGACCAAACTCCAGAAGTGCTGATGCAGAAGATCCACCACTGTAGAGAAATATAAATGAGAGTCTCCACTGTTTAGTTAACAAAAGAACACCCTAGAACTTTATGCAGTCCTTTGTTTCTGAAAAGATGAAGACAAGAATGTCATAGGATACATTGGGGTTTGTACCAATAATTCAAGAGTATCTTCTGCCAGACATGGTACACATCTGTGATCTCAGGTATTTGGGAGATGAGGCAGGCAGATAGACAGTGGAAGGTCAGCCTGAGCAGCTTTGAGTGCAATACCGATTGCCTTCCTGGCATCTGAGAATCTACTATTACGATGGGAAGATTCCCAGGACCAGTTGCCCTTAAGTATCAAAAGACAATTATGTTTTTATGTGTCACAAAATAAGGACTTTTGTAAATAATACTAGTTGGACAGAAAAAGAAACATCCAAAGATATATATACACACACACATACATACACACACATATATATACACACACACATACATACACACACATATATATCTGTCTACACAAAAATAACATTTGAAGCCAATGCTTTTTTCAGTTAAGGAAATAGAATCTGTTTACCCATATACACCAGTCCCATTTTACAAACACCCCTAATCAATGGTATTAAGCTTAAAAATAAAAACATATTTCATCATATGCAGCTTGAAAAGTAACCCTATAATTAATAGGTACAAAACAGAGAGAAAGATTGCTGAAGATTAAGATTAAGCCCTGCAGAAGCGAATGTTCTAACTGGAAATTGGTTTAATTAATAGCACATTTTACATAATGATTACAGTGTAATTGCGCTGACTAGCCGAGTGTCATTAAATATATCCATGCTCCTTTACAACACCCTAAGGCTAAAAATAATGAGTTACATTGAAAATCACTGTGCAACAGGTTCATAAATAACATTTAAGCCTATACAAGGCGAATACTTATAAATAATAAATATTTGCCTTTTGTAATTGAAGGAAAAATGACAGCCTTCTTTGGCTACCACCTCATAGATTGCAGTGTTATAATGCTGGAAAGATTTTTTCCCCTTGCTTTCTCTAGAAGGTCTTGAATAATTTATTCAAATGCTAATATTCCACGTAGTCTGACTTTGAGGAACAAATATTCCTACATAAAGAATAAATGCCAAGATGCTTATTACCTCTCGCACTCTGCTTTCCACCATGCATCCCCCAAAACCTCTGCCGTCCATTACACCTGTCACATGAAGTTTGTGGCCAAATTTTCTTGCAAGGAGGCGGCATTTTTCTTTAGTTAAAAATTATCCCTCTCCTAAAATGTCCGTCTTGTTCAGGGCACAGTGGGATGGCAGCTGGCTTGTGGATCAGCAGGAAGATGAAGGGGCCTGGAAGCTGCCTCCTCGCTATCCGATAACATGGATGGGACAGTCCAGGCTTGCAGAGACTCAGGCCCGCAAAGAGCCCATGTCAAAGCCCCACCCTCATTTCCTCTGCACCGAAACAGTCTCATTCTTGAGAAGGCAGAAAGCATGGGCAAGGAAGCCTCTAATGGCCTCCAGTGTCTAGGAAAAATGAGGAGAAAGCACTTCCAGTGGTTGACAAGCTAGCCGAGCATCTTAGCCTTGAAAGCCTAACAGCACCCTTGGTACTTGGGATGGAAGCTCTTGCTAGAGGCCAGGAAGCAGAGTGGTTAGAGAAGAAAGGGCCTTAGCATTGCAGAACTGAGCCTACCGATTGTTACATGTGCAATGCTAGGCAAGAGTGGGTACAAGTCTGCTTTTGAATCCCCACTTCTGTACTAAAGGAGCCTCCGTTTCCTAAACTGTGAAATATAACAATGGGTCTCTGTTTCCTAAGGTTGTTATGAAAATTAAATTTAAGAAAATTAAGTGTGCCCCTAGACACCAAACCACTGAGTACTAAGGTACTGTTCATCAGGCCCCAGGCCTCCTACTGTAGAAAGGACATGCTCCATCTGGTCTCAGAGTTCCAGCAGGTGCCTTTGTCTGCTACTATCTTCTTGCCTGCGTAAGGAGTGCTCCCGATCTGAGCTCAAACAAGGCTTCCTTGGGGATGTACCATGGCAAGTCCTCACACGAGGTCAGGTTCTCCCTCATGGCACTCTGTCCTGTGCTTTCACAGGCTTCTCATTATCTGCAGTTGTATTTTGTAATTATCGGGTAAACCATTTCTATGTGTAAATTGTCGGTGCCAATGCGGGCAGCAACCATAACCGTTTGGGTGCGTAATAAGTCCTACCCAGGACTCAGTACCTGGTCCTCAGTAAGCAATCGGAGAAAGGAAAGATGTGAAGAAGGAACAAAGAAGAGAGGATTTGGCAGGCAGGGAAGGGGGGAGGGAAGGGCAGATAGAAAAGGGACCGTTGCACTGTCAAACATCCAAATAGCAGAGAACACAATACTTTCAGTAACAGGATATAACTCTCCGCATACTATGGCTGCCTAAGCCAGTGTTTCTCAACCTGTGGGTCTTGACCCCCTTTGGAGGTTGCATATCAGATATCTTGTATGTCAGATATTTACATTATAATTCATAACAGTAGCAAAATTACAGTTATGCAGTAAAAAACAAAATAATTTTATGATTGGGGGGTCACCACAAAACAAGGAACTACATTAAAGGGCCAGACCATTCAGATGTCTGAAAACCAGTGTCAGAAGCCATAACTTACATCATGAACACAAATGATGTTGCTTGAACTTCATCCCAGAACAGTGTCTGAGCAAAGCCATGGGGGACGGGGGAGGCTATATTTACTCTTTCTGGGTCCTCTGGGGCTTTGGGACCATGCAGAATTTGGAATTTGCTCTTCCCTCGTCGGGAGAAGAAGAAAAAGCAGGACTCCAGCTAGGTCCTGGCATAGTGTCCACAGGAGGAGGTGATAAAGCAAGGATCAGCTTTTTGCCCCTAACAGCATGAGGCCATTGGGAAAGTGAATTTACTGTTTGGTTTGTCTGTTTTCCATTCCTCATCCAGGTTCAGGCCCAAATTGCTAAACCTCCATTGAACAGTTAAATTAAACATAACTAACTTTGTTGATATTATTTCACAGCCGAATAACTTGATGTTCATACTCCTGGTGTGTTCAATAAGTACAGAGCTCAGACACATTTTTAAGTTTCAGCTTGTGATGGATTTTGCTGAGGTAAACCTGTGTTTCACAGACTTCTGCTCAGCTGAGACGGGGTGTGTTGTAAAAATAAGCTTGAAAGCTGTAATTTTGATGGGCCCCTCATAGTCAGGGAGCATCCCTCTTTTCCCCCCTTCCTCCCCCCTTCTCCCCTTCCTCTTCCTCCAGCAACCTTTGAGTACACCCTCACCGAGCACTCAAGTAGGAAGATCAGAAGATAAGCCTGCCTCTGTGAGGCTCAACGGTTGACAGCTGAGGTGGAAGGCATGCTGCTCCCACTGTGTGCTCACCCTCTTTTAAATGGAAGTTCTGAGTTGAACAACCAAACTGCTTGTTGAATCATCAAGCACGTATTGAGCAGCTGTGTACAAGTCCCGTGCTAAATGCTATGGACATGGCGGTGAACCTGTGTTAGGCTGAAAGGTAATGAAGGAATAATCACAATTTGATGAAGTACTCCATCCACAACAGAGGCATTTGCCAGGGGTTCTGAGCCCAGCCCACTATAGTGTGAATGAGACGGTTGAAAAAGAAGAGGGTAAGGTCTCCAAAAGCCAACAAAAGTCATTGAGCCAGCCACACTGCTGAGGACTTACACTTCTCAAGTCTCACAGCTCTGCGGAGCAGCTGCACTCACCTCAATCTTCTAAGCCAAGGTCAACAAATTCCCATAAGATCACAAAATGCCAAGACAAAGCCTGGATTCCAGAGCCTCAGCCTCTAACAGGAAGTCTGTTTTCTCTGCCTCCAGCCAGCTGCCTTTACTTACTTGCTTTACAGTGTGAGGAAGTGCATTTCAGCATTGGCTTAAAACTCTCCTACAGGGGCTGGGAGATGGCTCAGCAATTAAAAGAGTGTGTTGTTCTCACAGGGATCCATGTTTGGTTCCCAGGAGCCATATGAGATAGCTCTCCACTGCCTTTAATGTGAGCTCCAGGGGAATCCCTACTCCTCTGACCTTGACAGGCAAGTAGCTCTAGCATGTGTGTGTGTGTGGGGGGGTGTTTTAAACTCACACACACAGAATTTAAAATAATAAAAATAGTTCAGGGAGGTAGATTAGTGGGTACAGTGATTGCTATTCCATTCTCAAGAACTACTGTATAGCAAAAGGGTGAACCTATTCCCCAAAGTGATTCTCTAACCTCCACAAATGAACCACTGTGTGAGTACATCCCCCTCAAAGGGAACAAATAAATGTAAATAACATTAATAGCAACACTTTAAAAATAAAACACGATCCTACAGTTAATGCAGAGACTTACAGTTGACCAATTGACATCTATATCCCCCAACATCCCCCGAGGCTTAGGAACATCATAGAAAAAAGAATGGAAAGATTTTAAGAGCCAGAGGTTGAGAAAGACTGAAGCAAAACAGTCTGGACAAGACAGGACACTGCCCTTCTGAGCCCACAGCAGCTTCGATGGACTTGCACAAGACTGGCATAAGATCAAGCCAGTCAATGTTCTGACACAGATTGGGAGAGAGACACATAAGCCTCCGTCTCCAGCTGAGGAGCCGTTGATAATTGATGGCTGCTAAGGGAGGAGCATCAGTTCTCTTTAGGTTTGTGGTCTCTGGTAGATTAAGGATGCTAAAGTGGATGGGTCCATGCCCATGTATAGATGGGTAGCACTAATTGGACTCAATGGGTTATAAAAAAGATTAAAAGAGAACCTGGAGTTGGGATCCAGGGAGGCTGGAAGGGAGAAGGGGTGAGTATGATCAATATATGTACATATATGTGAAGCTCTCAATGAATTAACTTAAAATATTGTATTGGGGCAGTTCAGTGGCTCTGTGGATAAAGGAGCTTGCCACTAGCCTGACTATCTAAGTATAATCCCTGAAATCTATACACAAAATAAATAAATACATAATTTTAGTTTTTTCTCAAATATCCTAAGAAACATTAATTATGTGTTTCCAAAAGATTATGTGAACTAGCTTAAGAGAAAAAACAAAACAGGAAACACAGAGGTAAACATAAATACAGGCATATGTCTCAGAACAGTAAGTCAGCTGGGTCTCCCCAGGGCTTGGGACTGAATCCTGGAAAGCAGTGTTGTCAGGGAAGATCCTGCCTCTCTCCATCTCCCCTTCTCTGGCTTTTAGTTACATCTCTTCCTCTTCAGGCCACCTTCGTCACTGCTTCCTGAGGAAACAGAGAAGGCCAAGTGCTCTTTATACTCAGTACCAGAAACCTCAACACCCCCACATCCCAAAGTAGATTTCTGAAGATGCAATCTGGCTGCATCTCCGTGTAAACTGGACCTGCTGGCTTCATCCTAAGTAACACAGGAAGCAGATATAAATCACAAACCACCAAGGCCAGGTGATGAGGTCAACATGGGCACTGGTAGTTCATAGTCAGTGTACTTGACATAGTGTAGTATGGGTCTTAGTTTGCATTTTATTGCTGTGATAAACACCATGACCAAAAGCAATCTGGGGAGGAAAGGGTGTATTTCATCTTAGCTTATAGTCCATTGAGAAAGGAAGACAGAAAACTCAAGGCAAGAGCTAAAGCAGAACTGCTTTCCTGCTCACTCTGCCTGCTTGTTTATATCACTCAGGACTGCCTGCCTAGGAGTGACACCATCCATAGTGGGCTGGGTCCGTCCACATCAATCACTAACTAGAAAATAAACTACATTATCTCAGTTGAGGTTCACACTTTCCAAATGACTCCAACAACTCATGTTAAGTTGACAACGAAACCATTTTTCTTACATCTACAATGGCTTTCATGGAAAGCTCACCAAATGTGCTGTATCCTTTCTTTGAACCCATGCTAGATACAACTGTCTAAAACACTAAGTCCCTGTAGCCGACGCTGCTGCTGCCTCCTTATCCACCTTCCACAGTGTGGCCTGCTAGACCTTTGCAATATGGGTTGATATCAGTATGCTCCACTGTCCTCACACATAGGAGGCAGTCTGTAAAAGTTTGTTGACATAAGCTAACACTGATTACGCACAAAGGTAACACCAAGCAAGACCTTGCTTGTCCTAGAATGGGTCACAGGGCATAGCCCTTGGACAGGGGTCTTTTCTTTTTGCTTATCACTCTCTTTTCCTCACAGAGTGAAGCCTCTTGTAGGCTGCCGTACCCATCAATGATGTCCCAGCAGCTAGAGGATTCTCATTCCCATAATCCTCTAGTCCTAGCAAGAGCTTGAACAGGCTCTAGACTTCCATAAAGTTTTGCAGCCTTTCGGGAACCTATGCTTGCATTGCTCTGATAGTCAATGAAACCTTTGGAAGGCCAAACACCTCTTGTGAGGATTGACCTTTGGACTGGACACCAAAAATAATTTGACATTCGCTCTAATACTCTGGGCTTGAGAAGAAAGGTGGGTGGGCATGAGCATTATTTCAGTCAGAAGCCATTCACAAGCCTAGAGAACCTCACAGACCTGGCACTGAGTTGAGCATTGATATTTTAACCCTTTTTCTTCTTCCTCCTGTCTCCAAGCAGCTGTGTTAAGTGTATAAACTGAATATTAGCTGATTAACTAATTTCTAGAGGAAATATGCCATTTGTTCATCAGGCCTTTTTATCTCACTTTTCTGCCTGCCCCTAAAATCATTTGTTCTGTAAAATGATTGGATTTCACGCTGTACTTTGAAAAGTCTTGGTGAATTTAAGAATTCAACATCCTTGCTGTGGCTCATTTTGAGCCCTATCACATAGAAAACCATGATGTCCCTTAGTCATACCTGAAATTTCTCATCACAGGGAACAAGCTGAGTCCCACTGGCACTGGGTATCGATGCCACCACTCAGCTATAAGAAGAGCTTGGATATCCCGCAGCCCAGAGTGAGCCCAACTCTCTGCATCTGTGATGATGCAGAAAAGCAGCCCTTCTCTACCAACACTCTGAGCAGGTCATTAGGAGCTCTGAGGCCTAACGGTGCCACACACTATCCCTTCTGGGGTTGCTCTGTGCACCCTGTACCTGGTCTAACCCTGAGCATCCAGAAGAGTCAGAGTTAGCTATCTCAGTAACATACTGTGCTCAAGGCTCCGCACCTGCACACCCAACATGAGACTGGACAAAGACACATGCTCTCCACTCACCCCAGGTAAGCCTAGGACACTGATGCTCACTCGCTCCTAGTGAGCCCAAGGCACTGACACAGACAATTTAGACAGGCAGAGAGCCAGGATTCAAGAGATCTCTGCTCCATTTGTTCTCTGCCTGGGCAGCGATCTGATTTCCAGTCTCATGTCTCTATTTCAAAGCACATATGCCAGGGATACTGGTTCTTCCCCCACCTCAGCCTAACCATGACTAAACAGGCTGATGAATGTCATGCATCCCGTCATCACGCATGCATATTTTTAGATATAATTCACTTTTGATCTGTGCCCTTGTGCAGCAGCGAATGAAAACAGTTAAGGTTTCTTCCACTGTCTGCCTTTCAATGTATTAAACAGCTCTGCTGTCAATAGATTATATTCTTGTACAATGATAATAGCCCCCAAAACTAAGAGGCCTTGTCAGGAATTGCAGTTGTCACAGCGTGATGGGAATGATTCTACTTGGGGTTCGTCTGCCGCACAATCATCTCATAATCTGGATATACATCACAGCCTGACATGTAAATTTCCTGGTACTCTGCTTTCATTTCCAGAGGCAGCAATCAAATGAAAACCATTCAACCTCACCCAAATGTATAAATAATTTTCATTCAAACATATTAACAGTCAAAATATGAGAATTTATCACAGAGTGCTAGGCCTTTTAAGAAGCAATAAAGACTTTACTTTTTAAACATATTTCTCCTTAGAAAAGTAATATAAATGGTAACTCGCAATTTTTTTTTCTTTTTTTTTTCAATCGCATTTGAAAGTCCATGCAGAAACCACCTAATCTGCCAGCTTGAGGATGGAAGTGTTTTGCCACAGATTTGATGCTTGGAGGAAAAGAGCTGAAAGAAATATTGGATAAGCGAATTGAATGTGGATTAATAATCACTTACATGAAATGCCAGTATGTAAAAATGTGAATTTATTTCCTCTTCACTGACCAAACCAGCAATGCATCTGGAGCAGAGCACTTCTTAAATGTAAATTCTGAATCCAGCAACACTTTGGAGAAAAGGATAAATGATGCTTTTCTCCCTAATAAGCCTTTGATTGACAGCAACCACCTCGAAAAGAAGGCCCACGAACAACGGCCATGGACTTGGCCAAACCGCCTGGGAAATGGAGGGATGGCTCACAACTGAAGGAAAACGTGCTCACCTCTGGAGCACCACACTCAAGTCCAGTGAGCAGGAGTTGGTTGGCTCCGTGGCCTGGTTCAAAGTGAGTGTGGGGATGGCCTTGGGACCTGATCATGAGAGAGAAGAGCTGTTCATCGCTGGAGGTGAGGAACCCACCACCCACAATAGATGCAGACTTCTTGTAAGCCTGACCAGATGGAGGCACTAAAGACAGAGCTGCATTATGCTGACCAGAGTGTATCAGAGAGTGGAAATAATACACTGGCACCGTTGATTCTACTGACGAGCCTCATGTGCCTTCAACACTTGCTAAAAGATTGCATCTTGTCTCTGACTAAAAGGCTGCTGTGGAGGGGCTCCTATCCTATCTGTGGAGACAATTGAGAAGTAGAGTAGTTAAGAAGTATGGGTTAAGAAGATGAGTTGGGGTAAAAGATAGTCCACTTTCTCATCAATGCCAGTGTCTAAAGTTTTTTCTTCCTCACTTTAAAATTTTATTCCCCCTCCTCCTCCCCACTACCCCCATCATGTGCAAAAATTGCTAAGACGACAGTTTTTCCCATTTCTCCAGAAAGTATGCCTGCAGAAGTAGGAGCATCATAACCTGGGGTACAGCAAGCTCAGCCATTTGAAATAAAACTTTGCAGTACTAATGTTTTTGTAACTGCTTTCATATTGTAATGATATTTTTCCAAGCACTGGTTTTATTTGATCTTAAATACCTTTTTGGGAAAGTCCAGTGAGCTGACTCTAATAAAATCATGCTATTGAAAAAAGGTTTAAGTAGAATGTTCAGAATAAATTACAAAATTGCATGCAAGAATACCAGCTAGTGCTGCAATAAAAAGCTGAAAATGAGTATTCTTGCAATATATTTTAAAGAAGTAGTATACTTTTTTCTGTCCATTTTTTTTTGTTGAATGTTTTCTAACAGGATGCCTCCACGTTGATGGAGGAGGGGGTAGTATAACAAATGAACAAACTGCAGAAAAAAAAATCCCATCTGAGAGGGGAAAAAAACCTGACTTTTGGGGGAGAGTAGAATATATTTCATTTCATTTTCAATAACTGTTGGGAGATAATAGGAAATGTAATTTCCTTTCATTTGCTGTGCCAAAATACTTAAATTACATCATACTTACACTGTCATAGTTCTCCCTACTATATTCTGGATCCTTTAATGGATTTCTCTTTCCTTATGTATGCCTAAGGAGCTAACAGAGCCTGCAGGTTTGTGTTGAAGACAGCTGGTTGGTCTGGGTGGTGGGCATGGCAACTGTATCTGGCTTTTTATGATGAAGCAGTGGAAGGCCCTCATGAGAGGTGGTGAGGGCCAAAGTCCCTGCTTCAGTGCTTACCCTTTTGCCCTCCCTCCCCATGAGACAGTCTCACAGAAACTGGGTGCAGAAAAGTAAGAGGGGGCAGGTGGATATTCTTCCAGTGACACAGTTGAGAATCTGTGCTTTGGCCATTGCATCAAGCACTGAACTTCTAGGTCTATATGAAAAACTATTTGTGTAAATCAAACTAATTCCCAAATCCCAGATCATTTCTCTTACATCAATGTTAGAATGCAGCAAGCATTCCTGTCCTATGTAGAGAAATCTGGACAAAGAAAAGGTAGCTATGAAGTAACGAGGAAGATCTGGGATAGAGTAGTCACTTGGTAACTGTCCATTTTTCCTTCTTCTTGTCTGTCTTTCTTCCTAACTAAATCTGATTCCATTCACTAGCTTCTTCTACACATAACCATGCGTCTCAGGAGAAGCTGCCCCCTCCACCTTTTCCTTGGGCATGTATGATGCATATGTGTGCATCTCTGCATGTGGGTGAATGTGTGTGTATGTGTGTGCATATGTGTGTGCATGTGGCAACTTGATATCAATGTTGGGTGTTTTCCTCAATCACTCTCCACTTCGTCTTTTAAGACAAAATTTCTCACTGAACCTGGAGTTCATCAACTGACTAAGCTAGCTGACCAGTAAATTCAAGGCTCTGTCTGTCTGTACCTACCCAGCACTGCGTTTACAGACACATGCCACTATGCTCAGATTTTAATGTGAGATTTGGGGATTCAAATTCAGGTTCTCATGTTTGTGTAGGAGACACTTTACCAACTGACTTTCCACCCCCCAGCCTCTATGTTATCTACATATAAGGTTGATGCATAGTCAGGTTTTGATGACTTAAACATCATAGATTGGATGGCTTCTACAACCCAAACATATTTTTTTACAGTTCCAGAGATGAGGAAGCCCAAATCAAGGTTGGTTAGGGTTAGTTAGAGTCTACTGGGAACTCTATTCCTGGCTTACAGTCACCTTCTTTCTGTGTGCTCATATACCCTTTCTGGGAGGAAGTGAAGGATGGGGGGTGGAGACAGAGGAAGAGAGAGAGAGAGAATCTTTCTATTTTCATAATGGGTTACAGCTCCACTTTCATTATTTCATTTAGTTTTAATTACTTATTCAATGCTTAATCTCACCTGCCAACTAGATGAGATCTAGGTCATCTGGGCATGCCTGTGGGTGATTATCTTGATGAGGTTAACTGAGATAGGAATACCTGCCACTGTAGGTGGCAGTAATCTCTGGGATTGGGTTATAGACTGTATAAAAGAGTAGATAGTAAGCTAAGCACAGGCCAGTGCAGTGTAACCCTCTATCTCTTCCCTCACAGCTTCATGATGCTCCTGAGAACTATCACATGATGCATTTCACCTGGAACTGGGAGCCCAAATAAGCCCTTTATCCCCGGAGTTGCTTGTCAAGATATTTGCTACAACAGGAAAAGTAATTAAGACCAAGGCTTGCCACTAACTACAATCATACCAGGGCTAACATAGATTATGGAAGACATAGTCAAGGCCATAGCACTCAGGTCAAACTGATCAAGGAACATCCTATTGCCTTTGCCACTTTTGTGGTTTGAGCAAGAAATGTCCCCTATAGGCCTGTGTATTTGAACACTTGATCCCTGGTTGGGGGTATTGTTAGAGAAGGTTAAGGAACCTCTAGGAAGTGGAGTCTTGCTGGAAGAAGCATATCTCTGAGGGTGACTATAGTTCAGTTCTACTTCATGCTTTTTCTCTCTGTGATCCCTGTGAGCACATCAACCAGTCTCAGGTTCCTGCTGCCAAGCCTTACCCCCCATGATGATGGTATCACTGTAAAACTATAAGCCAAAATAAGCCCTTTTCTCTTCTAAGCTGATTTTGGGGTATTCTGTCATAGCAACAGAAAAGTAACTAATACAGACACTACTGAGTCTGAGGAAGGGATGGGGTTTTGAGTAGCAAAGTAGAAAGAAAGCTTGCCAAGCATTTGCAAAGATGAGTTTTCTTGCCAACCAAAGACACATTGCCTGATTGTCATCTTGAAGGTCTAGTGGATATCCATCTACCAGCCAAAGCATGAAACAGCATCAGATAAACAGGAAACAACACGGTTAATTTTTTGAGGGCTCCAAAAAATATGACTTCATAATTTTGGAGGCTAGGAGCTGGAAATAAAGATGTCACCAGTCACGTGTTTGGTTCTTATTTATTTGTTTGGAGGTTTGAGATAGATATATAGATAGACAGACAGACAGACAGGTAGATAGATAACTTTAAGTGTGAATCCTGTATTCTTTCAGGACATAGTACTTGCTTGAAATCCCTGTTCTTGCTTGGCTGTGAAGTGCATCATTTCAACAATGCAGCCACCTCTCCTCTGTTGTCTCACACAGTCTTCCTTCTACATGTCTGTCTTTGTGCCATGTTTCTATTTTGTAGAAGGAAACTCTTCATGCTGGTCTTATAACAACTCAAACTCACTACCTCTGTAAAAATTCTATTTCCAGCTGGAAAGATATCTCAGAAAGTAAAGGGACTTCCCAGAGAGCCAGGACAACCTAAGTTCACTCCCTGAAACCCATGTTGGAACAAGAAAACTGACCCCCATAAGTTAACCTTTAATCTCCACACATATACCAACACACCTACATACATACATAAACACACACACATGAATGAATTAAATGTATTACATGCCCAAATAAATTTACATTCTGAAATATTGGGAATTAGAATTGAATATTTATGTTTGGGAAGCACAACACAACCCATAAAACTACCCCCAATTTAAGCAAGTAGCAAAGTTACACTGATCTTAGGCTCTGGTGGCATTTCTGAGCCTCTGAATTGACCAACCTGAAACCTACCATGCCTTAGGACTTGCTGATGCTCCTATCATGTGAGAACATCTTCTTGTATCATTCAGGCCTCTTTATATGCAGTTTCTGTTCCTTACAGCATCTTCATTAATGCAACAAATGCCAAGGGAAGGGAATAAACCCAAATTCACTGTTTAATAACTACTCACTTTGCAGGGAGCACCTATACTCTGTGAGAATGTTTTTATCTCTGAACGGAGTCATATGTTACAACATTATCACAAGAAATAGGTAAGACAGTGCATGTAGGGGCATCATAGGGTAAAGGCACTCAATTTGTTGATTTCTTATTCTTGATTTCTTTATTCTAAAATGGGCAATGGGTGTGTTAATGGCTACTTTAGAGGAGTTCAAAGACACAGATGGATTAGTAAGTGTCTGCTGTGTACAAAAGCATGTTAGGCATGTGTTTTCTCTTCCTTTCCAGAATCTCCAATGTTTTCTGCAGCCATCTTGGACACCATAGCAATGTGTTTCAAATCTCAGGGCACACAGGACTTGTGATGCTTACTGGAAATAGATACTGCAAAGACAACACCCCCCCTACACACCACTACCACCACTAGTAGTACCATCAAGGAGTTTTGGAATGCAAGCTGAGCTGTCACTCATGGTGTTCCTGACACAAGTGCCCATTCCTCTGCTTCAGAAATTCTGTTGTTACTGTGGAAGTCAGAAGACTTGGAAGTGAGTGTTATGGACCCTCTTGAGGGTATATGTTTTTCTCATTCTATCAACTACTATGGAAGCTTCTGGAAAGCAGAGATGATATCCTCCCCCTTCCTCCATAAATCTAGCATAGTACTTTGCTCACAGAAGTTCAAGGAAATTGATGAAGTTGATGAAATAATTTTTGTTGGCATAGAAACCTCCACAATTGACAGAAATGAAAAGGGGAATGTGACAACGGACATCTAGGAAATCCAGATAATTATCAGGTCATACTTTAAAAATCTATACTCCACTAAAATGGAAAACCTAAAAGAAATGGACAGCTTTCTGGACAGGTACCACTTACCAAAATTAAATCAAGATCAGATTAAAGATCTATAACCCCAAAAGAAATTGATGCTGTTATTAAGAGTCTTGCAAGTAAAAAAAAGCCCAGGACCAGATTATTTCAATGAAGAATTCTACCAGACATTCAAAGAACTAGTGCCAATACTCGTCAAACTGTTCCATACAGTAGAAACTGAAGGAACATTGCCAAACTCTGATACCTTCCACAATCACCCTGATACCCAAGTCACTCAAAGATACAGCAAAGAAAGAGAATCACAGACCAATCTCCCTCTTGAACATTTGACAGTGTGCTCTCTCTAATATCCCAGGATTTATTAAATATCTAACAAATATCCACAGTTCAACATACAAAAAACTGTGAATGTCATTCATCATATAAACAAACTGAAAAAAAAAAAAAAACAAAAACCACATTATCATCTCCTGAGATGCCAAAAAAGCCTTTGACAAAATCCAACACTCCTTTATGATAAAAGTACTAGAGATATCAGGAATACAGAAAAAAATACCTAAATATAATAAAGGTGATATACAGCAAGCCAACAGCCAACATCAAACTAAATGGAGAAAAACTCAAAGCAATCCCACTAAAATCAGGCACAAGAGAAGGCTGTCCACTCTCTTCTTTATATTCAATATAATTCTCAGAGTTTTAGCTAAAGCAATAAGAGAACAAAAGGAGATTAAAGAGATACAAATTGAAAAGGAAGAATTCAAACTATCTCTATTTGCAGATGATATGATTGTTTACATGACTGACCCCCAAAATTCTACCAAGGAAATCTTGTAGCTGATAAACACCTTCAGCAATGTAGCAGGGCACAAGATTAACTCAAAAAAAAAAAATCAATAGCCCTCCTATACACTAAAGATAAAAGGGCTCAGAAAGAAATAAGAGAAACATCACCCTTTATAATAGCTGCAAATAGCATTAAATATCTTGGCATAACTCTAACCAAAGAAGTAGCAGACCTGTTTGACAAAAACTTTAAGTCACTGAAGAAAGAAATTAAAAAGGATAGCAGAAAATGGAAAGATCTTCAATGCTCTAGGATAGGTAGGATCAACATAGTAAAAATGGCAATTTTACCAAAAGCAATCTACAGATTCAATGCAATCCTCATCAAAATCCCAACACAATTTTTTTACAGACCTTGAAAAAACAATACTTAATTTCATAAGGAATAACAAGAAACCCAGGATTGCCAAAACAATCCTACTCAACTAAAGAACCTCAGGAGGCATCACCATCCCTGACTTCAAGTTATACTATAGAGCTGTAGTAAAAAAAAAAACACCCTGGTACTGGCATAAAAACAGACTTGTGAATCAATGGAATCAAATCAAAGACCCCATACACCTACCAAGACATGAGTTTTGACAAAGAGGCCAAAAATGTTCAATGGAAAAAAGATAGTGTTTTTAACAAATGGTGTTGGCATAACTGGATGGCAGTATGCAGAAGAATGCAAATAGATCCAAACCTATCACCCTGCACAAAATTCAAATCCAAATGGGTCAAAGACTTCAACATAAACCCAGATACACTGAACTTGGTAGAAAAGAAAGTGGGAAACGCCCTTCAACACATAGACACAGGTGACCACTTCCTAAATATAACACCAATAGCCTAGACACTAAGAACAACAATCAATAAGTGGGACTTCCTGAAACTGAGAAGCTTCTGTAAGGCCAAGGACATAGTCAATAAGGCAAAACAACAGGCTACAGAAGGGGAAAAGATCTTCACCAACCTTATATATAGAGAACTCAAGAAACTAGAGCCCAAAAACCCAAATAACCCAATTTACAAAATGGGGTTCAGAGCTAAAAAGGGAATTCTCAACAGAATTACAAATGGCTGAAAGGCATTTAAAAATTTGCTCAACATCTCTAGCCATCAGAGAAATGCAAGTCAAAACAACCTTGAGATACCACCTTACACCTGTTAGAATGGCTCTCACTATACTGGAGAGGATGCGGAGCAAAGGGAACACTTTTCCATTGTTGGTGGGAGTGTAAATTGGTACAGCCACTATGAAATGCAGTATGGTGGTTCCTCAGAAAAACAATAATCAATCTCTCGAAGGATCCAGCAATACCACTGTTGAGCATATACCCAAAGGATGCACATTCATACCCCCAAAGCATAGCAGCATTATTTGTAATAACAAGAACCTGGAAACAACCTAGATGCCCCTCAACTGAAAAATAAATTAACAAACTATGGTACATCTACACAATGGAGTACTACTCAGCAATAAAAAAGAATGGCATTCTAAATTTGCAGACAAATGGGTGAATTTGGAGAATATCCTCCTGAATGAGGTATCACAAGCCCAGGCATGGGATGTACTCACTCATAAGTGAATTTTAGACAAAAAGCAAAGGACACCCAAGCTGCAAACCACAACCCCTGAACATCTTGGGATCAGAAAGAATTTAAGTGAGACATCCAGGGATTCCTCTAGGAAGAGATAATACAGAAGATCTCATTAGCAAACTGGGATCATAACAGGTAGCAACCAAGGAGAGGTGGGAACAAATCATGAGAGAAGGAGATGGTTGAGTGAGAGAAGCAACAAAGAAGGAGAAAAAAAGAGATGGAGATCTTGATAGAGGAAGCCACTGTGGGGTTGGAAAGAGACCAGATGCTAAAGAAACCCCCAAGAACTCACAGGATGTCCCTGGTTAGGTCCCCAACCAATAATGGAAGGGGTACTTAACCAGATTTCCCCTATAATCAAATGAATAACCACCCTAAGTGTCAGAGGAGTTCCACAGAGATGGCTGGCTGGAGCTCTGGAGAGCCCACTGAATCAAGAACAGCCTCTGGGGAACTGTAGGAAAAAGAGCTAGGCCCTCCAAGCTACTGATTGACATAGGCAATATGTGGAGTCTCAAGGGGTGGCACCTTGGAGCCTAGTTCCTGTAGAGAAGTGCCTAGCCCAGTCTTGATGTTGGGATGAGGAAATCAGACTTGCCTGGAGTGGATGGGCCATGCTAAGCTGACCCACCTTGGGAATTCCTGCCCTTTGGGGGGAGGGGATCAGGTTGGGGGAGGCTGAAGGCTGACTGGGAGGGATCAGGAGGAGGGAAGGGAGGGGCAGTGGGGAGATACTTATAAAAAACAAAGACTTTTTTACAAATAAAAAAAAAAAGAAAAGAAAATGAAAAAAAAAAAAGAGAAAGAAACTTCCACAGTTGAGTCAGAGAGAGAAAAGAGATGGGTATCAATGCAAGAGGGCACTGGACTCCACTCCCTGTGTGGTACTCAGGGATTCGGTAAGGGTCAGCTGTTCTGAGCCAATGTTGGCACCCAATTCTGTTCCAGGAAGCCCCACTGAAAATGTAACCTAGACGGCAGAAACTGGAACCTCTGGAAGTCATGCTGGCTTCTGCCATTCTGGGACACGGTTCCCTGAGTCTAGACCCCGAACAGAAGAATAAAGCGAGAAATGGGACACTCAGTTTGGACTTAACTCTTTTTGGGCTGCTCAATCAATTAAGCACAGCTCTTTTAGGGCAACTTTAATGGAGGTCATCTACACGGTGACTCTGTAAATCCATTAGTGTTAAACACAGTGCCTGCCAGATGGAGTGCCAATCTGGAGAAGCTGCTGAAGCTCACTTAGCTTGTGTTTACTGGTCACCTGACTATGTGCGTTTACTGATCACGTGACTATCTACTGTCAGGAAGAAACCCAGCTAATTGGATACACCTATCAATATGTGCATAGCTGCTTGCTTCCTAGTCAGACTGGAAAGTACATGATAAGCACATACAAGCCCTTGTTGTTAATTTCATTAATGCTATTCGTGGTATTTTTTCTCTAAATACCTAATAGGATATTTCTTCATTTTTCTTATTTATGATTTACAATAACTATGGGATGTTATTGTAATTTCAAAAAACTAAGTTGTTCAACTTCAAAGTTTGTGCATTGTTTTACTCTGGGTAGTTACAAATGAAAACCCCATGTCTATGACAGTGCCACCTAGTGGCCTCCAGGGAGCCTGAGAGTGGAAGCCGGGCCTTTTCTGCAGTTGCCCCCTGTGGACCCAATCACTGACATTGCTTCAAGAAGATGGGATCACCACACATTTCAAAACCGCCACCTGTCCTGCAGCATGGCTGACTGATAGCTGGCATGCTTCATCTCTGTCCTCTTTCTAGGCGGTCAAGCTTATTTCTTTCATTAAAAATGCTTTCAAGTTTGTTATGGAGCTCAGGTACTTTGTTCCCACAGAAACATGACACAGAAATACCATCAGGTCTTTAATGCACATACACACAAAATATCAGATTTTAGAAACACCACTAACGGTATAAAAATCACCAGGAAAAGATGTTTAGTAGTACAAGAACAACAAGCAAACAAAAAACATGCCTTTAATCCCAGCACTCGGGAAACAGAAGTAGATAAATCTCTGTGAGTTTGAGGCCACCCTGGTCTACAACACAAGTTCCCGGACAGCCAGGGCTGTTAAACAGAGAAATCCTATCTCAAAAAACAAAACAAAACAAAGGACAAAAAACAAAATAAAACATTCTTTTCTGTCTTCCATGAGCTCTGGAGGCTGAGTGATGTTTAAAGCAATGCATTATAGCACAGGACCTCATGAGCACACTCATTCATTCATTCATTCATTCATTCATTCCAACAGTTCTTATTGAGCACATACTATATAATCAGACACTACTCCAGGAGACACAGAGAACACAGTCAATGACTCTGGAGTTTATGATCAAATAGAAGAGAGATCATAGATGAACACATACTTCTAAGTGATATAAAAGTTATTAACAGTACTGGTAGTGCAGCTAATACAAGAAAGAAAGAATGCCTCACCAGCAGGAGCTGTTTCCAAGCAGAGAAGAGTGGGAAAACAGATGTGCACAGGACGGTGCTAAGAAGGAGATGTGTCCCAGCATTTACAGAGTGGCCATTTACAAAGGACCACATTCTAGCAGGAAGTTTTCCTGTGTCCTGCAACCTCTTGGTCCTCAATAAACACACAGAAGCTTATATTAATTCAAACTGGTTGGCCTATGGCTCAGGCTATCACTAGCTAGTGCTTTCATCTTCAATTAACCCATTTCAGTTCATCTATGTACCACCACATGTCTCATGGCTTTACCTGTGTTCTATTATATCTTGCTCCCCCAGTGGTCCACAGTGTCTGTCTGGACACTCAGCCTTTCCTCTCCCTGGATCTAACTTGGATTTTCTACCTGACTATTTCCTGTCTTGCCATAGGCCAAAGCAACTTCTTTATTAGCCAATAGTAGTGACACATATTCACAGCCTATAGAAGACCCTGCAGCACCACGTGGCTAAGAGCAATGAGATGGGGAGAGAATGACTTGTTTGAGACAGAACCTGGACCATCTTGTTGGCCATGGTAAAAGGTCTCTAATACTATCTGAGTTTACTTCAGCTTGACTTGTGGCCCATACCCCTGACCCCAGCACTCAGGCTGGAGAATAAAAGGTTTAAAGAAGCCTGGGCTATATAAAAAGAAAGTTAAAGACAGGCATGGTGGTGTCTTTCAAGAGACAGAGACAGGCAGATACCTGATCTACAGAGTGATACCACGTTTAAATAAATAAATGAATAGTTTCAGATCAGCCTTGGCCATGTAGCAATCTGTTATCTCAATAAGCACCAAAAAAAAAAAAAAAAAAAATCAATGAGACTGAGGAGAAAGAGCGTTAATGGGAAGCCAGGTTTTGAGCAGAGGCCTGCCATACATTGACTTACATTTTAAAAATGGTCACTTACCTGCTAAGTGGACATTAGACTATGGGATGGGGGCGTGAAACAGGGAAACCATCCAATAATAAAGTGAGAGGACACAAGAGCAGGCATGTGCTGGGCACACAAATGAGGTAAGACGACTCGCATCTGGAGTGGTGTGAGGAAAAGCTGGTCAGCAGAGGGGGGGCCTCAGCCTGGTTTCCTTCTGTCTGGTTGGGATGTGTTCTTTGGTAGATCTGTAGTATCTGTGTCTATGTGATGGTGTTAGCTTAGTTAAGTTCCAGGTCCATTCGTTCTTAGGAGGTTACAGATAGTCCCCGTCTTCCGTTTTTATTAGCTTGAACATATTTGTAAAGACACCCCCTAGGCCAAGGATGTAGTGCAGTGACAGAGCAATGGCTAAAGCTTTGAAAGCTCAGGGTTCAAAACACAGCACCAGAAACAACAACAACAAAACACTCCATCTCCTCCTTGGTTACCTTGTTACAGGTCACACAGAAAGGCCAGTGTACGTGCTAGTTCCCATCAGGTCCTTCCTGTTTCCAGTCTAATGAGCTAATTCACTAGCATCTTTCCATAGGGCCCAGATGCCCGCTTGCTCCTCTAATTTCTGTCACCCTCTCACTGTCCCCACGTCTCACCTTTTCCCCTTTTCTTTGTGTTAACAGTACGAATTTAGGATTTTGCTAACTTTTGGTGGGCTTTAATAGATTATAGTCATTATCTTTGTGGATCTTTGTACCTTGCTGAGCCAGAAGCCTCTTCACGTGAGTTCAGGTTGGTTCTGTGACAAACTCAGTCGGTGTACCCCCTGCCCCTAAGCTGAAACTACTTGGCTGTAACTCCCCAGTCCCTCTTTGTAAGCCGGTGCCATGGTGTCAGCTCCCCCAGTGCTGTGACAGCTTGCTGTTTCCAGGCGTGTCATTCTCTCTGAACTTTTTAGTGAGCTAACACAGTAGGGTGGCCTTAAATAAAATCACTTCTTCCTGTTAATACTGCCATATTAAATGAAGAGCTATTTTACTCTTTCCTCGCACACTGATGGCCTCAGTTCTCAATGGCTGAAGAAATGGATTACACCAAACTTTAATTACTAATTTGTTTCATTTCTGCCAAATACATAGAATACTCTGATAGTAATAGCAGCAGCTGTGTATCAAGAGCCCCACTACATTGCTGACAATAGCTTGGTCTCATGCAATTCTCTCTCCCCAGAAGCCATCCCACCCCATGATGAGACACATGTCTAGGTTGAAAGGCATGTGGACTTGTTTGCCTCATAAGGCCTTCCCAGTTTGTGATAGGAGTGTACATTTAAGAAATGTTCAAAGCAAAGGAAGAATTCCAAAAGACTAAGTCTGCTAGGGCTAAAATTCCCCCTGAGGAGACAATGGAGAAAGAGGCCTGGGACTGTCTCAGTAAAGAATGGTGTGGGTGTCGGAGAGGCAGAGTTTCCACCAAAGACAAAGAAGGAGAGCCATGTACTCCACCTAGTACCTCTACATACTGCTCAGTGAAAGTCACCGTATAGGCTGTGACTTGCAAACACTCCACAAATAAACTGCCAATAATTCAATAAATAAATGAACCCATAGATTTTTAGAATTTTCTTTTTCTTTCTTTCCTTTCAGCTTTCTAAGACAGAGTCTCCTATAGACAAGCCAGTCACTGAGTGTGACTCCTGCCTCACCTGCCAAGTGCTGGGATTACAGGTGTGCTACCAGCCATGCTCAGAATTCTCTTTTTAAACTGTGTTCTCCAAGAATCAAAAATCCTTGGCCATTCCAGGCCCACTCTCTTTGAGAGTGAGCTTTAAGTCAAAAGTCAGAAAGTAATATTTTCCGACGACAATAAAAAACTCCAATCTATATCACTTAATTTAACTGTATGTTTCATTAATCAAATATAGTTTCCATAACTAAAAGTAAAACCCCATAGCATAAGAATTTGCCCCATGAAGTGTTTGAAAAGAAAAATTTCTGGAATCCAGAGACACTTATTTCCAGGAAGGAACCAGGGAAGGTCTCAGGCTACAGAAGGAATCACTCTATGTGGGAGGCCTGTCCTCTTTTGGGGTTCACACACCTAATCCAGTTCTCAACATAGCTCTACAAGCTTTGTGACATGAACCAGTTCAGGTCTGAGGGATACAATAAGGCAAGGTGAAAAGCTGTATGGCTGCAGGCCGGGATCTGTCGTACTCAGCAGAGAACTGACATAGGGCTAACCCTCTCACAGTGGTACCACAGCACTCTGTTCTCACTCTCCCCATTGTCCAAAAGGGAAAACCAAGGCTCCAAGACTGGCGCTCTAACAAAGGCTTGTGGCTCCAAGTTTGAGTTATGTCTCCACTCCTGGTTAGCCCTGAATCTCATGTCAGCATAAAGACAATAAGAGAAGAACTTGATGATTAAAAATCACAGAAAGAAAAGCTAAGAATGACAGCCCAACCAGTGATGAGTCCTAGTCACCAAGGTCAGTGATCACTTATGAAAGTTCTATGAAAACAGTTCACTTAAAAAGCCTCCACGAGACAAAATGCAAAGTCAACACCTTTACCATCTTAGCAAGAGAGGGAAAGCTTGCTTTTAATTTTTTCTGTAAAATTAAAAGTTTTTTTTTTAAAAAAAACTGCATTATTTCAAGCATTTCAAAGAGAGAAAGTATATAATCTCCATTGTGCAAAATGTGTTCCTTTTCTTTTTCATGAGTTCATAAATAATTTTGTCCAAAAACCATTAACATTCTTTTGGTATGTCACTGTCTACTGTGATCCTCGGTGTTCGGCAGCCAGGTCAAGGTATCTGGAGCTCCATGCTTGAGTCCCATGCAGACCTTGGCCTTGCCTCATCTCTCCCACTGGTATTCAGCTTCCACAGCTATGGAGGATAAGAAGGAGAGCCATGTACTCCACCTAGTACCTCTACACACTGCTCAGTGAAAGCCACTGCCTGTCTTCACAGCTCATTTTGTCTTAGACAAAAAAAAAAATCAAAAGCTTTGGGGGAAAAAATAAGTTTAATGGTTGTGGTGCTTTTATCTGCTTTGAAGTAGAAAACAACGTTACCATACTGCTTCACTGACTAGGGACATGAGACCTCTGTTTCAATGCACCTGCGCCATCCATCCAGCTGCTGCAGTGTGGCTGCGGCTCTGTATGGGGGAGTCTCTCAGGACCACCCAGATTCTCACACATCTGGATCCCCATTACTTACAGGCAGCAGTATGTGCCATGCCACTGGTGCGATCCACTTGGCAACCCACAGATTTGTTTCTGTGATAGACGCATCAGAGCTGAGTTTGCTCAGGTCACTGTGCACCCGGCACTGGGCGGCTTGCTATTTTTAGTTCATTGTAACAGTGCTGAACATTGGCAAAGCTTCCGTGGAAATCAGAAGGGCCATCACAGGGAGGCACTGGAGCTGTGGCTGCCTTTTACATACTTCATGGGGCTGGGTGGGTAGGGTCTGGAAAATGGGTTGTAAGTTATTTTTAACTCCTAAGATTTTGATGTAAAAGTAAGGTTTTGCTTTTTACATTATCCAATTTGGACCCGAAAGGCCTTTCGCTTTTTTCTTCCCCTGCTGGTGTTCAAGTATTTGCTTCTTAGCCAGTGCCTGACAGGCAGAGGGTTCACAAGGCGTATAAACTTTAAGACTGAGCCGGGGTTGCTTCTTTATAGCAATACTTTCTGAAGGAGACAATAAAAAGAAAATAACTGCTATCCAAAACTCCCTTCTTAAAATTATCTTTTGGGTCAGCAAGGTGGTTCAGTAGGTAAGGGTGCTTGCCACTAATCCTGACAACCTGAGTTCAATCCCCATAACCCCCATGATGGAGGGAGATTTCTAAGTTATCATCTAACCTTGGCAAGAGCCACACACACACACACACACACACACACACACACACACACACAAATAAATGTAATAAGCATTTTTAAATAATCTTGGATTTCAGTAATTTTTCTCTTCCCAGAATTTTTTTTTAAGGGAGACTAGTCCAAATCTCAATACAGCAGCCCCAACCTCATGCTCACCCTGAGCCTTGCCCTAGACCATGACTGCTCAATAGGCAGGGGTATGTGGTTACTTCTGTGCCTAGAAGAGATCAACAGGAAGTTATCAGTGCACACTGGCTGATTTAGTACAGGGTAGATCACTCTTTGTGACACCAGTTGTGAGTTTAGAGGTCAGGTTTTGTTTTGCCTCAATTTGTTGCTTAGTGTTTTTTTCACATTTTATTTCCAAACACTGTCTCTGTAGTCGAAGGACCGGGCAACACTTGAAGCCCCAGACTCCAGAAGGCTGCCCTGTGGGGGTTCAGTATCATAGAGAAGATGACCTCCCTGGAACCAGGAGACAACCTTGCAGGCCCAGGCAGCCTCGCATGCTGATGGGATGTCTCCAGGGAAGCATGCTTCCTTGGCATTCAGCAGGCCTCTCTAGAGCACTGGCTACTAGCTCAAGCAGCAGCCACCTCTTAAAATACATGTGGCATAATAAAAATAGAGGGTCACCGTAAAGTTTAGTTTATTGACAAGAACAAATAACTTTAACATTTGGCTCAGGCACTGA
>PVIH01000819.1:0-102500 GCA_004025045.1 Sigmodon hispidus | reverse complement strand
GCATGGACTCCCCAAGTTGTCTTCCAACCTCCACACAAATGCTGTGACATGAGGCTATGTACACAAATAAATTATATATGTGTGTGTGTGTTACATATGCATATTAATTTAAAACCTAAATATAGAAATACACACTTATAATCCCAGCAATGGAGAAGTGAGGGTGGGATTCCTTGGGTCTTGCTGGCCAGCCAGCCTTTCTTGCTTGAATTCCAGACTAGTGAGAGACTGCGTCTCAGAAATAACAAGATGGATGGCTTCTGAGGAATGACACCCAAGGCTAGCCTCTGGGTTCTACACACATGTTTGCATGCACAGAAAACCACACATAATCCTTGTGCTCTGGATAGTGTGTTCTTTTAACAGTTTGTAGATTAAAAATAAAAAGAAGGAAATGGCTGTACTTGACTAGTATAGAAACAGCCACAGGGAAAGCAAATGAAGATGAAAGCAGATGAATTGATTCAACGCTGGCATTTTCCAGTCCTCCTAGCTTGCCTCAGGCTCCTCACTCAGTCTTTATTTGTACCTCTGGAGTGAATGATTTCCATAGAAGTCAATGGGAGAAATGTGTGTCTGGCCAGCAGGACTGGCCCCAGACATAGACATAAATAAGCCTGTGTGGAGGTAATATCTGCTCGTCACAGGACAGGTGCAGGGTGGGCTTGTTCAGGTGCCAGCAATGCTACCAACCTTGAAGAACTAAGGTGGAGACCTCTGTTGTGGGATATTTGTATTGCTGTGATTGGTTTTATAAAAAGCTGAATGGCCAATAGCTAGGCAAGAAGTATAGGTGGGACTTCTGAGTAGAAATGGAGGGCAGAGGAGACGCCAGTGAGACATGGGGGGAGTGGGACATACAGAATGAAAGAAAGGTAAAAAGCCAGATGGTAAAATGTAGATTTAAGTTATAAGAGCTAGTGGGACAAGCCGAAGCTAAGGCTGAGCACTCATAATGAATAATAAGTCTCTGGGTCATTATTTGTGGGCTGCAACCCAAAGGGAAGTCACAGTACAGACCTCAGTCAGCATCCATGCTGTCACTTTCATGCGTACGTGGCCTGGTCTGAAAGTGGTCGAAAAGCCCAATAAGGAACAGCTGTGAGAGGTCTTATGAGACCCAAACTTACTATTGTTAGGTATGTGTTCAGAAGCTCAAATGAATGATGAGAGTGCTGGGTATCTACAATCACATTACTTTCACTTTAACTTTAAGGTTAAATGTAAAATGATCCTTTCAAAAAAATTAGGGCATAAAAGGGAAGTGGTTACACATTGTAAGTCATTGGATTAGTCTCAAATTGTTTTTTGATTTTAACCACACACACCCCTTACTCCTGAGTTGTTACAGCATCTAACACAGCAAACATTGAAAAGCATAATAAGACAGGCCTGCTGGCTCCTGTCTGCACTCCCACTTCTTGGAAAGCATCACAAGTTCAAGGACACCCAGAAAACTTAGGAAGACCTGTCTTGAGATAAAAGGTAAAATAAATGGGAGGTGGAGGACTTGATATGTAGCTCAGTGAGAGCCTGGCTTCTTTGAGGTCCTGATTTGATACCCAGTACCACACGAAAAGCATACATTTTATGGTCAGGAGAACATGCAGAATAGGCACAATAGTCATGTTATTAGTATTGGAATCCGAAGTCAGAGCTGTGCACTCCAGTCCTTTTCTGGGAGAGGTTGTGTCTCAGTTCAGGAACCCTGGCAATGAGCTAATTCTCTAGGTCTCTAAAGCTTTCTCTGATTTTCATATCCATCTTTACAGGTTTGTGTGGGAATTGAATCTAAAGGGTGATTTAAAGATCATATTTATCAGGCTACTCCAAGAGGCTGTATATGGCATTGAGACACTATATAATGCCCCTTGCTAATCATAAACAAATGTGAGAAATTATATTGACAAAATATAAAATGCCATCATATTCCCAAATGCCATCATATTCCTGTACATATTCATATACAACTAGCAAGGTGCAGCTGGAGAGATGATCCAGAGGTTAAGAGTGCTAGCTGCCCTGTAGAAAACCTGGATGGATTCCTAGCACCTACATGCCAACCCACAACCACCTGTCACTTCAGTTCCAGGGGACTGAGTATGCTCTTCTGACCTCTGTAGGCCTTAGTCATGCACACAGCACATGTGTACATACATGCAGGCAAATATCCATAAACAGAAAATAAAATACAAGTAAAAATTTTAAAAAATATTGCATTGACAAGCAATGTAGACAGCAGCTAGGATATTGAAATTTCATTATAGTCCAGCCAGTGTACTAAGTTTCTTGTGCATCATGTATTCTAACATGTAGCCCTTTGCGGTGCATTCATCATCCCCAATGCACAGATAAGGAAACTGGGATTTACAGCAATTGCAGTGTATTTTCAAAGAATTTCTAAGTGCCAGGAGCCACATCAGAACTCAGACCTGTTTTATTCTTCATATATCCAAACTTGGGCCAAATTGTTATCTTTCTCCCACAAACTCCAATATTTTTAATATTTCAATGCATATTGTGTCTAAGTTCCTATTTCTCCTTTATTTAACTTTAAGCAGAACTTGAAATTTTATGGTCATACTACACAAGGCAATGGCTACATTACTTTTTTATTCTAAGTACCACATGACCAGACATTATAGTCAGGGAAAGTAGGGACCAGTGTCCCCTTCAGGGATGAGAAATGGAGGCAGGTAGTTGAAGGCCTTGCTCAAGTCTAGTGCTTGAACATTTTAGGGATGTAACCAGGACCAAAGTCCAGCTCTCTAACTTCCAAGCTGAGTATTTCCCACATTCTCTTTTGGGAAAAGTGAACCCAGACACATTAACTAAGTCCTCTATATAAGGATAATTCATATTTATTGAGCTTAGAACATCTCTAAGGATTTTAGTGAATTTTTACATTTTAACTTAATTAGTAAAGGTATTTTGAGCAAACAAGAAAGACCACCTATGCCTATTCTTCATACACACCTGGCAAGTGCCTAGTACTTAACAACTCCTTGGCATATTTGTTCAGGAAGTAAAGGTTTATAATTCTAAGGAATATCTCCTATTCTCTCTTTCCAGGAAAGAAGGAGGGAGAGAAAGAGGGAATGGAGAAGATACAAGGGAAGGGGAGCGGAAGCGAGAGAAAAAAAGAGAGACAGAGACACAGACAGAGACAGAAAGACAAAAATGGAAATGAACCCCGGGATATAATGATCTAGACTGGCCCAACTTTGTCAAGCATGAAGTTATTTCAATTGAGAAGAATGAGTAGCAGAGAAGATCACACAGCATTCTAACGTGGAATGACATGCCCTGGTGAAATGTTCCCTTCTTCCATTGCCTCACTCCATCAGACATTGCTAATGGATCACTCCATCAGACATTGCTAATGGAACACATTGTTTCCTTGCTGATCCTACACACTACACAATGCTTCTCCAGAGTCCCAGAGTACCTTCCTCCAAGCAACTCCCGTTAACCTATGAGAACTGGTACACAGACTTAAATCTATTTGTCACCCTTGATAGACTATAAAGGCTTGTCTCTGTGACCTAGTGGACCCTGAGCCACTGTAAAGTGATTCTTGGGACCGACTGCTCTAATGGAAGCCTTACTTGTGGTACCTGAATGGGTTGTTTAGACTGTGAATTCCTTCAGATACCTTTATGAATGATCTTGGCACTACTGTTCAAAATTAGTTAAAGCAGCTTTATTCCTGGAAAGATTGAGACAAAATAATTTTTTAAAAAAAAAAACTTTATTTATTTACTTATTTATTTGCCTTGGTGTTTGCCTGGAACTGGAACTACAGACAGTTGTTAGCTGCCATGTGGGTGCTGGGAATCGAACCAGGGTCCTCTGGAAGAGCAGACAGTGCTCTTAACCGCTGAGCCATCTCTCCAGCCCCGAGACAAAATAATTTTAAAGATGATCTGAATCCAATTAATTGCTTTTCTACTTACACAGGAATAAAAATAACAAGATATCTGAAACAAATGCTTAAAGAAACCTTGACTTCAAACTGATAGTTGAAGAAATAGGAAAAAAATCCTTTTTCTTACAACCAAAGCAGGCCACATGAGTATATTTAGATTTCCTAAAGTGGACATTTATAGCATATCAAGATTTTGAAGCCTCTTTCATAACCTCAAATTATGCCACACAAGTTAAACTTTTAGAAAAACACAATACCATTGACCCCTTGAGCAGATTAAAACTAAAGCAAAGCATTTTTATTAATGTACATGATAGAGGAAAACAGCTAAAAGGTCAATGAAAAGTCACCTGATGGTTAAATGTTGTCCTGGCTCCATATTGTGTCACTTTAAATGTCATTATTCACAGTTATGAATTTTACCACAATGTCTGACTAGGTGTGCACTGAGAGAAAAATGTTTAAAACGTAACTGTTAACCAATAGAAGAACCCAACACTAACAGCTTGGAATGATAACACAAGAACATAACATGTATAATAATAAGTTCCTGGCCTGTCCCCCCTGTGGTCCAGACCACAGTCCTGCAGTCCCACTGAAACACACAGATGTTTATATTAATTTTATGCTGATTGACGTAGGGCCCAGGCACATAACTTGCTAACTCTTTACTCTTAAACTAACCCATGATTCTTACCGTGTTTAGCCATGCAGCATGGTACCTTTTCTCAGAGCAGCATTTCAACTTCTTTCCTCTGCATCTGCTGGTGTCTCTCTGGCATCTCTGCATTGTTCTTCCTGTTCCCAGAGTTTTCTTAGTCTGGTAGCCCCGCCCATACTTACTGTCTGCCTTCAGCCAATCAGTGTTTTTATTAAACCAATAGGGTTTAACAGCGGGACAACTATTTATAATGCAAGAGAACATAATCCCACTACAAATATGCTACTTGAACGAAAGGAAAAAAGCATCCAGAAGTTCCCATTCAAAAGTAAAGCTGAAGAATTTAACCAACCCATGTGCCAGCAAGGAGACACAGCTGGTCAAAGTGCTTTCTTCCAGGCCTGATGACCAGAGTGCAATCCTTAGAACCCACGCCGTGGAAGATAAGAACTGATTCCTACAGGCTGTCTTCTGACCAAAACACACACATGCATGCACGCACACACTAAATCTTTTGAAATGTTTAGAGTTTACCCATCTTTGTGCACACTGATGCTATGACCGTTCTTCATGGAGCATGTCAGTTTACACAGCACGAACACTGAAACCAAATGAGAATGATGTATTCCTGGGTAGAACTGATCCCACTAGCAGAAAACTTCCACTGTGGGAAAAAAAGAAAAGAAAAGAAAAACTGAAAGCAGTTGCCTGGTTTTGCTTTTGTTTGCTTGAGACAGATTCTTGCTGTGGAGCACAGGTTGGCCTTGACGTTGATTTTTCCTGGCTCACCCTCATGAATGCCGGGATTACAAACACACCACACTCTGCTCTTTTGCTTTTTTAAATGCTATACATATTTAACAGAATTCTTAAAATCGAATAACTTCTATGAACCCTAGGGAAGAAAAAAGTTGTACTTCAGACACAAATTGTATCAAAAATGTATGAGGCTAAATATTTATCAGTCATGTTGACCCTTAGTGGGTGCTTAGGTGTTGGGTGATTTTCCAAGCATTTCCCACAATTCATTCTCACAATAATCCTGTAAGGTCATCACTCAAGAGTAAAGAAAACAAGGCAGCATTTACCCCAAAGTTTCCGCTGTTCTCCAGCCACTTGCTGCACTGATTTGGCATACTTTTGTTTTGGTTTGTTTTAGCACTGAGGAAAGGAATCCTGACCTTTCCTTCTGCCTGTAAAGAAACCTTGACTTTCCTTCTCATCCCAGTCATTCAAAGTCAGTTAAACAGATGGATAATTCTGCTTTAAATTAAGACAGCTAAACCATCCTGACACTTGTTTTTGAGAGCTATATTAGCAGAGCCTATAATAATGTAAATTTAAAAAAATGCCTTTTTTTTTTTCAAGACAGAGTTTCTGTTTTGGCTGTCCTGGAACTCATGCTGTAGACCAGGCTGGATTTGAACTCACACAGATCTGCTTGCCTTTATCTTCTCAGTGCTGGGATTAGAGGCATGTGCCACTACTGCCTGGCATTTAAAAAAAAAAAACCAAAACATAATTATCTTGAGGCTGACTTGTACAGTTCTAATGGTGGAAGAGACAGGAAACGCAAATGATGCTGATGATACAGAAGATTGGGTACTGAATCAGATGGCCATCCTTGTTTCATTCTGTAGAAGGTTTCTGGTGTTTGCTTTTCCCATGTCTTTTTATGTGGCACAATCCCTAGATAAGTCACACTATAGTCTAACTAAAAGACTTTCTTTCATCAGACACCAACACATTAACCTCCACTGACTTCATCGCTGTGAAATTTCCACAACAAAGTGTGGTGATTTATTATATATTTAATTAAAAAAATACTCTGGAATATCAGAGGACAGAATCACCCATACCTAAGTCATGAAGGTCAGGGAGTGGTGACCCATGCCTTTAATCCCATCACTTGGGAGACAAAGATCCATCTACATTTCTGTGAGTTCAAGGCCTAACAGCCAGGCAATGGTAGCTCACATCTTTAATCCTAGCTCTAGGAGAGTTGAACCAGGAGGTAAAATAGCTGGGAAAGAAATATAAGGCAAGAAAAGGCAGAAGTTCACCCATGCCCAGTCAGAGGACCCACGAAGATAGGAATTACCCTGTTCAGCCTGAGGAGTTTGCTAGGTGAGAATTGGCTGTGATTTGTTCCCTGTCTCTCTAATATTCCAGCTTTTCCCCAATATCTGGCTCCAGGTTTTTATTATAATCCTAAATATAATTTGTGCAATAGAAAAGTTCATGCACATGTAGGCATAGACACATAGCCACACCAGATGGGACTAGACTGCCACCATGAGAGTGCCTGTGTGGTTGGTTTGTGTATTATTTAGCCACCCATCTGATTTCCAATGACAGCCTCCTGACACTGTCTGACCTAGGTTGACAATCTGGATAGAAATTGTAGGGTTGGCTGTTCAATGGCTGTGACTTTTATCAGCACTGCTTTTGGGTCTCAAATCAATTCTCTCTGTTTACAGACCATTTCACAGCCCTTTACCTGCAACATCACTGGTGTCAGCCTCATAAATACTTAGGTGTATATAATGCTTGAATTAGCATAATAGTCTAGGCTCGAAGCTCTTAGCCCAAAGAAGGACATGTCAACATGCTCTCTTCACTTAAGCAATTAAGAGCCATTATGCTGCTTCAGTGGAAATATCATCAAGGTTAAAGACAATCCCGAACAGCCCTCTCACCTTTTTATTCTAAGTCTAATAAATGAGCCATAGAAATTGAAATGTTAGTAAACAGTTCTACTTGCAAGCTCTTTCTGTACCATGCTTAATCAGATCTTCAGTCAGCAGTCATTTGCAATGGATTTAGAAACATGCATATTTAAATTGTTCATTTAGTGCAAGAAAATTGAATTTACTGGTTTAATTTCAAAGTCACAGTGGACACTAAAGCATCTTTTGCCAGCTTTAATTTTTTTCAGTACTAAGTTACATAAAAATATCCCTGCACTATATTCCTGGCAACAATAGCTATATTTCTGAACATGATAATGATATTTGGAGTTTTAAATGTTTATCATTAGTGAGTGTGCATGTGTGTGTGAATTATAATATATATCTAATATTCAATTTTAGCACAGTTTGACAAGTTTTGGCAAATATGTACAGCTGAAGAATTACCATGTTAGTCAATATCCTATAAACATAATTGAGAAAAAACTCTCCCAGTGCCCCCCCCTTCCTTATTCACGGTACCAGTTTTCGGCCACTACCTTTGCCTTTTCTAGTACTTCAAATGACTTCGATCATACAGTACCTGGTCTTACATACTTGGATTCTGTGTTTCTTTACATATATATTTTTTTTCCTAGACATTTGTTGTAGATAGCAATGTTGTGAGAATACAAGTTGAATGGAATCTTCCATGGGGCTAACTACTATAATTTCCTGGACTGTAGTTCAGTGGAAGATTCCACAGAGCTGAGAGATCTGAATAAATCAATGAGAATGTCCTATGAAAAGGCATCTAGATGATGCTCCTTAGATGTTGGTTCCTTAGATTGGCCATGCTCTGTCCAGCTATTTAATTCATTTGCTAGCTGCTCCTCACAGCAATCACTACTAAGACTGATTCCAATGACTGCCAAAAGGCACGGGAACGTCTTCAGGCTCTGGCAGTATTCTGAAACTTGATTGGAATGATGATTATACAACTGTATACATTTGTCAAAACTAATCAACTACACACAAAACAGAATGAAATTTAATTATATAAAATTACAATAAAAGTGGGTTTTATAAAAATCAAAAACTCATCAGTATGGATGTACTTGAGGCTATTCCTGGGACAGAGAGACAGTAGAGTGATATGATGAAAAATAACCTTAGCCCTGAGCTTTATCAATGGAGCTTGCTATTGTGGTCAAAGAAGGGCTCAGAGTCTTCCCTAAAAACAGCAGAGCTCACAGTCAGCAAACATGTAAATGGGAAGTATTGTCATCACATATCACTGTCTTTGCATTGACTTTTTAAAAAGCATTTTAAAATATATTTATTCTCTCTCTCTCTCTCTCTCTCTCTCTCTCTCTCTCTCTGTGTGTGTGTGTGTGTGTGTGTGTGTGTGTGTGTGTGTGTAGGTCAGAGAACAACTTGGTGAAGTCAGTTCTTTTCTTCTGCCATGTGAGTTTGGGGATCAAACACAGGTCATCAGTCTCGGTGTCAAGGGCCTTCACTGGCTGAAACATCTCACTGGCCTGTGTGTTGACTTTTTAAGATTCAGAAGTCAGTTGTGTGCTGCATGAGGTTTCTGACTCCATACAGGCCAGAGGTTCGGACCCACCACACCTTTTACTCCCCAGGAATGACTCAGATGCTTATATTAATTTCATCCTGTTTGACCTATGTCTCAGGCACATTGCTAGATAGCTCTTTCATCTCAACTCAACCCATTTCCATTAATCTGTCTGCCATGTGGCCCATGGCCCCTATCTCACCTAGGTCCTTACATGCTTCTTGGGCATCTGCATGGAGACTGTCCGAACCAGCACTCCTTGTACCTGAAACTTAATTTTCCCGCTTACTTCTACAGCACCTGATACAGACCAAAACAATTCCTTTATTTACAGCATACAGATGCAACATGCTCACCACAGTTGTGTCTGTAAGTATAATAGTATGAGAATACCCTTGTATGTGTAAGATAAAAAATGCAACACTGAATTCACCATTTTGAACTAGCTGCCTCAGCAATGCACTTATAGAAAGCAGAATACGGTCAAGAAAACCTAAGTCACAGTTAGCAGTGATTTGAATGTTGGCAGCGGTGGTACATACCTGTAACTTAGAGTTTAGGAGGCTGAGGCATTTGATCACAGATTCCAGACCAGCCAGGGACACATATTAACTTCAAGGGAGCCTTGACTCTTAGTGAAAACCTATCTCAAAAAACAAATAAGGTCTGGCAGGGTAGGTCAGCAGCCCAGCACTTGCCTGACATGTGCAAATGGTTTGGTCCCTAGTTCTGGAAAAAAAAAAAAATGTTGACCTTAGTTAACATTAAATTTATATATTATTTTCCCAGGGATACTGTCCCCAGATGTCACTGACATTCTGTTCCCATTCTGAATTAGGCACTCATTCCTGCTGGCTCTACCTTTCCTGTCCTTGTCTCCATCACAGACACGTTAGTTACTGGTTTGTGTGTCTGTCCTCTTTAGACCGCAGTTCTTGAAGATGAATTCCTTTGGGTGGATTTGTACTCATATGTTCTAGTGTGACTTGAGTGAAGTCTTTGAGTCAAACAGACACGATCTGATTCTTGACTCATCCCAGTTCAGGTCCCCAGTTGTCTGTGAGGGCTGTACAGATAACTTAGAACTCTAGGTTCCCCTAGCAAACTATAACAATGGTTCCCAGTCATAGGATCATTTCAGGATTACATGACATAGAGGCTAGCACTGTGGCTAGTGTATAGTAGTCCTCCAAAGTCTTTCTCAATAGGCACTACCTTACTATTCCCATACACTCACTCACTGCAGGCCCTCTATTCTTCTCGTATTCTGTGGCCTGCTCACTCCTCCCACTGTCTGTGCTATAGCTACTGGACAGCAGGGACCAAGTGATCTAGGCTCCAATTTCCTAATTGTATACAAGGCACTTGGTTCTGAATTTGTTTCTACCTGTAACATAGAGCATTGTATGTCCCATATGCTTAGCTTGCTTTCAAGAGTACAGGAGATCACACATAGTATAAAGTACCCAATATATGTCAGATGTTCTACTGAACACATTTTAGTTTCAAGTTCGCCCTTCTTTCTCTATCCAATGCTGCTCATTCGCCTTCTTCTCTCTACATATCTAGACACCATCTGTCTTCCATCATCCATCTACAGCTCCCACCTCACCCTGCAAGCGTCTCCCACCTTGCTCTGACAAGTGTATTGTAGGCCACTCCTATAACTTTGTTGATGCTAACAATCAGTCATTTATTTCTCTAATAAATCAATTAAATGCCCCTGAATCACAGACTCTTCTGATAATAAGGTATCTCTTTGGCTTTCACCTCAAATATATGCATATATACAAACAATTTTAAGATACAACTATCCTTGAAACCTCTAGCACTGATAGAAGCTTTCTTTAATGCAGTGACTATGATGGCCTGGGCATCTCTTGTGCTGAAGTTGCAGAGGACATGAGGAAGGCCAGCTGATGAACCTCCTGCAGTCAGAAGGTAGGTAGAGGCACCAGTTACAGAGAAGATCTTAGATGCTGACTACAGTGAGGGCGAGCCGCTGGGCTCCAGTGGCATGCAGACCATGGTTCTTTGAAAGCACAGCATCTCCAATTTTTCTTCTTATTACTCAGGGTCAGAAACAAATACTGAGATGATAAGTATAGATGCAGAAGAGTGATTATAGAAACTTTCCATTCCTACACTGAATACACTGTTAGTTTACAGAAGATGAAGAACTCCTTGTCCTCACCCCAACAGGCCCACGTCCATACTTTGCCATTACTCCATTGCCATGTACTCCATACTTTAAGGGCTGCTTTCTTGGATCACTGTTACTGCCTTTGGCTTAGGATGAAAGGGTTCACTTTTCTCTCTGCTAATGTAAAATTCTTTGATTTTAGTTTATCTGTAATTCCTCCCCTTCTTTTACATGTTCTTTTCTCTTTATCTGAGACAGGGTTTCTCTGTGTACCGCTGGCTGTTCGGGAATGAGCTCTGTAGATTGTAGAATAATGCTCTTGTACACTGTAAAGATATGCCACTTGAATTGGTTTAATAAAACACCGATTGGTCAATAGTCAGGCAGGAAGTGTTAGGTTGTTACATTGCTGTGGTCACTCCCCCTACTCTGACATAGGCATGCCTACCGTTAAAATCCCCAACCACGTGGGAGACTTTCTCTTTTTCTCTCTCTGCCCCTTCCCCTACTCTTTTTCTTCCCCTCCTCCTCCTCCTCCTTAATAAACCTAACATGGCTCCCTTGGCAGCATGATGGCAAGTTCTTTCACGCATGAAATACTAAAAGGAAATAGAGATGGGGCAACCAGACCAGAAGAATTCTGGGAAGAGGAAAGGCAGAGAAGCCAATGCAAGCCAGATGCAGAGGAAATAAGATGAGAATATTTGACTAAGAAAAAAGGTACCAAGTCACATGGCTAAACATAAATAGATTTATGGGTTAACTTAAGTGTAATTTAAGTGTAAGAGTCAGTAATATACCTGAACTACTGGACCAGCAGTTACTATAGAATTAAACCTCTGAGTCAATTATTTCATAAGTAGCTGAAGGACCAGCCAGGCGGGCCAGGGAAACTTCTGACTACAGTTGATTGGACTGGTCTCAAACTCACAAAGATCTGCCTGTTTCTGCCTCCCAAGTGCTGGGATTAAAAGCCTGTGCCACCACTGCCAGGCTCTGTAACACCCATTCTTACAAGAGAGGAGCTAGTTAAGGGGTGGAAGCAGAAAACTATAATTCTAGCCTTGAACTTAAGCAACCAATGCTGGGACTAGGGTAATACCACTTATCCTCAGAATCCCAGCATCCTTCTTTACACAACTTGGTGGTCTCTCCCAGAACTGATCCCAGATAATTGTTGTAAGCATTCCCAAGGCTGACATTCACCTGGGATGGAGTATAACTGCTGCCATGCCCCTGGGTGTGGCTATGCAAGCATGGACCCACCCATCCTCGTAAAGAAAGTGCTCACACAAGATTCTCTTTTCTCTTTCAATTTTCCTGCATCTCTGCTTCCCTGTTAATAAACTTTAGTGTGTATTCCCAGTGTTGAGATTCTATTCATGCACAAAAAAACAACAATTATGAGACTGTAATAACTCATAGTTGGAACTAAGAAATTTTCTGAAACATAAGAGATGTGTGTGAAATGGCCTGGGATACTGGCTTTAATGGTTCAATTATTACATTAAGGGAAGTTGCCATATCTATCATACAAAATTTTCTAAATTATCCTAGAAAATATACTTAATAAGGGCCAAAGAGATGGCTCTGTGGATAAATATGGTGGTCACCAAGTCTGATGACCTGGGTTCCATCCTCAGAGCTCACACAATAGAAGAAGATAATGTGCCATAGCATTGTACATTGCATGCACACACACACACAAATATAAAATATTTTCAAACATAATAGTAGATAACAGTAAATATAAACTTTATTTCTTCTGTAATTAAAAAAACCTGAACATTCCACTATTCAAAACTACAAAAGAAACATCTGATTTTTTTATGCTTGCAGTATGGAGGGGCGCGGGAGAAGAAGGAGACAGAATAGTAGGTCTAGACAAAGTGAAATATCTATCTTTTAGGTGATCTATTGTGTTCCTTCTTACAGCTGTATAACAAGGCATAAAATGAGCCAATGGCATAATAAAGGTCTTCCTTGCTATGACAAGTGTTCTGGAGAAGATGATCATCAGAACATCTCTGATATTCTAGTAGGAAAATCAGGCCCCCACCAAGAATGGGGAGCCTATGGGCAGCCAGTTTCTAATTTTATTCCGTCTGCTCGGACTATGCTAAGAGGAGAAAAATGACAAATAGCCACCGAGATTTTCTTGACATCCTGCTTAACTGAAATTTCAAAATAAATCAGTCGGGCTCATTTTTTAAAGACTTACAACTAAATTATCATTGGGTCGTTTTGTTTTGTTCCTGACTGGGTTTCTGAGGGACTGGTGTGGAGATACACCGAGATCGGAAAATGGGCCACAGTGCGCAAACATTGCGGTTTGGTTTGATTTAGTCTAACTCTTGTGTAATAACTTTCTTTGAAGTGTGGGTTGAGGAGCAGGTTAGGAGCCCGAGGCCACAAGCTCATCTTGTTCTTGTTACAACTCGGATGCCCTGCAGTCCCCGCGCTATATATCAGAGGCTTGGCACCGGAGTCCCTGGGCTCATCGAGAATGGAGCCCTCATTCCCTGCACAGCAGAGCTGTAGAGAGGCAAACACCAACACGGGTGTGTTTGCTTGGGAAATCCTGCTCCTTTAAAGAAACAGGTGGATCTTGGAGAAGGCCGTGAGCCAGAGGAAGCCAAGGAAAGGTGGCTAAAAATAATCCACTTTATAGACAGGCCAGTTGTTTTCCCGATCTTGGGAGAGGCAGGACCTGTTTTCTGAGCGCTACCTGACCACTCTCCTTCCCAAGCACTGAAATGGTGACTTCCAAGCCGCTCCTCTACCACGAGAGCTTCTCAATTGAAGAGGAAGTGTGTACCCTGACGCTCTCTGATCTCACGATTTCATTGGCAAAATGGAGCATTGTGTCACGTGATCTCTCAGGCCTCAATCTACTATCAAATTAGAAAGTTTTAACCCCGTACCAGCCTTGAAAGCACCTCTGAATCGATGAATATAAGGTCTGCAGTAAAAATTCTGTGTAAAGAGCCAATAGTTCAAAGAGATGCTACTGAGGCTGGATACTTCTAGGGCAAAGACTCCAGGCCAAGGATAGGGAATAGGGGTTGCTCTTCAACTCCTACCACCATGAAAAGCTAAAACAAAGGCAGAGAGGGAAGCCATCTTAAGTAGTAAAAGGCTGCAGTTCAGGTTAGGGACACTGTTAGAGGACTGTACTCTGGGCATTGAATACTGACTGTGTGTCAGCCTCCCAACATGGCTAGGACTATTTATATCTCACATTGTCTTTTGGCTAGGGCTTGAACAAGTTGTGAAATCAACAGGGCCTATAACATGAATAGATTCTTGAGTGCACACACACAAAGGTGCTTCACTTTGTGGCATATGATGAAAGAATTGCATTTTTGGGTTTGGTGGTTTCCTTATCTGAATACAGCATCTGCTTGTAAAGGGAAATGTTTAGTGTAAAATGAATGGTGACATTAACAACACTAGAATGAAGTAACAAACCTCAACTATATTGAAGTCAGTCAGACAGTCACAGCAGGATCCTCGCAGCTATGGCAGAAGCTGAGGGCAATAGATTGTGGGGCCATGTCTGCACACAGCTGCAGAACATCATCAGTGTGCCCGAATTATTCTCAGATCAGGAAAAGGTGGAGCCAAGAAAGGAGTACAAACAGGCACCATTAGAGTTTATCAAATTCTTAGACAGCACAAAAGGGTTGACATGATCATCTTGAGTCTTAGATCAGTAAACTTGTTTAGCAAACCAATTCTAGGTCTGCAAGCTCAAGCTTAACAGACCATATATAACAACCCATTCACAGATTCTAAAAGTCAGTTGAACTGGACAGGACTAAAGGATGAAAAATGATGTTGTTTGTGGTTTGGTGGCCAGAGACTGTACCGTTTGACTGCTAAAACTCAAAGCACCTCAGGATGCACTGTTGGAAATACCTCTGGAGACCACTGGGCTACTGTGTGTGGCCAGGCCTCATCTGCTGTATTATGATGGACTGCTGGGAAGATCTTCAGAAGGACACTTGCACTTCAAACATGTTCAAGGAGCATGACCAAGCTGGTAAGGAGACCAAAAACCATTCCCATAGGAGACAGCTAAGCTGGAAAGCCTGGAAAATCACAAAAGGTATCTTTAGTTCCTGAGAAAGAATTTCATAGTTTCGGAGGACAGAAGGCCCAGTATAAAGCAGAGCTTACCTACTGATACCAGGATAAGGGGCAAGCCAGGTGTCAGGTTCTCTATAGCTGAAAATGGATTTCAGCTGGGCCTGGCCTTTCTTCCAAGAATATCCAGAAATGCTTTCTGACATTAGCAGGAGCTTGTACTAAATGACTTCCAAGACTCTCTTAAATTGGGCTCTTTGTCCTGAGAAACCATTCCAATCTGAAGAAAAAGTCCTGCCCCATACTAGCCAGTGAGGTGAAGAGTCCTGTCGTAGTTGCTGCTCTGAAAATGAATGCCCTTTCTCAGCAAATGATGAAGAATCAAATCATTTAGACTCTAAAGACAGAAGATGAACTTTTAAGGTACAAGGTTTGTCTTTCTCATGCTCCCAGATACACTCAATCAGATTAGTCTTACCTAAGTCTCAAAAATGTCCCAGAAGACCTTTCTTCATTTCCATCTATGTACCTCTTGCCCACTGTGGAAATATGCTCTTGTACACTGTAAATATTGGTTTAATAAAATGCTGATTTACCAGAAACTAGACAGGAAGCAGAAGCGAAGCAACCAGACTAGGAGAATTCTGGGAAGTGGAAGAGGAGAGTGGCAGATGCCAGCAGACATAGAGGAAGCAAGATGAAAATGCTGTCCGAGAAAAAAGTACCAAGCCACATGGCTAAACATGTATAAGAATCATGAGTTAGTATAAGAGTAAAAGTTAGCATATAATAAGTCTAGTCCATAGGCCAAACAGCTTATAATTAATATAAGCCTTTGTGTGATTATTTGGGACTAAATGGCTACAGGAACAGCCGGGCAGGACAGAGAAATTTCTAACTACACTTGCCTTAATTCCCGGTGTCATCATCTCACCCACAGACTCTTCTGGAACTTTGCTTAAAGCCAGGTTGACTCCAGGGTACTGTTTATAGGGTAGGCACAGTCATTCAGAAAGCACAATTACTATAGAGCCATGGTCCTTCCTTCATAGCTTCCCAACTGACCACATAAAACAGGAACAGCTCTTGATGCATGGAAAGCCCCAAAGTCATGTTCTATGACTTCTCACATGTGCACCCCCCCACACACACTTTGTACCTCTACAATGCCAAGTTATGAGTAAATTTTCTGCACTACCTATGCCAGGACACATCCCTCCTTCCCTTTCTCTCTCCATCCCTTCCTTCCTTTCTTTTCTTGAGACAGGGTCTCACTATGTAACTCTAGCTGTCCCTGATATGGAGACCAGGCTGTCTTGATCTCAAAGAGACTTCTGCCTTCTAAGTTCTAGGACCACCACACCTGGCTACATCTTTTTTTCAAATATTCTTCTCATTGTTTAAAATGCCTTTGCCTCCCCCAGTCTGGACCTTACAAAGTGGAGTATGTGAGGGGGAATCCTATTTGTATATTTTCAGATAATAGTTTTGTCTGGGAAAAAGTTTTTTTGAAAGTTTATTTTAAAAACAAAAACTCTTCTGTAACCGACACCATCTTCTAGAGTTCATTTTTCCTTCTTATCTGGAACCTCTGTGACTTTCTACATGGCTCTACTATAGCATTTATGTTCTTCTGAAATGCAGTTACCCATCTCAGAACTCTTCACTGTTCTTGAGTTCCAGATGTGTCTGATATGCAACTGAAAAGCTCCTGCACCTAGCCAGTTCTACTGGGGAGTATCCAAGCTGGGGTTCTCCCCTTGGGAGTGTTTGTTGTGAAGATGATCTTCATAGCTGTGAACCTGAAGGGAATTCTCACAGAGGACAACACAGAAAAGATTTTTAAAAACCTACTAAGCACAAAATCCATAGTATCTCACATTTACAGAGTGGTGGAGAATGTGAAGATGAGGAGGAAAATCCAGGAATCAAGGTAGCTGAGAAGCTAGGTAGTATAGAAGGAAGAGGGTTGAAACAACGTAGCCCTAGTGAGCCAACTAGAAACCAACCAAATAAACAAAGTAACCTCCAGCAAAAACAAATCAACTAAGAACTGGCCATTGCACTTAATCTACACAGCAACACAAAAAGCAGGCTGACACTGAGTCGGTCCTCATTCAGGATTCTCAAGACCAACACAGACTACTTCCTAGCAATGGAAAGAGGGGTACAAGACAGCAAGAGCCTGCCTGGCAAGATTGTACATTTCCAAAATGTCCCTGAAAATAAGGAAAACTGAAAGAAACACTGTACAGGAAGTTGGCTGGTTAGGAAGGAACAGCCTGGGATGTTGTTAACCTTTTATTCCAGAGGTCTAGCTGTCTCTATTGTCAGCACAATCTTATGTACAACTTGTTACAGGACACACTTTCAAATTCTTACAGGACTTTATGTTTACAGTATATAGTATCTATGACTGGCTCATTTGTAGAGGCTGTGATGACTGACACTGGGGATACAAGTGCATTCCTCAACATGAGCCAGTCAGATTTAAAGTGTAGCTCTGTCTTGTGGACATGTGCCAAATGTTTTGTCCTGAACAAATATCTAACATTCAGGTTCAGTGTTAGATATGCTCTAATACACTATAAATATATGTCACTGTAAATATTGGTTTAATAAAACACTGACTGGCCAGAAGCTAGGCAGACAGGAAGTATGGGTGGTGAATAGACAAGGAGAATTCTGGGAAGAGGAAGAACAGAGGACACACCAGCAAGAAGCAGAGGAAGGGAAGATTAGAATGCTGCTCTGAAGCAAAGGTGACTGAACATAGATAGAATCATGGGTTAATGTAAGAGTTAGTAAGTAATAAGTTTGAGCCATAGGCCAAACAGTCTATAATTAATATAAGCCTCTGTGTGATTATTTGGTACTAAATGGCTGCAAGACCAGCTGGGCAGGACAGAGAAACTTCTGACTACATGTATCCTCTGGAGAGGGGATTCTGTATTCTACTGCCAAGGTATTAGGTTGTCCTTTCTATCCAGTGTGAACTACAATGCCAGCATTAGGTAGGTGAAGAAAGAGGATTCTAGTTCATGTCTGTCATAAGCTCTAGTCCAGCCTGGGTTATATACTGAGGCCATCTTCCACTGAGAAAAAGATGTTGTTTCCTCCCTCTGTGTTGAAGGGTATTACAGTTCTCCATGCTCACATCATAAGGAAACAGCATCCTCAATAACTCTGGTTTTAAAGAACTTCTTAGATTTGGGAAAGTATGGAGCTGTTATTCATGAAAAAGAAGATTATGGGGGTAGGCAATCATATCTAAATAAAACATCAAATCTAAATAAAACATCAGCAAAGATTAGAACCCACTACCCAGATGGAGCTGTGACTAATTCTGGGAAAAGAAACTGAAAGTAATTTTTGAAATCATCTCTACCCTTCTGGGGAACATTAATTAGTTAGTAACATGTAGTCCACTAGGCTTGAGTAGCTGATTCTAGTTAAAGACTTTCAAGTGAATTGGGCATGGTGTGCACACTTCAGTCCCAATGCTTAGGAAGCACAGGTGGATGAATCTCCATGAATTCAAGACCAAACTTTGTAAAAGTGAGTTTCAGGCTAGCCAAGCCTACATAGTGAGACTTGATCTCAAAAACTAAAGCAAATATCAAAGCTTCCAAGATCTCGCTCACAATGACCCTTCTTCAGGGAGCTATGCCTGGAATCTGACTCTAGGAGGCAGAAATCTATTGGCCCAGCTCAGCTCTATTCACAGGGCTTTACAACAAGGAGAACTTACAATCTTAGTGTTTGTTATAATATGGGTACATGCTTTGACTTTCATTCTATATCTCAGTTCACTAACTTAGAGCATTATGAGCAAAGTTGATAATCTTTGTTAAATGGATTTACAATACTCAGCAGTAAGAAAAAAATGATATCCTAAAATTTGAAGGCAAATGGATGGATTTGGAGAATATCCTCTTGAGCAAGGTATCACAAACCCAGAAAGATAAGCAAGGGATGTACTCACCCATTAGTGAACTTTAAACAAAAAGCAAAGCATGTCCAAGCTGCAAACCACAACCACTGAACAGCTTGGGATCTGAAACATCTTGGACTAGCACCTTGGAGCCCATGAGAACACTTGACTCAGTCTTGATATTAGGATGAGGAAATCAGACTTGCCTGGAGTGGATGCTGAACTAATCCACCTTGGGACCTCTTGGGGATAGGGAGATGGGGAGAAGAAAGACTGACCGGGAGGGATCGGGAGGGGGAAGGGAGTTTGAACAAGGAGATATATGGATAAGAAAATGAGACTTTATTCTACAAAAATAAAAATTTAAAAAAATGGATTTACAACAGAGATTATGTTCTGAGCAATCTTGATTTTTTTCTTTTATGAAACTACTATTTTTTTTTAAAAATCCCCTAGCTTGCTTTCTTCAACTCTCTGAAAACTCAAGTATTTTACAGTTCCCAAAGTCAAAATAACTATAAAAAACAGAGAAATGCTTTGCAACTTGTGGGTCACAACACTATGGTCCTATTCAATTCTCCTTTTTGTTCCGGGTCATATCCAAGGTTCACCTCAATGTCACTATTTATGATAAATGGTGACTAACAGCAAATAAAAATGTGAGTTTGGATATTAACAACGTGTCATGTGGTCACCAGGGAAAGAAAAAGTGCTGGGGGATGATTCTTTGGGGATCTGCCTATCTTATACTACTATCCCCTCAAATATTCAGACATTATGTTTTTAAGTCCTAAAATAGATCTACCTGGGGCCATTGTCAAGTTCAGGCCAAGTCACATCATACCCTCCTGCAGACAGATGCACCACAAATGGCATTTGCTGGGTTAATTGCACCCACTGCTCCACTGTACCATGGATCTGCCTGTTAGACACAAACTAATCAGTTTATCATGGCATGTGTATACATTCACTCTTCCCTTTTCCTTGTCGGGATGGGGTGGGAGGGGACAAAACCAAAAACAAAAGCATTGGCCTAATGATATAATAACATGATTCTTCAGACAGCCTTTTAGCTGGTTCTTCAAAACCTGGGAAGAAATACTGATCAACAAAAGAAAGATTCTAATCAGAAGACTATGAGCATAGATAAGGCTGTGTCCCATGGACTGACAGAAAGGCTTGGGACAGTTTATGGAACATTCCAAAGTTATATGCAATAAGCATTTCCCCTCTTTTTGATCAATCTTTGAACACAACAAGTGCACAGACTGGTTTGTAGTTTGCCCATGGCTGGCAGGGAATGCCACATCCACCAGAAAGGGGCTAGTTTCTCTAACACCCCCCCCAGAAGTATCAGGATGGAAATATAGATCTTTGTGTGTGCATGTGTGCAGCACAGAGCTTACACATAATCATATTACTATCCTAGACGCCTATTAAATATGATTGAAACGACACCCATTGGAAGTCTTAAAACCTTAACCACCAGTTTTACTTCTAAAATAAAGTAAACTGCCAAAAGTTCTGATAAAAGTGACAATTGATATTTTTAAGTAGTAGAGTTGAAATCTCCCTATTGCGGGAGACAAAGGAATTCTTACCCAGGTAAGTGGAAGAAGGCCAATAAATTGAAGAAAGCTTACGCAGGTTAGCACTAATGAATGTCATCTTCCGTTTTGTCATGAGAAAAGAGCTTTCTGCTGCTAAAGGAGACTGATTTAGATTATGAATAGCTGTAGTGATTTGCAAAAATGGCTCCAGAGAGAAAGAATGAGACTCCATATACTCATGGCACTTGAGGTTTCTGCCCTTTTTGTTGAAAATTAATTTGTCCTGTGGGTTATTGGATTCTAGCTCAGCCAATGTATATTGCTCAGTCATCACAAATTTACTTAAAATTTAGTGTCGCTGAAGTTCATTCAACAAGACAAAAGTCTACAATTGAAAGCTTCTAAAAATCTCCTTTAAAAACCAGCTAACACTGTAACTGAAAGTGCTGGTGTCTAAGGAGACTCACATAATGTTTTGCAGGTATCAATATATACTATATTACGGTGCTCGAAATGGATTTTTCACTTGTTTTCCAAGAGAAAGCAGATAGGGAGAATTTATTATCATACAGGAAAAGGGCTTTTGGTTGAAGTGTCCATATCGTGAAAATGCATAAATTCCTGACCTGGGATTAGATTCTGTAGTACATGCCATGATATTTCATTTGGTCGCATAATTTTAAACTTTAAAACAAATGTTTTGAAAGCAAATAGAATATATATTATATATTCTACATATATATATATATTCTTCTACTGCTTCCAAACCCAAGATGTTACAGGTGGAAATGCTGACATTCTGTGTCCCTGCTTGGGCAGTTCTTTGCAGACAACTCACCTCTGGGTTCTGAAGCTGCTGTGTAGGGATTCAGGACCAAGATGGCCAGGGTCGCTTGCACTATACTTAGGCCAGCCCTGTGTAAAAGGACAATGCGCCCCTACCCAACAAAGGCAACAGAGAAGCAGATAGTGCTCAGAAGAGGCTCTTGTGAGAAGATGAGAAAGACAGCATTTAAAGAAGAGATCATGAGAAATGGCTTTTGGTTAATTCTTCTTTTAAAGTGATTTCCCTTCATATAATCTCAATTTCTCATTTTTAGACATTTAGATATCCTTAGTACATAAAACACACATAGCTGTGTTTGATAGTCTTTTTCCTCTTTAAAAACTTAGATAAATCAAAATGTATTCAATGGTTAAAATCACACCAGAGAATCTCAAATGTAATGAAGGCCATGGGGGTTGCTCCTAATTAAATTAATGAGACATGGGCGGCAACATTGTTTGTTCGTCTCATTTACAGATGAGAGATCACCAGGTAACAAGACTGTTTCCAACTAAATGTGTTGTAGGGTAATTAAGAGCTAAATCCAGATGATAAAAACATTAGTCTGTGTCCTTTCATTAAGGCAAGAAAGCAAATGCTACTTAGAGCAGCCTACACCAGCAGGAGGGGTAAGAGCTTTGTTTCATTCCTAAAACATGATCTGTAGCGGACTACACCACAACTAACAACTGTAAAGAGAGCTGCTCATTGCTTGAAGTACAGCTGCATGGAATGAGTGCGGAGCTAAGCTAATCACAATACAGTGAACCGGAAGTGTTACATCGAAGAGCCGCTTCCGGACCTAAAAAAAAAAAAACCTTTGCATTCTTAACTATGACTTCTCGTTCCTCTGAAGATTTATGGGCCTTGCAACGGGAACACATTTTACCTTTTACTTTCTGGATTACAGGTAATTCTGATCATGCTTCTGATTGGCATAATCTGGAATTGCAGATGATCTCAACTTTTTTTTTTTTAAGTGCTAAAAGCGAACTTGCAGGTGAGATGAAAATGATTGTGGATGTCAAGCATGTGGGGGACTATCTGCATACAGCCCAGTCACTTGATCTGTTGCTGATACTCATCCCTTCTTCCTACCCCGTGTCAGCCAGGTGCAATCTGTACATCCTTAACCAGGAATTAAAACTCTCCAGGCTGCTGCTACTATAATTGATTGATGCTAAAAGTTTGGAAAATACAGCCTAACCCTCGATCAGAGAGCGCCTTTAACCAAGCCTTCTCTTTCAAAGCAGCACCGTCAATTGAAACTGGCAGGGCACATTTTTAGCTTTCCAGCAGCTCTGTCATTCTACAAGGAATGTGTCTGCCACTTCACGGGATAGCTTGAGCTGAAAGACATGTACTTTGAATCAGAGAATCAATAGAACACTTAATGGACAATTAGGAGAACAGCTGTAGGACTGTCAGAGCCCCATCTGTACATAGCTCAAACAGCAAGCCTGGACAGGGCAGGAAGACCGGCTTACACTGCTCCAGGGCACTGGCCCTGGGACAAAGCTCCCCTCTCAGCTCTCATTACTGTGAATATAGTGTTCTTTTTCATTACAAATTTTAACACGTGTAGAAAATTATGGAAATTGCTTAAGCCATTTGTCAACTTATATCATGTGAATTGATCAATAAATTTCACTACTTCGGTTGTTAATGTAGATAAATTTTGGCATTTAATTAAGCACTAGTGAAAATGTGGCCACTTTTCATTTCAGCAGATGCATTTGCAATACAGAACTACAGGGGTAAATACAACCCAATCACCGCATTATCGCTAAATATTTATAGACAATGTAGCAATTCCTTAAAAGAGACACAAAAGATTTCTACAATGAAACAGTTGCCGTGTGTAAAATCTGAACTGAGCTGATACAGGCTGTAGGATCTGTGAACAGAATCTCAACATTGTAACCCCACAGAAGAATTGCTTATGTGTGTTTTTCTTCACAGTATGGCCTCTACAATAAATTTAAACTCCAAAGAAAAAAATTCAAATTATCATCACAGAATAAATCTAAATATCAAAAGATACTCCTCTTAAAAGTTTGTAGACATGGATTAAAAGTTTCATGTTAAAATAAGCCAATCTTTTTATATTTCCATTGGTAGATTTGAGTTTGAACTGGAGTTTTTACTGAAGAGAAGGAAAGTCCCAAGATGCCAGTTTCCTGACTATGAACATGATTTTAGTTACAAGGCTGGTCAAGACAACACCAGGGTGGTAAATGGAGACAAGATGCCAGACCATGGAAATGGCAGAATGAACTTTTTAGGCTTCCTTCATATGGCCTCAGGGGCCCCAAGATGAAATCCTGCTTCTGACAGCCAGAAGCCCCATACCCTTAACCCTCCGTGGCGGTGTCTGACATGATGAACTGCTGTATCTCATCTGAAGGGGACAGGCGCCTCTTGGTGATTGGACTGCTGCCTTCAGGGAAAAGGGGATTCAGAATCACAGAGCTGTCTTTGCAATGCAATCCACCCCATAATTCGGTTCCCACCATTGTCTACAGGCTTTCAGCAGGAGGCTTGGCTGGCTGTGCACTGACTGCATTTTCAGAGAAAAGCCGGCATGGTGCCTGTGTATAAATCCTTTGTAAGTATTTACAAAAAAGTTTAGGGAATTCAAAGCTGATCCCTCGCTCCTGTTTTTACAACGCCTCCATGTCAAATTGGCCATCATAGTTTGGGCAGCTTGGCACTTTCTGTTGTCTTGGCAGAGCAAGACCTGGTCGGAGATGATTCTAAATTCAGACTCTAATAGAGAAATGAGAATTAAGCAGCCAACGAGAAAATGGATAGGGTCTTTTTGCAGAATGAAATTACCCATCTAAATTCCCAGCCAAAATTCTTTTCTGGCACAATCATGTGTGTTCATCTTTCTTTTTTTCTTTTGAAATTTAAATTTCCTAGGACTCAAGACTCATTTTTACACACCTGGAAGGTAAAAAGGTTGGAAACTCTACCTCAGCTCTAACACAGGCAATTAAGAATCCTTTTAATATTTGACATCAGAAGTCATAATACAAGTGGGTTTTTTTTGTTTTTGTTTTTGTTTGGTTTTTATGAATCATGCATATCTGAGACCTTGAGGGAAACTGAAGGGAAATGTTCTTGTATCTGCTGAAGAGATATGGGCATTTGTTGAATATTTAATGTGGACACTGAAGAGTTAAGAAAGTTCGAATGCCTTTAAGCCTAGCACTAGAGAGGCACAGGGAGGTAGATCTCTGTGAGTTTAGACCAGCCTGGTCTACAGATTGAGTTCCAGGACAGCCAGGGCTATACAGAGAAACCCTGACTTTAAAAACAAATAACCAACCCTCCCCAAAAAATTAGAACATTGGTTGTATAACAAAAAATAAGATCCCTAAAAACTGAGATTGTGGTAGGTTAAAGATGGCCACTTCTGCCATCAGTAAATGCCAACTCATCCTCTGCACCTGAGTCTAGGCTGGCCTTCACAACTGTTTTCCTAAACTGTTTTATAGCAAATGAGACTTTATGTCTTTCCTAGCCCAAACTTTTAGAATGCCTGGAAGCTACTGTTTTGGCATTTTTCAGAGCCAACTGCCATGCTGTAGAAACATTTAGGTTAGACTACCAGCTGAGGAGAGATCATTGGAGAATGGTCCTGAATGATAAAAGACCATTTTTGCAGTTTCTAGAACCCCAAAGAAGACAGCTGGTCAAGTGGCCACAGCATATCACATACAGCAGAGAAGCCTAATAACTGGGTCCAGCCAGCCCACAGAATCATGAAGCAGCCCACAGAACCATGAAGAATAGCAGATTTGTCTAAGGTTAACATAGTATGTTTGTAAGAATGTTCAGAGCTGGATACTCACAAACTTTTACATTCCTCAAAGAATGCCTAATATATCTACAAGGAATAACTAGTGTGTTTGGGAAATTATGTAATATGTTATACTTTATTTTAATTTATTTCGAAAATACAGGTGTCCTAACACTGTCATGGATGTTTTTAAAAAAAAGTAAATTTAGGGGAGATTTACTTTATAGCATAAACTTACTTTCATGTTCCAACTGAATACCAAGGCAAAGCAGTTTCTGAGATGGTTTCTGCCATCCACTTTTAGGAATGTAGGCTTAAAAACCAACTAATGACCCAATTTACTTGAGAAAAGACTGAACTTTTCCTAAGATGCCAATAAATGGAAGGCTGTGTGTGCTGCTTATATTAAAATTGCCAAACAAAAACTAAACGCTCTAAAATTTTTATTTTTTTATTTTATGTGTATTGGTGTTTTGCCTATTTGTATATATGTGCACCAATGGAATACCTGGTGTCCACAGAGACTAGGAGATGGTATTAGATTCCCTGAAAGTGGAGTTACAGACAGTTGTGAGTCACCATGTGGGTGCTGGGAACCAAACCTGGGTCCTCTGAAGACCAGCAAGTGCTCTTAACTGCTGAGCATCTCTCCAGCCCCAGAAACTAAACTTATGAAAATAAATTTCGGTGAGCTAAATGAACAAATTAAGACCATAACATCACCACTGTCATGTACAGGTGCACAATTTCAACAAGTAATTTTCTTTGTTGGGGCCTCATTGAATTGAATATGTTTTAAAAGTCGTTTAAAAATCTGCCACTTTTCAAAGACACGCCATTGTTTTTCAGGTGGCTCTAATTAATTCCTTATTTCGATCACCTTAGCACTAACCCAAAACCCTTCTCTATTGCCCAAAGGCAGAAATGAGTATATCCTTAATCTAATATTTTAGCTCTGATAATCTAATATTCAAAAACTGAGGTGCCTGTGTAAGACACTTCCTCTGGGAAGGCCTAGGCATGATCCTTCTTACTCCACTGGGCAGCAAGAGCACCAAGAACTGTGACCATCTGTCCTTACTGTGAGGTCTCTAAAAGTTCATGGCAAGTTAGTATGCATTCTTCCCCGTGGGAAAGACCTCCTGAGAGGAACTGGAAAGGGTGATGCCTTCATTACTCCCTCGTTCCTGCATCACATCTGAAAATGCTGACACTGTAACACTGGAAGTGACTTTGAAATTCAGGATTGTCTCTGCAAAACATTGAAAATATTCACCTGTATCTAAAAAGGGAACAATGTGGTCCATTGATTCCACCCCCAGTTTCAGGCACTGGTGGAGTCAACAGATGTGGGACTGAAGGTGTTACTCACCAGTCAGGGATCCTTGGACACTCTTCTTAACCATGTTCTTCCCTAGGAAGATAGATTTCTGTGTATAGCACAACATAACACAATGCATGCAAAGTGAAAAGATAGTTAAGCACACAACAGTACCCAGAACAACAAGCACTATTATACAAGCACAAATTATACATTATGTAATTAGCCACACAATTAAACAATGAGGATGGTGCTTTACCAGAGCAAGAACCCTGCCTGTTTGATTCATTTTTCTTGCTCAAGCACACAGACATGATGTCTAATGAAAGAGTCCTATTCTGGCTAATGTCTCCATATTCTTGCTCCAACAGTGTTTCACTGTTTATCTCATAGAAATCACTTGGTTTGAGTTTTATATCCTTTTATCTCTGCTTATTACTAGGAGGCAATAAGCAACCTTAAAAAATAAAAGTGTGACTGCCACTATGCAGGCATTGACAGTAAATTAAATCTTATGAGTGTGAATTAAAGCTATCCCATGGCACACATGGAATGGGAGACTTGGAAAAAGGGTAGCTTTGGAAGTTAGGTGTGGAATAATGTTCTTATACACAATAAAGATTTGTTACTCATATTAGTTTAATAAAACACTGATTGGTCAATAGACAGGCAGGAAGAGAGGTGGGGCAACCAGACTAGGAGAATTCTGGGAAGAAGAAAGGAAGAGAGGCAGATGGCAGCCAGACACAGAGGAAGCAAGATGAGAATGTTGCACTGAAGCAAAAGTACCAAGCTATGTGACTAACCATAGATAAGAATTATGGGTTAATTTAAGACATAAGAGCTAGTTAATAAGACTGAACTATTGGCCAGTTATTATAATATTAAGCCTCTGAGTTAATTGTTTTATAAGCAGCTAAGGGATTGGCCAAGTAGGACACAGAAACATGTGACTACAGTTGGGCTTGTCAAAGCTACTGCCTTGGCAACTGGCTTCATAAAAGTTTTCTTACACAACCAAAGACCTTGGGATTTAAGACACCCTGTGAAGTTCTTTTAATTCCATTTGTTAAGGAGTACAACTTAGGTTGTACTCCTTAACAAGAGGCAGGTTCTAAACAATTTGTCCCAGATCACTCAGTGACCCAATATAACTCATAATTAACATGACCCAAAGTTCCTCATTTATTATTCCATTATTACTGTACTTACATTAAGAGAAAGTATGGTCAGTGGCATAAAGTAATATCAGAAAACAAGGTGTATAACACATCATCTTAAGCTTTCTTCAGGGAATTTGTTAATTTTGCAACACAGGATCAAAAATCAAAACCCCACAATCATGACCAGTGACTCACTGCTGCCCCTGCTGGCCTTACTTCTGGTTCTCTTCCATTTGATCACACCTATAGTACTATGAACAATGACTAAAGGTAATCCTGTTCCAGATCTAAAATTGTGTCCAGTGAGTCATCCCCAGCCAAATGCCAGTTCTTCAATCTCTCAATACTATAACACAAAACCAAACAAAAACTCACATGCTCCAAAGTAAAACTACCGTGGAGCAGGCTTTTTATAATTTTAACTGCTATCATTGTAGTTAACATGACTATTAGCAAAGTTAAAGGCAATGCACATGCAAAAATGATTGGGCTTACAAGAAAAAATAAAAATAAAAGAGCACTGAGAAAATTTGCAAGGAGGAGGCTGGACCACTCACAAAATTGGTATGAACTACATTTCCTAGGGAGCTAAGAACATGTATATGACATGAATTCCTATCAGAGCTCTGCTGACTTCATCATCTCTGCCCACTCCCATTTCTGCATGCAGCAAGATAGGAAATGGAAAGAGACTATGTATTTGCATCACCACAGGCCTAATCTGGGCCGAAACTTGAGTGTCTTGAGGCTGCATATAACCTTTGGTGTACTAGTGGCTTTGTTGAATTTTTGAGATTCTAAAAGATGCTCTACCAAAAGGCAAATGATTAAAGCAGTTTCAGTGTTTCTTTTGCGATATGAAGACTGTATCCTTTATTCTGTGGCAGGCAGAGTCACCAGAAACATCAAGGTCTGTCTGTAGCTTGGGAAGAAGCTTATTTGAATAAGAGATGTGAGCTTAGTTCTATTTCCAGAGTATATCAAATAATTTTAATAGATCACAGAGAGCCAAATGCTAGCTCTTTAGAACTTGATATGTATACAGGCATTAAAATGTATATTAGAAGTATATTAATATAACTCTTTCAACAAATTTAATTCTTAAATGCTACATATACTTGTCTAATCTCCCATTTGAAAAGTAGGAAAGGTTAGATTATAACATCAGGTTAGCTCTCTTTGAAGCAGGTAATAATTAAGTTGATTCACTGTTGCAATTACTGTCAAATCCCCCTTAATTACCAGAGACTTTATAGCGGCTTCATTACACGTCTGCTATAATGCATTGTGGCCCTAAGGAGAGGTGTCGCAGGAAATTCTGCATAGCATGGATAATTCTAACCCGAGGTTACAGCTTGCAGCAAAAGCTCCCACACTGAATTTATCTTTTTTTGACATTTCTTCCTGTTACTCCTGCAGTTAAACTGAGGTAACATCTCACTAAAACACCCACCAAACTTTGCAAGTTAGAATTGATTTCTCCACAGCTAGTTAAACCAAACCAGGAGGTGAGGAGGGAGGGGAAGGAAGGAAGAAAGAGAGAAGGGTAAAGTAGCCATTAATGATTGCCCCAAAATCATTCTATTATTTTAACGATGACTTCAGATCATGGCATTCAAATAGATGTCAAATCTACAGAACTGTGCCTTATGTACCTTCTTCTTGTGAATATTTTTAAAAGATGAAGGCAAAAATTACAACTAGATATCTAATAAATAATCTTGAGAGGATTATTTTTATTTATTAGTGATTTTATCAACTGATTTCTGGAGAAAAATATTAAAATACAAATGTCATTTCAAAGTTTCCCTAGTGCTGCTTGTATTCACTGGGAAAATCTTTACAAACCTTTGTCTGTGGTTTGAACAAGTTCAAAACAGATAGCTGAATGTCTTGCAAAGATCCTTTCTTTAAGCAAGGAATTCACTCCACAGAATATATTAGATTCAGAAGAGGCCACAATGTTGATGACATTATTGGCATCTGTGTTAACAGTTAAGGGCCTGGCTTTGTACAGCAATACAGTTATTAAATTTCTCCAGAGACCATGACTCATTAATCAAATATTCATACATCTCTGTAAATACAAGCTGAAACAGAGAATACCCTCAGAGCCAGGCATCCCAACACAAGTGCTCTTTCATGTAACACTGACAAAATACTGAGAACATGTGGTCATGTTTTGCATTTCTAATGTACTATGTACCCCTCAATACTTCATTTCCTAAAAACAGAACACAAATGCTCTTACTCATGCAAGTGTTAGACGGTCACAATTAAAATGTCCCACTATTGCTTCACAACATCTTTTTTTAAACGAGGATGGTGAATTGGTTCTTCTGTTCTTTGTTTACCATCAAACAAGTAATTTTTTCCCAGGCGGATGAAGAAACCCAGGGCCATGCTCCTATTAATACAAGAATTTGTATTAGCATGAAAACAACAAATTGCTACTTAAACTAGGAAGGCCAAATAACTTAACATATTAGCAGACATGAACTTGCTATATTTTGCAAAGCCCTGGGTCTGTTTTGTGCCACTGGGTGTTTCCCCTACTTTGTACAGTAACAAAAGGTCTTTGCAATTCCCAGTGTCTGGAAACTTGAGGTCTGAGAGGCAGCCAAAGAAGAGAAAGCACAAATGTTTCCTCATCAGGCTGCTAGGATCAGGCTCCTCACCTCAAAGTGGGCAAGATGAGCCATGGAAAAGGGAAGAAAGAAAAGAACATGTAATGTAAACTTCCCCCTCAGCACACAATTCACTTTCCTAAAACAGAGAATTGGTTCTCAATACTTCCTAAAGAGAAGAATTCTGTCCAGTGTACCCCATCTGCTCCGTCCATGTCAGTCTACTTCCCACACAGCCTGGGTCTTTAACCCAGAATTCTTTCAGAGTTTAGGTTCAAGAATAACCCCCTCTCACCCCCAGTTCTCTCTTTGCCCTATTTGGCTTAGCCATCCTCCACTACCCAAGTGCCATTTTCTCTATATTCCTGCTCTGTCCTTCAGAACACCTAACTCAGTATAGTGCAGGGACATCTAGAACCAGCTGTGGAATCTAGAGTGGGTTCAATCCTGGGTCTGCAAATAACCAGGCATTTGACACTCAATTTTTTCATTTTAAAACTGAAGAGGATAAAGAGGTCTGCTTCCCAGGGTTTTTGTGAAGAATGAACTTGGTGTGGTGTGTGTTTTCTAACATGTGGTATGAGGCAATTGCTGCCGTCCACAACATCACCACAGCCCTTCAAACTGGACCTCATCACAATGATTACAACTTTTCTTCTGTCTGAAGATACTCTTTCCAAAATGTTTCCAATGGACTTCTACTGCTTGCATTCTTCTAGGGGCACAACTTTGCACACCCACTTCCAGATGCTGGCTCTGCCATCACTAGGTGCCCTTTCTTGTGGAGTTCATATCATCTATATCATCTACCACAACCCCTAGCTCTAGACTCCAACCTGAATTCTTTTCTTCCTATCACTTTCAATGGCTTCTACTTCTCATGTTTCCTTATAGTAAATCTTTTGCAAGCATGGTAAAAACCTATGAGGTGCCTCAGGAAACATTTAAGTTCAAATGAAAATAATGTATGATTAAGAGGAAGTTATTAAAACTATTTTTAAATGTAATTTATAGTAAAATATCTGCTTCCTTATCAACACATTAATAAATCTGAGCAGCAAGCCTTACCATAATTTCAGTGCTATGTAATTATTTCAAGATATCTGTGCTTACTATTATATGAAAACATCTGGTTCCCATCTATGACAAGGTTATACTTATGGTTGATAACACTGTACTTTGCCTCCTATATTCCTAATTAAAAAGTCACAAAATAAAATAAAAATAAAAGAAAGTCTGTTTAAATTGCATGTTAGTAGAAATATAGATATAGATACATGTTTCCCTGTCCAAGTTCATGGATCCCTGGGTTCCATCCAGAGGTACATTGGGTTAAGAATGAAATGCATCTCTCTACAGAGCTAGTTCCAAGACAGTTAGGGCTGTTACACAGATAAATTCTGCCTTGATAATGCTGCTGCTGCTGATGATGATGGTGACGATGATGATGATGATGATAAAGAAGATGAAATGCATTAAGTGGCCTGTTCTTTTTTAGCCCCGTATAAATTCAATAAGTACATTAGACCTTGGTACAACAGATTCCACAGAGAAGGGCTTAGGGAATGTTCCAGTTTTAAATTCTCATGGATTAAAGTATAAAGACTAAGTCTGTTCTGGTTTCTGTCACGTTCTTCCTTTTCTGTCTTGTCCAGGAACCCACCTACATGCATGTTTCAGCTCATGCCTCAGCCTTCGGCCGTCTGGCCTCAGAACACCCTAAACCTCTTACCAATGCTCCTCTGCATGTCACTGCTGTGTTTCAAGTATCATCACTTAATGCCCACAATTTCCCTCAGCCATGGCAAAGGCAGCCACGTGCACTTCAAAATTATCTATGGGCTGGATCCTTTCCTAACCCCAATTCCATTTAGAAAACATGCTTCAGGACTCTGAGTACTTAGACTACTTCTTAAAAATATTTTGTTTTTATTTGTTTGTTTGTATATTTATGGGGGAAGGGTTTTTGTATGTGGGTGCAGTGACCATGGAGGCCAAAAGGGGACATCAGATCCCAGAACCAGAGTCACAAGCTGTTGTAACTCTGTGTATGAGGGTGCTGGAAGCCAAACTCTGATCCTAAGTAAGAGGATTGGGCGCTTTTGACTGCAGAGCCAACTTCTCTGACCCCTGTGCTGACAATTAACTCATCTCTGCACACACATAACCATACTAGATTTCCAGATTTATCTCAAATGCTACCCCTTCCATCCTGCAACATATATTAGCTGTATTTTGGGACATAAGATCATCTTGCCTTGCAGAATTTCCAATGTGCCTTCTTTTGGAGGGGGTGGAGGTCTATCATGTGATAGTCCATAAGTCTATTCTCCACCCTTAAGTAAATTTCTAATGCTTGTAGTCCAACACCAGTTCAAACAAATCTCTTAAAGCCTTTTCAAACTTAAGACAGACATTAACAAACATAGACAGCATGTTTAGCACTTATTGATCAGTTTGGCCAGAAATTTTCTTCACTGAAATCACACACCCCTTGCTGTAACTATACCTAACTTTGTAGTTGGTATTATTGCAGTTTATAGATGTTAAACAACTTGCCCAAGCCATGTTTCTACTAAGTGATGAAGTGATGACTGAGGGAGCCAGTGTGACATCATCTCTCATCTCTACTGTGGAATGCTGAAAGCTTGGCCAAAAAAAATGTGCTGTTTCCCCCAAACACGAAGATAGATAGATAGATAGATAGATAGATAGATAGATAGATAGATAGATACACAGATATATAGATACTTAGATACATATCCTGTAAAACCAATAGCACTGAGTACATGAATAAAGCAGCTGGGAAGCAGGTTGTAGTGATTGCCCTGGCAGTGTGATCTACCAGAATGTGATGTCCTTGTGCAATACATTTTACTTTCTAAGCATCTACTTTTAGTGCTTGGGATCAATTTTATGTCATGAGAAAATTCAATAAGGCCAAATGTTTTGAAAATGAGTACTGAAAAAATAAGGAAATTCTGGCAGAACTTGACAAAATTCTAAACTATGAAGATACAGGGATCAAGAATCATCAAGTCAAGGCAGACGGGTATAGTGGGGAAAGCCTAAAAGCCCAGCACTCAGCTGAACGGACTGCATGGTTCCACTAGCAGGTGCTAGACCAACGTAAGTTACATAGTAAGTGCGACAAGAGACTGAGGAGTAGGGGGAAGGGAGGGAAGGAGGGAGGAGAGAGAGAGAGAATGAAAACAATAAAGGAATCAAGAAAGAACATAGCAATCTTGAAAAGAAGTAAAGCTGGAGAACTGACTTTCTACTTTCAAGTTTTCTAGGAAAGATACAGCAATGAACACAGAGTGGACTTGAGAGTGCAGGACCAGAGGTGTAGATCAGTGATGCTGTGTATGCTTAGCTCAGCCAAAGCCCAGTTCAGGGCCTCCCCACTCCCAACCCTCCCCTCCACCTCCAGCACTCAACTGAGGATCTAGAACTAAATCCTTATAATCGGTCAACTAATTTTCAGTAACAATGCAAACACCATTCAATAGGAGAAAAACTGTCTTTTCTTTTGCTTTTTCCTTTTTCAAAATATTTATTTATTTATTATGGATATAGTGTACAGAAGAGGGCACCAAATCTCATTGTAGATGGTTGTGAGTCACCATGTGGATACCAGGAATTGAACTCAGGTCCTCTGGAAGAGCAGTCGGTGCTCTTAATCTCTGAGCCACCTGAAACTGTCTTTTTAACAAGGTGCTCAGACAACTGAGTCACAGGCACGAGGATGAATCCAGATATTTATATATACAAAGTGCAGCTTGAAATGAGTAAAATGTTAAGAACTAAAAGCATAAAATTCTTAGAAAGAAGTACAGGAACCACTCCTTTTTACCATGGATTTCACAATGGCTTCTTAAATATGACACCAAGAACACAGAAAAGCAGAAGAGAAGACAGAGAACAGAGAAATCAGCCTTGGATTAAAATTAAAAACATTTTGTATTCTTCCTCCACCATGCCCTCCTTTCCTCCATGTGGTCCTTCAGCACAGGACCCAGAGCAATGGAGCCAACTGACTTCATCACGAAAATAAGACAATCCACAGATGGAGAAGAAATGTCCACAGTTCATACAACTGACAGATAACTGAGATTCAGAACAAGGAAAGACTCCTTACAAGTCGATAATAAAGGACAAAGGATCCAACTTATAAATGAGCAACCAACTTGAATTTCTTCTATGGGTGGCTTACTTAGGGCTTCTATTACTGTGTCGGAACTCTGTGACCAAAAAGCAAATTGGAGAGGGAAGGCGTTGTTCAGCTTACACTTCCATATTGCTGTTCATCACCAAAGAAGCCAAGCAGAGCAGGAACCTGGAGTCAGGAGCTGATGCAGAGGCCATGGAGGGTTAGGGTTAGGCTGCTTACTGGCTTGTTCATCAGGGCTTGCTCAGCCCGCTTTCATACAGAACCCAGGACCAGCAGCCCAGGGATGGCACAGCCCACCATGGATGAACCCTCCCCCACTCATCACTCATTGAGAAGATGCCTAACAGCTGGATTTCTTGGAGGCATTTCCTCAACTGAGGCTCCTTCCTCTCCAATTTGACACATAAAACCAGCCAATACAGTGGAGTATAAAAACTGAAGAGCATGACAAGATTCCAAATGATGTTACTAATTGGGAAAATCAAGATAATCGAGGAAGAGGAAAAGCTAGAAGGACTCCTCCCTCAGCATAGGCGTAGAGCTATAAAAAGGTGTAGCCCCTTGAAAAACAGCTTGATAGTTCTTCAAATAGTTACACACAAAGTTTCCCGTGTAACTAGCAATTTCAACTCCTAAGCATATGCCCAAGAAAATAAAAAATGTATACCCACATAAAATCACGGACATGTTTGGCAACAGCACACTTTTCACAGAGGCCAAAACATATAAATAATATAAATGTCCATCAATTTAATGAATTTTTTAAAAATGTGGTTTCTCAATCTACTGGAATATTAGTAAATCAAAAAAAGAATAAAGTATATGACCATGAAAGAAGTCATGCTAAGCCGGGTGGTGGTACACACCTTTGATCCCAGCACTTGGAAGTGAACTCTTTGAGTTCAAGGCCAGCCTGGTCTACAGAGAGAGTTCCAGGACAGCTAGAGATATACAAAGAAACCATGTCTAGAAAAAAAAAAAACAAAAACAAACCAAACAAAAAAGCCTTTTTAAACAGATGTGATAAATGAAGAAATAAAAAGCAGTGCCCAGAAGAGGCAATGTCACATAAAGTAAACCAGTAGCTGCCAGGGCCGAAGAGAGAAGCAAAGGAGAAGAGGTCAGAGAACGGTGAGCAGGCACAGAGCTCTTTCGGGATAATGAACATGCACTGGCCGTCCCAATGCTAATCACTACACAGCTCTATGACTACGTTAAAAAACCATGTGGCTGACAAGATGGCTCAGTGGTCACAGAGGGGGACTTCCTGTGTTTGATCCCCAGAACTCACAAGATGGAAGGAAAGAACTAACTTCTGTAAGTTGTCTTCTGACCTCCACACGTGTGCAGTGGTACTCACGTGATCCCGCACATACAGGTAGGAAATAAACACACACACACAAGTACAGTGGTACTCATGTGATCCCACACATACAGGTAGGAAATAAACACACACACACACACACCCCTACGGTGATACTCATGTGATATCACGTATACATGTAGTAAATAAACACACACACAAATATAACAAAAAAACTTTAAACCCACAGAACCGAATGTATATGTAAAGAAAAAAGATGAGTATCAATGCACAAATTAAATCTCAAAATCTCAACAACACTGTAGTTTAAAGCAGTCATAATGTCTCATGCCTTTAATCCAAGAATTTAGGAGGCAGAGACAGGCAGATCCGTGAGCATTCCAGGCCAACCTGCTCTATGCAGCCAGTTCCAAGTCAGTCAGGACCACACAGCGAGACTCCAACTTTAAAGAGGTATGTGTGTGTGGGGGGGGGGGGGAATATTAAAACAGAAAACCAACTGTGAGCTGAGGTGATATTTCACACTACAGTGGTAACACTCTGGCTGGGTAAGTGGCCCCCATAGGCCAAGTGTTAAAGGCTTGGTCCCAGCCACCACTGGGAGATATCAGAATCTTTAGGAGACAGGATCTAGTGTAGAAGAATTACCCTTGAAGGGGATGCTGTGAACTGTTCCTCCTTCCTTCTCTCTGCTCCCACCATTCATTCCTGCTGTGGTATGCTTACCTTATCTCAGGCCACTGACTGTGGATAGAAACCTCCCAAACTATGAGCTAAAATAGGCTTTTCCATTTTCGGAGTTACTTGATTATACAGGTTTTTGTTGCAGCAATAAGTTGATAATTCAAATGACTAGAATCAATAAACTTATCTGGGACTTAAATGCATAGTAGATATATAACCCTGTACCTCTCAACTATCTTAAATAAGAGACTACATAATTTTTGGATTTTATTACCAGTTATTTTGTAACTATTTCATTAAGGCAGAAAAATAAAAGTGATAAAATTACTGGTAAGAAATGCAGATCTCATAAATTTAATTAATATCCAGACAGAAATAATCAGCCTCTGTGAAATGCCCAGGCAAATGTATATCTACTTTAAGGTAGACAAGTATATGTTCTACTGTACAAAAGAATAAAAAAATGAGTTACAGCTATATCAAGATCATGTCAAATCTATATGATTAAAAATAATTTGAGCTTTAAATATTTTTAAATATTTTAAATCCCTTTTTATAATCTGTTAAATCTTCTTAAACTATTATTTTAAAACATCTATTTTTCAACCCTTTCAGATTCAACTGTCTCAAGTCTTTATAGGAGAAAATTATAAGCAAAAATAGTAGTGTTTCTTGTTGTAGACTTGGGTTTATAGCCATAAGAGTTATGGCTAGAAAGCAGTCACAGGTCATAGGTCACAGGTCACAAGAATGAACATCATGCAAGCCAGAGGCTAAAATAATACTGCTACATAAATTAAAAACATGAAATGAAAAATGTGTGGTGGCCCTCTTCACCAAGAATAAACAGATTAATCAAATAAAAATCCAAATTAAACCAAATGGACATGCTTCAAAGACTATATAAACATGACCTACATAAAGGTGAAAGCAACGTATTAAGGCAGCAAGGAGTGAATGTACTTTTTCTCGTCCTATCTATTAAATACAGTAAATAATTTAAATGTACATGTGTAGCATCTCCCCACTAACACCCCTGTTCTCATTACTCCTGACAGCAGGATTTCCTAGCCAGACCCAATCTCCCTGTATTTGTTTATTGTATTTTAAAACAAATAAGCTGATGTAAACATTACCAAGAGAAAAGCAAGCTGTATATAAACACACTGCAGAAAATGGCACTGGGGATTTTCTGTACCTGGTGCCTATGGAGCTGCCCCACATGGCTTTTGGGGAAGAGATACATAGGCTTTTACTTTCATGGAAAAGTAGTTACTTGATTATACAGGTTATTTCCTTTATCTTTATTTCCCTTATCTTATTTCCAGGAAACTACTTTTCTCACATATTCTTTGTGGCAGAGTGAGTGTGGCAGTATGGGGTGCTCCCAATACCCATGCACACACATGCAAAGGTCAAAAGATGACATTAGGTGTTCTGCTCTATCATTCACAGCCATTCTCTTGAGGCAGGGTCTCTCACTGACTCTGGAGCTTGCCATCTTGACTAGCCAGAGTTCCAGCAATCCTTCTGTCTCCACTTCCAATAGCGCCAGGGTTACAGGAATACACCTGGGTTTTGGGGATGCAAACTGGTCCTCATGACTGTACAACCAGACTCTCATCCACTGAGCCAGCTCTGCCCCCTTCTATCATGGTGTCTTGATGACTAGTTTTTATCTCACCAATTCTTTAAATGTAGTTTCTTCCTCATGACTGCTTCAAAACAACATATTTAGTCATTATATATATATATATATATAATTTATTTTTTATTTGATATACATTGGTGCTTGCCTACATGTATGTCTATGTGAGAGTGTCAGACCTTGGAGTTACAAACAGTTGTGACCTGCCATGTGGGTGCTGAAAATTGAACCCAGGGCCTCATAGTCAGAGGTCTTAACTGCTGAGCCATCTCTCCTGCCCCTAGTCATTTTATTTTTATAAATTGTTTCTTCATTATTTATCTGCCCTTTCTCTCATTTTCTGGTTTTACAAAATCCTTTATAGTTGGTTATTTTTTCTTCTTTTAATGCTTGTACCTGAACATATAGTCAGAACCACTTACTTGTCAAACATAAGCTATTGGAGGTGATCTCTAACAAACCTTGCCAGGGAAACTTCTTTGAGGTAGAAGGGAGAGCTGGGTTACTGTGTGTTCTGACTGGAATAAAGTGTATGCTGACAGTGACGAGCAGAGGCTAGAGATCACTGGTAGGTTTCCGACCCAACACTGGATGAATTACACAGGTAAATCATTTTGCTGCTTTCTGTTTTAATGTCAACTTCTCTAGACGTAGAATTAACATATAAAGTTGTGTTTGCCCTGTCAAATTCTAAGGTCGACAGATCCCAAACTGATCTGGATTAGTAATCTTCTAAGATTATCTTCTCTCTAATACTGATCTAATGGGGTCGGTTTGATGTAATACCAGAAAAATGAATCTCAGGGACATTTTTTGGCAATGCTCACACTATAAAGGATCTTTTTATTTATTCACTAATTTATTCAATAGAGGATGGCTTTTAAAATTGCCTGCTGGTGGTTAACACACTGGCCAAAAAAAAAAAAAAAATCAATTCACAACATCAAGCCTCCTAAAGAAGACAAAGAAAACCCTTGTTTAAAAAGTTCTATCAAAGCTTGTACAAAGTCATCTCTGAAATAGTCCTGGTAAGGTCTAGTAGCCTTAGTAGGAGACTCCCTCCCATCCAGACTCTGAAGAGCACTCATCTTAGGATCTCTGTGGGAGAGAGCCCTCCAAAGCATCCCTGACTGGGCTTCCAGGCTCGCAGAACCTCCATCGAAAGCAAAGTGCTTCTACCTTGACCCCAATGGTGGAGTCTGCTGCTGCTTCCCTAGTGAAAGAGGAACCTAGCTTCAGCTGGTCCTCAGATGACAGTGAATCAGTAAATACCCAAGATAAACCCATCAATCTTAATTTCCATCCATACATTCCTTCACCCCCCACATTACTGAATATGCTTTAGATGCTGCATATACTATGCTAAAAGTTCCTGATTCTAGACCATTATTCCCAGCCAGGTAGATGACTGTGTTGTATGATTTGTTTGTTTTGACTACACAATATTCTGAAACAGCATTTCAAATGGAATTTAATGTAAAGAGTTGCTACCTCATCTCTCCTTACCATAGCCCAGGTAGAATGCTATCTCACTCCAGTATCTACTTTAATATTATCTTTCAAGAGCTGTGGAAGTAAAGAGGTTCTTCTGAAACTACAAGCTTTTATAGAGTTCTGACACAGGAACGATTACAATCAGTACTGATCCACATGATCTAAGTGATTGCAGGAGATGTGTCTACTGTCCAGTCCTACAGTGTCTGAGACAAGAGAAATGCAACACATAAAATCTGGCATATTCTTGACTTCTCATTCTTATACTACCTTGACATTCTAGGAAAATTAGTATTGAACTTAATTTGTCCAGATTTATCTAGGGCAAAAGAAAAATTTAGATTTTAGACTGCTTCAGTTCAATAAACCATCTCAATGGGAAATGCCAAACCTGTTTTTATTCTTCAGGCTTACTGAAGCCATCTCCTTCCTGCCTCTGTTTTGGCTTTACATGCAACTGTAAATAAAGGGCTTCTCTGAAAAGGAGTGCAATGACTACATGATACAAACTTTGACATCTTTATAAGTCAGCATTCCACACTGAAACACAGAAGCTTCATAAAATAGTTAATGCTCTGCTTCCTTAGCAACATTATTTCCATTCATCAGAAACAAATGGGATTTGAGATAATGATTTTTTTCAATAAGAGAATTAAAATAATCCAAACATTAAAGCCCAAACAAAAGCATTTCATTTTTTTACATTTTTATTAAAGTATTTATTTTATAATCTTGGCATGGTAATAACACTCATATTTTTATATCACAAATTTGTCTTTAAGTAAACTCATAACACACTTAAGGCAGATTTAACTTGTAAATATTCTTAACTTCTAAACACCATGACATCACTTTAAACAAACAGTAAAATCAGAAAGCATCCATATTTTTCTAGGTATTCATCTTGAGACTTAAAAATTGGGTAATACATTGGATTTCCATAAATTTTCACTTTTAAGATAGGAAACAAATGCTACTACTATTCTGTAATTTCCTTTACCTAATTAAAATAAATATAGATACTACTGACAACTTAACTTTTAAATACACAGGAAAATCAACACTTTAGCAGCTCAGAGGTAGAACACCTGCCTAGCATTTACAAGGATCAAAAAAAAAAAAAAAAAAAAAAAAAGGAAGAAAACACAATGCTCACAATGCTTTATATTCATTCCTCATTGCTCTTCAGCAACCATGAGTAGCTACTATAAACCAGATTATTAAGTATTGCCTTAAAATCCTGCTTACATGATTTTACTGTCTATTTAGCTATCCAGATAGATAAACCCAAAGCACCCTCTGGTCCAGTTAACAGCAGGAGGCTGGGTACTTCTAAACATCCAGCCTCTGGTCTCCTGTCATTAACACCAAGCAACGCTTTGCAAATTAATTTGGTGATCCCAATCTTTGAGAGAACCTACATCACAAAACCTCCAGGGGACCAGTGGGCTCAGGTAGAAGATGCTGGTTACCAAAAGGCTTCAAGTTAAGGTAGTGTTTCATTAGCACATCTTTGGAAAATAGGAATGCAACCAAAATCGTTGTTACTTATTGGGGGAAAAAAAGAACCATCAAGACATTTCTCTCAGAAAAATACCTTTAAAGTTTGGGTGTTTTCAAATGTGCACTGTTAAAAGGACATGCACAGTTACGATTTGCTCACAAAGGATCTTGAACATGCTTGTCACTCTTCATGTCTTTAACATGGTCAAGCTCTTCTCATAAACACAAATGCATTAATCTTTAAAGCAGGACAAACTCTTCTGTGCTAAATCTTTTGAATTTTTTCTTTTCATCTTCTGAGAAAAGGTCTTCTTCACTGGCTGCAGTAGGTGTAAAGTCAAAGTCTCTGGAATGGCCATTTACAAAAGTAAATAATGGATATTTCTCCTTAGAGGAAATGTTCAACATCTGTAAGAGACAGCACAATGAATCACACTGGATGCAACTGCACATAGTAGGGACATGTGACAAAACTGAACATTTCCCTGGCCTTGTCTTGTTCATTTCTCTCGCCCTGTACAGTCGCCCAGTGCTACTCTTTTAACTGTCCTGCCCACAGGATTAAAGTTGATCAGCACCACACAGTTTACCAGTCCCCGCCACCCCAAGGTCTCGCGCAGTCTTATGGCCCCATTATTTTGTAGTCATGCTGAAGAACCAGCTCACATTTATTTTCTTTTAGCTAGTAACCAAAACATTACAAAATGGTGGTCAAATGTTGTGAAAGATAGTTTGTGAAGGTAACATACATAAAAGGAGTCTGACACAAGTCAGACAATCCAGTCTAGTCTCAATTCTCCAACTACCTCAAGGTGGCCTTAGACAAATCTCTCTCCCTCATCATCTGTGAGACAGCCTAAGTCAGTCAATTTCCCTATGAGAGATGTGTTTCTAATAAACTGAAAGCAGTAATAGAAAGCTCTTTTAAAAATTCAGTCTGAGGGCCAGTGAGATGGCTCAGTGGGTAAAGAGGCTTGCTGCCAAACCTGACGACCTGAGTTCAATACCCGGTACCTATATGGTGGAAAGAGAGAATTAATTCCCACAAGTTGGCCTCTGACTTCCAAAAGTAAAAAATGGCATATGCATTTTTAAAATGTAATAAAAATTAAAAAATAGGTTTGATCTTGTTCCTATGCCAACAATTTTGACTGAAATATTTCTGTTTAATCCAGTCACCATGAAATGGAAGCAAGAGACACATTGCCTCCTTACCAAAAAAAAAAAAAAAAAGAGAGTAGTCCCTAACAGGTCTCTTGTGAGAGACCTGCAACCTACAACCCTTACATAATAAATGTTTGTAAACTGCATATTCAAGTGTACTTTGAACAATTTTTAATCTTACTGTTAAATAAATTCTATCAAAATGTAAACAATGTTCATAAAAATGAAAGTTAATACAAAACTTTCTCTGAACAATGTCTGAACAGAAAATTTTTTTTTCTCTTTTGAGATAAGATGTCATGTCTTCAGACTGGCCTCAACCTCACAATGGCCCTGCCTCTGCTTCCTGGATTCTGGGATTACAGGCATGTACCCAACAGGCCCAGCAGAAAACAAAATTGTGTTGCTAATGAAGACCATTAAAACTCTGAATAGTTCAAGTTATACAGCAAAGGCTGAGAGAGAGAATATCAACTGTGCATATAAACATCACTAATCATCATTTAAGTATGGTTTATTGTCACCTGTAGATTTATCATACACACACACACACATTACATTTGTAGATTCTCTTGAAACATAACATGAATAAGTAGCTCTGGCAAAATAAACAATGTTAGAAAACATTTCAACAAGACATTTAACATAAAACACATTTTTTGTTGTCGCTGCATGGAAACAAACCATGTTAAAATAAGTCAAGTACTAAAAACATTGGAGGTGATGAAACCAGACCTTATAATTCATATCAGGCTTCCAATTTATACTTTTCTCTAGTTTATTTCACTTGCATTCTACAAAAAAGAGAAGGACAAAAATATGGAAAATGAAGAACAAGAGACAGAAAGGATTGGCATCTGAGGAATCATCTTCCACCAGCCAACAGCTGGGATATGTGCCAGACCTGCCTGTCATTTAACATCCATTTCATGTCACTTGTAAAGTCCGATACCTGATAGGCAAGCATCCATATCACATTGGTTTTGGATCAACACAGCACAGCTATCATTAGAATCTTCTCCCTCAGAGAAAGAAGACTTTTGGTTTGTTAGCTATGATCAGGATGCCCATCGATAGTCAGATTTAAATCTGCACCCCAGGGGAAATGTCAGAAAAAAAAAACAAAAAAAAAAAACTTTTACCCTTTGTAAAGTGTGTTTAACCCTCCTGCAATCTAAGGTCTCCTACACAAAATGTGTTGAGTCTAGCTTTGAGGACTACCAGTGGCACAGTCTTTCTGAGTTTATTTAAAATAATACTAAAGCCTCTCAAATGAGAAATATATTAAAGGTTTATCCAGGGAGCTGGAGAAACAGCTCAGGGTTAAGAACACTGACTGCTTTTCCAGAGGACCAGGATTTAATTTCCAGCACCGAAACTCCAGATTCAGGAGATTCGATGCCCTCTGTGGGCACACATGTGGGAAACATCAGTACGCATAAAATTAAAAATAAAGGTTTATACAAATTAGTTAAAATGCAATGTCTACGTAAAGCCTATAGCATAGGGTTGAAGAGGTGACTGCAGTTCAGACCATTCACTGCTATTGTAGGGGACCCGAGATCAGATCCCAGCACCTACATGGCATCTTCAACTGCCTCTAACTCAATCACAGGATCCAACACCCTTCACCACCACAGATACCAGGAACACATGTGGTACACATACACTCATGCAGGCAAACACATATACAAAAGATAAGAATAAATATAATTATTTTAAAACCCTGCATATATATGCTTACAGCAGTTTTCTTTACAATGTCAAAACTTGGAGGTAGTCGAGATGCTGTTTGTGTTTTTTAATGAGAGAACAAATACGCTGTGGTAATGCAAAAAAAAAAAAAAAATGGACTGTTAGTCTGAGCTAGAAAGAAATAAGCTTTCAAAACACATGTAAAAACTTCGTGTGTATCACCACTCAGAAAAGGTCAATCTGTGGAGACTACATACTGCATGACCTCAGGTATATGACATTCTGGAAAAGGCAAAGCAATGGGTACAGTAAAAAAGATCAGTGTCTAAGAGGACAGAGGCTGATCAGGCATTGCAGGGAGGGCTTTCTGACAGCTAAACTACTGTTTATGATAGTATAATGACATGTGTCTCAATATGTCTGTCAAATGCCACATAATATACACCATACAGTGTAAATCTTAAGACTCTGGATTAGGGACAATAGCAACATGGCAATCTGAGTGCCTCGGTTGCAACAAATACACTACCCTGCTGTAGTAGGCAGATAGCGAGGGGAGAAAGGCATGTAGGAACTTTCTGTTCAATTTTTTTATGAAGCTGAAGATAAATATTGAAGATTATTCAACCTATTAAAATGCACTCTAGGGAGGGTGGAGGGAACAAGAGGAGAGGAGGGAAGGAAAACCACAGTTGGGATGTAAAATAAATGAATAAATTTAATTAATGAAAAAAAGAAAAAAATGCTCTATAATAGACAGTTGACTAGAAGATGAAGCTGAGTAAAAATTGATCAACATGATAGGGAAGTAAGATGTCATTTCAAGACAAATAAAACTGGAATGCCAAAAGAGGCTTTGTAAAATGTCTAGCTCATTCTCATTTCTAAGTAGACAAATTCAGAACCACAGGACTCAAATGATCACACAGCCATAGAAAATGGCTACTACATCAACAATTCATCTTCAATACATGCAACTTCAACATCTTGTCAGCATACTTTCCAAATACTTCCCACAGCTAGGAGTAGCAAGTAAGACGTGTTTAAAAGTACAAAGAACTATTGATTTCAAAGTGTAGGGGCTGGACAGATGGCTCAGTGGTTCAGAGTGCTTGCTGCTCTTCCAGAGGACCCCAGTTTGGTTCCCGGCATTTATGTTAGGTGGCTCACAATCATCTATGATTCCAATTCCGGAGATCCAATGTCCTCTTCCAGCTTCAGTGAGCACCCACACAACACAGGCACATAAATACAAATGAAAAGTCATTTTAAAATTTGATCCTTAATTTTTTTTTTTTTAAAAAAAAAGTCTGGTGTTTTGTAATTGGAACACTGGCAATTTTGTCAAGATCTGGGGGTTTTCAAAAGTGGATACTACAAAAGCTACATTTCAAAATTTCAAAATAGGGGAGTGTGTCCCCACACACTCTGTTGCAGACAGAGATAAACTCTGACTGCCAGGGTCCCCCCAGCTGCTACTGAAGGAATTTGCAAGGCCACTCGCCTCCAACTGAGCAAACACAGAAGGACTGAGGACTCTGAAAGACAGACTCAGACTCCACCCAAAGGTGAGGTAGGTTCAGCTGGGCCCCAGCGCCTGAATCCCTGCCAGGAAAAATTGTGTTCTGGTCGGGTTCTGGTTCCGGAACCAGGTGCTGTCTGTGGAGTGTGTCTCCACACACTAACCCTAACCCTAACCCTAACCCTAACCCTAACCCTAACCCTATGCTGGAGAGGATGCGGAGCAAGGGGAACACTCCTCCATTGTTGGTGGGAGTGTAAGCTTGTTCAGTCACTCTGGAATGCAGTATGATGGTTTCTCAGAAAATTGAGAATCAATCTCCCCAAGGACCCAGCAATACCACTTCTGGGTGTATACCCTAAAGATGCACAGTCACACTCCAAAGGCATTAGCTCAGCTATGTTCATAGTAGCATTATTTGTAATAGCAAGAACCTGGAAACAACCTAGATGTCCCTCAACTGAAGAATGGATTAACAAACTGTGGTACATCTACACAATGGAATACTACTCAGCAGTAAGAAAAAATGATATCCTAAAATTTGCAGGCAAATGGATGGATTTGGAGAATATCCTTCTGAGTGAGGTATCACAAACTCAGAAAGATAAGCAGGGGATGTACTCACTCATTAGTAGACTCTAAACAAACGAACAAACAAACAAGAAAAAAGCAAAGTATGCCCAAGCTGCAAACCACAACCACTGAACAGCTTGGGATCAGAAACACCCTGGACTGACTCCTTGGATCTCACTCCCCCTAGAGGAACACCTGACTCAGTCTTGAGGTTGGGGGGAGAAAACTGGATCTGCCAGGAGTGGAGACTGAACTAAGCAATATTGGGTCAGTGGGACCATGGGACTGCCTGCTGCCTGCCCAGGGAGGGGATGGGGAGTTGTGGAGAAGAAAGAATGACCTGATGTGGTGGGAGGGGGAAGGGACCTTGAATAAGGATATACAAGGATAGAAAGTGTGACTTCTTTGTTCATAATAATAATAATAATAATAATAATAATAATAAAATTTCAAAATAGGTTATTTATGTGAGACAAAATATGACTACTTTAACACTATTCACAGTTAAATACAATGTTAATTATTGAATGATTTATGAACATGTTTGTTGTATATCATTTTTAGATTTGTTTTTATTTGTGTATGTGCTTGTTAAAAACATTTCAACGAAACATTTAACATAAGACACATTTTTTGTTGCATGGTAAAAACAGCCAAGTACTAAAATCATTAGAGGTGATGAAAGCAGACCTTATAATTCATATCAGACTTCCAATTTATACTTTTCTCTAGTTTATTTGACTTGCATTCTACAAAAAAAGGAAAGGGGCAAAACTACGGAAAATAAGGAAGAAAAGGCAGAGAGGCGTGTGTATATGCCACATGTGTGGATGTGCTGGCGGCTGGCAGAAGAGGGCACTGCATTCCCTGACACTGGAGGTACTGGTGGATGTGAGCTGACTAATGTGGGTTCTGGGAACTGAACTCAGGTTCTCTGGAAGAGCAGCAAGCATCCTTACTGCTGAGTCATCCCTCCAGGCTCCTGATGTTTATCAGACAATCTTGTACACACTTTTATTATATATGTATGGATGTACATATGGGGTCAGAGGAAAACTTCCTGGAGTTACTTCTTTCCTTCAACTATGTGGGCATCAAAAATGGAATTGAAATCATCAGGGTTTTTTGAAGACGCCCTCACCTGCGGAGCCATCTCTCAGCCTTATTGTATATCTTTAAAAACAGAATATAAAGCTATTTAGAAAACTTAACCTCAAGCACATTAAACTAATTTTATGTGCCTTTTGAAAACTAGAAGGAAATATAATAAAAATATTAAGACTTGTCTCTGGAGGGAAAAATTAACAATGCTCTTTTTTCCTCTTGGGATATATATAGCTATATGTATATTATATGTGCATAATATATATCATTTTCTTAACTTTTAAACACATACTTTCCATAAAGTAAGAAACATTCCATTTAAAAAATGTTTAAGATAAATTGATTTGCTTCATCATAACTGACTTCCAAAGGGGACTAAGGTGGTTGCTCATCACAAGTCTAAATTCTATTCTGTTTTCACAGCGTAGTCAAATACATCCTGAAGCTGCTTTATTGCCTGAAAAGCAAGTCACAGATTTCTTTACAGGAAAGAAATATGACCATACTTTATCTATGTAATAGGTTGACAGGCTTCAGAATTTAGAAAGGAAAAATCTAGAGGACAGGAGTGGAGTCATCTATTTTATCATAAAGCTAATAAGGAGAAGGAAAACAAGGGATGATCTCCTTCCCCGTGGCAAAGTCTGTTTGACTACTTCCTTCCACCAGACATGGAGATCACTCTAGTCCACAACCTTCTACCGATACTGCCCATGATCACTGCACTGGCCTTCAGCCTACCTGTTGGTCACATTCTAAAGTCAGCCAAAAGTATGAAAAATAAAATTGTCAAAATCACCTTGAAAAGCCTTTCAATTGTTAAAGCATGGCAGTCATAATCTTATATATATGCACTTGTTCAGTGACGTGTAAATATATAATACAGACTAACACATGCTATAAGACAGAAATAAGAGCACAGACCCATAAGTGTGGCACACTTCTAAATACTTGGGACAATCAGGAATTAGATTGCAGCCTACACTAAATACATCAGAATACTGTCTTAAAATACCACAAAAAACCAAATACATAAACACACACACATACATGAAAGAGTGCTGGAGAGAAGGTTCAGTGGTTAGGAGCACTGGTTGCTCTCACAGAGGACTCGGGTTTGATTCCCAGCACCCACATAGTGACTCGCAATCACCTGTAATTCCTGACATGCTCTTCTGGTGCTTATAGGCAGCAGGCACACACATGATACACAGTCAAATGCAGGTGAAACACACAACCAAATGCACGTGTGGAAACGTTCCTTTGTCCCTACAGAGCCATGTGGTTGAACTGTACGGAGGATACAGGTGCTGTTAACCCCCCGACATCTATCCCTCACTACTCCACCTTAGAGCCAGCGCTCTGCTAGCTCCCAAATAAAAACCTCTATTAGTTCTTGTCCTCGCCTTGTTTCTGCGAGAATCAACAATCTGAGCATTTCTTTCTTAAATATTACTTCCTTTGGTTTTGTGATATTCCACTTCCCAGTGTTTCTGAAAGATTCTTCATTCCTTCCTTTGCTTGCTGCCTGCTTATTTTCACATCCCAAAATACAGATATAAAATCGGTCCTTCATCTCTCCTACATATTAGCTCATTCTATATTCATCCCCTTAAAATGTTGACTGCTCTCAGTTTAAACTATTTCTCTGCTAAGCGTTAATTAATATCCATAAGGTCGAATGGCTAGAAGACACTGACACAGCCAGGTTTTGACCCCTGGTAGCTTAATTCTAATATGGCCTCTATGCTCTACAGCCTGCATCAGTAAAGGAGGCTCACTGCAGCATCGGACCAAATCAATAACACAATACAACAGTTTCTTCCTCCCCAAATTAGATCCCTTCCAGAATTCTCTATTAATAGCATACTTTTTATAAGAATTAGTAGTAGAGCTGTTTCAAATGACAAATACAAAAAAAAAAAAAAAAAAAAAAAAAAAAAAAAAAAAAAAAAAGAATTATCAAAGGTTTTAAATAATGGGAACTGTTTTATAAACAAGAAGTCTTTTTTTTTTTTTTTTTTTTTTTAAGCTTGCATTGTTTGGTTGACATAAAAGACAGTTTCTACAATTCCCTGGTCTCACTCTCCTAATTACAGTAAGATTACTAACATCTCATATGTTTAGTTTGCCTTCAAGGTAGGGGCAAGTGGATACGAGAATGACTTTAACTCTTTCATCAGCTAAAAATCACCAGACTCCTAGGCCACGCCCACCCCTGCTTCTCTGCCCATAGTGTCTCTAAATGACTGAGACCCTAGAAAGGGCACATTACCATCAAGAATATAATCAGGATTCTCCTTTAAAAAGGGGCAGGGGAAGGCTAGTCAAGTACCCAGTGGTGTTTGTGACCCATCTGACACAAACCAAACACTGTCCTCAGCAGAGGAAGCAGAGGGATTAGAGACCCGGATGCCAACATTCTCGGCACAATAGACTAGACAGACAGCTGAGAGCGGAGGAGAAAGCGGGGGTCCTCAAGGGCAGATCTCACCGGTCCTGATGGTTTGGGTGTCACTGTTTGCGTAAACACTCGATTGATAACCAGCCCCCCACTAAATTCTCACAACACTCCTCCGAGAATTTCTACCCAGTGTTGACTAGTCCTTCCTCATACTTCTTTCCTGGTTACACAAAGATTAGCCCATCAGCTGGAGTCCAGTTTCGACTGACACTATCTTAGACCACACTGACAGCTTCTCCAGAGCCCTACAGACTTGTCCTCTATAGAGTACATGACTAACATTAACTGTTGCACTAGGCAGACTCTGTCCAAAGCCTGTGAACTGTGTGGGCCTGAGTGAGTTACCTGACCAGACTGTCTCATCTCACTCAGCTGTAAATGCCAGCGATGCCTGCATCCACCCAACAGAGCTGCTGTGCAGGCGAACCAGCTAATGTACTTAAAGTTCTTACAAGACTGTCTGGTGTCTAACGTGTTGCTTTATCACTATTATTATCATAGTATTAGTCTTCTGGCATTTATTAAACATACAGAGTCGTTGACTGTTAATATCTATTCTTGTCTTCCTAATGAAACTATAATCCCCTGAAGATTACACAAGAAATCGAGATTTCTTACCACTGGATCACAGAAGGAAAGGGATGTTGGAGAACATAAGCTAGAAAGATTGTTTTTGGGAACTACTGCAAACATATGCCTAAAACACAAAGGTGATTTCATAAAGATGTTTTTTTTTTCAAACAGTGATGGACGAGGGAAACTGTGTACCACCAGAGAAAATGGGAATCTTGATCTGAGAAAGCAAACTCACTCTCTCCTTCCCTCTCTCCCCCTCCCCGTGTGTGTGTGTGTGTGTGTGTGTGTGTGTGTGTGTGTATGAGAGAGAGAGAGAGAGAGAGAGAGAGAGAGAGAGAGAAGGCACAGGCGAGTTCCAGCCCAACATAAAACAAACAACAGAAAGCAAACAACTCTTCAATAGCAGGATCTACCTGAAGACTGAAGTCTTTCAAGAATGCCCACACTCTCTGCTGCTGGTCAGCTGCAGGGAAGGTGAATCCCGGGGTAAACAGGAGGCTGCCACACATGAGTAGTCTTGAGTTTCCTACCATTTCTTCTAAAGAATCGTTTGTCTTATGTGTATGAGTGCTTGGCCTGCGTGAAGGCTGTGCATCACATGCATACCTGGTGCCCACAGAGGTTAGAAGAGGGCCTCAGAACCTCTGGAACTAGAGTTACAGACAGATGTGAGCTATTACATGGGGACCGCACTGAAAGAGCAGCCATGGCTGTTAACCAGTGAGCCATCTCTCTAGCACCAATAACCATGATTTTGTGAACGTTGCTGACCTTTCTACAACTCCCTTTGCTGTATATAGGATGTAACAGCAACCAGAAAGTTCACGTAGAGTAAATGATTTAACGTGTAGTGCTTAGAAAGGGACTTGATTTAACAAATGTTAGATTTGTATTGAATTGCCTTTATGATTTTGAAAGTCAACATATGTCATGTCAATTTTCTTCAGAAGCTAGAGGACAGTCATAATTTTTCTTGTATTAACTTCTATTCTATAGCTAAATTATTTTTTTAATTTTATTGATTTATCTCTTATTTTTGCATATATGTACATATGCTTCTGTGAGTTATATGCCTCACATGAACTCAGGATCCCTTAAGCAGAGAGGGTGTCAGATCACTGGAACTGGTATTACAGACAGTTGAAAGTTGCCATATAAGTGCTTGGAATTGAACCCAGGTCCTCTGGAAGGGTGGTCAGTGCTTTTAACCACTGAGCTATTACTGCAGCCCCAATGATTAATTTCCTAACTCTCATTTTTTTGTGCAATTTGCTTGTCTCAAACAGTAGCACTAACAGCTACCATGCTTGCCAATAAAGAAGTATCTTACTTGATAAACATCATCAGGTTGGGAACAACTGAGAGAAAATAAAAATATTCTCCATTACGCTATGTACAGGACAGTGAAACAGAGGGCATGCAAGCCTCCTCCACAGGCCAAGGAGGTGTGCCAGTAGAACCCATGGAAAGCCATAAGTCTGCCCTGAAGAACTTGGAGAGAAGCAGGATACAGATGCAAAGAGACATCATGAAAAGCAGAACAAACAAAATGAAATGAAATCATTTTCTCAATTTCAAAAAAAAATTCCTTAAACAGAGAGAAACTAACACTCAATGAAAAGGACATGTAAAGTCAGCACAGTGTCAACTCGGAGCAGTAGAGTAAACCAGGGCAAACACACTTCATAAACCATGCACTCAGCCTCAGTCTTCAGAACAGTGTCACAGTCAGCACTATTCTTATCTTTACTGCTGAGGAACTTATGGACAAGGAGGGAAACAGCATGTCCATGGACACATATCAGAATGTCCATGGATGCACAGCATATCAGAGTGGAAAGAGCATGTCCACAGATGCACAGCATATCAGAGCAGCTAGGTTAGCAGTTAGAATTCAAACCCGAGAACTTCCAAAGAAAAACATTCTCATTCAGGGACGAGACTCTACAATGACATCAAACTCAGAACCTTTGGAAGGGCAGCTAGTGCTCTTAACCACTGAGCCATTCTCCAGCCCCCGATGCAGACTTTCATTCAACAAATGTCTACTGACCTCTAGAATGGGACAAGCAATTCTAGGCACTGGTAATTCAACAATAAACTCAGCCAGCTTCCTTAACTTTGCTTAGCTAACATTGCAGTAGAAAAGACATGTGCATGCCTGAAGTAGCAGAATGCACACAGATGCATTAGGTACTCGTAAAATAAATGCTAGACATAAGTGCTAAGGAGACAGAATGGGAAGAGGGTGGTTAATGTAGATGGCTAGAGGTCTAAATGGGAGCATGAATAAAGACTAGAAGACTAAAAAAGAGAGACATGAGTGGCTCTGTCTACACACAGACTCAGGAACAAGAAGGGGGTCAGCCAACTGTGGTTGGCCAAGAGCGGAAGGAGAAGGCAGACGTGGGGTCGGGGGATGATGTGGGAGAGAGCAGGGGTTTCTCTTGGGCCCATGAAGCCTTACAAGTTAGTAAGGCTTCAGCTTTGACAACAATGAGTTGGAAAGGAACTATAAAGGTGTGAATGAGAAGTTGCTAGCACATCCTTAATCACGCTGTTTATTTAATTTAGCTATTTTATGGGTATGAGTATCTCATCTGTATGTCTATCTGTGTACTACATTCATGCAATAGCCATGTGGCCAGAAGACAGCATCAGATCCCTTGGAACTGGAGTTACAGAAGGCTGAGAGCTACCACATAGGTGCTAGGAATCAAATCCAGGTCCAGCCAGTGCTCTTAAGTGCTGAGCCATCGCTCCATTTTGAATGAAATCACTGTGGCAGCTGTGTTGACAACAGACTGTTAGGAAGCTAAAGCAGACATTTCAAAACAACTGTTGTGATGGGCCAGAGTGTTAACCGAAGCCAGAAGTTACCACTCAAAGTACATTTGAAAGAGAAACGGTAGGAGTTTCCTATGCTTCAGACATAGGGTATGAGGTGGAGAAAGATTCAGTTTTAGGGCAGGGCCCATAAAAATAGCATCGCTGATTTATACAGTAACCAAATTTTCTCTCATTTGCTGTCCTTTACTTTAGCACTTTTATAATTTACTTTAGTGTCCTTTGGGTAGATATTAAATAAAATGTAACAGGTCTCTTCCTACACAGGAGTACTCGTGACAAAATTCTAGTGAAATAAAAAAAATAAAAATAATTTTATGATTTTTAAAATTGATCTTTTTATTTTATAGTCAAGTCTTAGAGCTTAAAAATAGCTAAAGCCTAATAAAACAGTGTGTGTCAAAATAACTCTACCACTAAGAGCAACCATGAGGAAGGAATAAAACAGATAAAAAGCCCTGTCGAGAAGCTTCTGAGAGCAAACGAGATGAGCACATCTTATGGAGAACCCTGATGAGGGTGTGTGGGTCAGCAGATGCCAAGATCCAGGAGACAAGGGAAGAAACAATCACAGACATGAAGATACCTCCAAGACAATTCATTTCCGAAGCCACTAGGTGGGGCTGGGCAAAGCAGGCTTCCAGGCCAGGATGGGAGGAGTCTCTGGCCAAGAGTGATGCAGGAGACATCTCCATAAGTGATGGAGGTGAGATACCAGCAAAGGGACAAACTGAAATCATGTGTCACCATGAAAATTCAGTAAGAATATAGTGTCATCTGTTGTTAAACACCTGACAGACGTGGGGGACCAGAAAATCCTGAGAAAACAAGGTAAACCAACCCAGAGGCAATAAGCTGTAAAATTACCAAAAATGTCCTGTATTTCCTTTGCTTTTGTTTTAAGCAAGTCTAGTCACCTTTAAAAGCACAAGATAATGCCAGAGTCAAGGAAGATGGTGAACGTCTCTAGATTAAAGCACATTTAAGATACACAGCTGTCGCACACTGCTATCAACTGATCCCTTGCTGTACCGTGGGTTAGCAGGGTGACTGGCAAAAGCTGTACCTGCTAAAGCTCAGATGCTGATGTGATAAATAATGCCACTTCCCTGATTTTGACAGCTGAACTGAGCTTATGCAAGAGAATGTCCTTGTTTGTAGAAACTGCACACTCAATTATTCAAGCATAATGGGGCATTATGCTTGCAATTACTCTCAAATGGTTCCGGAGCAAAGTTAACTGTATTATATTTTCAACTCTTCTTTAAAATTTCAAACTGTTTCTTTTAAATAAAGGCAAAATAAAGACATAAACAAAAGCAGTATTTTTTTCATCAACAACAGACACCACTAAAAGAAATAACCAATAACCATAAAAGCAACTTTAAAAGACCCCAGATAAAAGCAGCATGATAGGAAGGAACAAAGGCATTGGAAACGGTGATACTCACTACAACACAAGAAATTCAGAATCCCATGGCAGGAATGTTCATCTGTATGCTGTGAAAATCATTCTTTAAATAAAGAAACTGTTTTGGCCATGGTGGGGCACCGTAGATGAAGTAGGCAGGAAAACTGAAGTTCTGGTAGAGGAGTGCAGAGACACACACAGTCCATCCAGTCGCCAAAGAAGAAACATGTAAGGGACCCAGGTGAGCTGCGGGTCATGGGCCATGGGCTGGATAGATTAATGGAAATGGGTTGAATTAAGATGAAAGAGATAGCTAGCAATGTGCTCAAGACATAGACCAAACAGGATGAAATTAATGTAAGCGTCTGAGTCATTTTGAGGGGGAAGTGGCCTCAGGTGGGTCAAACCTCTGGCCCATATGGGAAGTTATATGTTAACTTCATATAACAGAATCCTACAAGATTCAAATTGTGGACAAGCAGAGAAACAGAAAAATATTACAGTGATAGAGGAAGCAATTGTAATTACATAATTGTAAATGGTTCAGTCAGGCCAGGCCTGTGATCCCAACACTTGGGATGTGTAAGCAGGAGGATCAGGAATTTGGACTCGGTGGGTGAGGGGGACTGCTGCCAGGCCTCACAGGCTGAGGTAGGCTGTGGGAATCCATACGGGGGAAGGAAAGAACTGGCTCCTACCAGTTGCCTTCTGACCTACACATGACCATACACACAGCAACACAAACATACACACTACACACATGTACAGGCACGTAAATAATAAATTTTTTAAATCAGTCCAGCCTTAGCTACATAGTTTTCAAAACCATAGGCTTCATCTCAAAAAAATTAAAAATAATATATGTATATATTTATGTGTGTATATATTTATGTGTATATATGTATGTGTGTGTGTATATATATATATATATATATATATACACACACACACACATCAATTCAGGGAATGAAGAGATGCCTTGGCATTTGGAGTACTTGTTGATCTTCCAGAAGACCCAGGTTTGATTCCCAGCACACACATGGCGGCTCACAACCACTCAGAACTCCAGTTCCAGGGGATCTCATGACCCTCTTCTCACCTCTTCAGGCACTATGCCAATCTATGGGGCAAGCAAAACATTCACACAATAAAATAAATAAATCTAATAAAATTCTTAAATCAATCAATAGAAAATTTTTAATTAATCAGTAGATTCCATTGAAGAGTAAGGACTAATATCACACATCTGTACATAGTTAATGTACTCTTTGTAGGGCTGAAGAGATGGCTTAGAAATTAAAGTGCTTGCAGAGGACCTGGGTTCAATCCCCAGAGCCCACACACCATTCACACCATCTGAAACTCCCACTCCAGGGGATCTGATACCCTTCCTGACCTTAGCCAGCACTGCACTGCATGTGATATACTTACATATTTGCAGGTAAAACACCAATGCACATAAAAACAAATAACTCTTCTAAAAAAGAAAATAAAAATAGAATGTTATTTGTAGCTAAAAACTGAAATAAACAGGCGAGCAGTGGTGTACACCTTTAATCCCAGCACTCGGGAGGCAGAGGCAGTCAGATCTCTGTGAGTTCAAGGCCAGTTTGGTCTGTGGAGCTAGTTCCAGGACAGCCAGAGCTACATAAGGATATCCTGTCTCAAAACAAACAAACAAACAGAACAGAAACTGAAATAAGCAACTTCAGGCTCTTAGAAACAAGCTACATGACAAAAAATAAACAAAAGACTGAGAAATTTAATAACACACAAAGTACTGTGTGATATCTGTGGATGTATAACGTATGGGTGTGACAGATTGATCCAATATGGAAGTTACCATTAACAAGTAAGAAAAGGAACCACAACTGGGGAACGAGCCACGTACGTTGAATTTGTAACCAATTATAGTGTGTGTGTAATTTTTCATAAGCTCAGTGGTAGAATACAGACATTTTTCTTCATATGTCTATATGCTTGAAGTTTAAATTTTAATGTCATAAAATACATTATTAATGTGCTGCTTCAGCCTGACATACATGCTCTCTACAGTATTATGTCAATGTACTTTTCTAGCGTCATTCATCTGGCACTGTCCCCAGCTCAGGGTTTCCTCAGCCGCAGACATCCATACATGGCCTTCACTGCTTTTCTACGTATATTGCCTCTATTGTGATTAGTGAACACTTTTCTTTTCATCATTTATGACTTAAACAATTTTGTAAAATAAATGAAAATGGAAAATTAAATGTCTACTATAACCACCATGTTTTCTAATATGAAGAGAAATAAATATATGTAGTAAATGTTTGTCCTTAGTGACACTGAAAATATCAAATAGCATGACCTGGGTTGACTCATAAGTAGCAATTCTCCAATTCTGGTGTAGAAGATTGCTTTGTAAGAAATTGAAATCTCTAGACTACACCCTTCGGGGTTCTGGCTCAGGTTGCCAGAGGACAAAACTCCTGTCCTTTATGTACTCTGTGGGCATCCGTCAAAATGGACCCCTCTCTGCATGTGCAACACAACGCTGCCTCTTCTGGCTCTTCTCTCTATTTCCTTGGCTTTAAAGACTTTCTCTTTCACAAAGCAATGGAAATTATGTATACACTTTCAGTCTCAGCTTAAATATCACCATCACAATAAAATACTTTGACTTGGATGTGCCATCTCTCTGGGTGCAGCTCGCTTCCTTTCTCATCAATTTATTTCTACTTTCATATGGACGCTTATCATATTCAGTGTAATATATGTCTGCTTGTCATATTCCCTCTCCTTAAGCATAAATGTTACTCGAGGCTAGAAGCTTTATGTCTTATTCAAACTAGGAATTCTATCTTGGTCACTTTAGGCTTTGTATACAGTAGTTATGTACATAGCTGGGAAAACAGACCCCACCCAATGGCTAGCTTGATAATTTTATTAACATTTTTCAATCACACAGCATAAGGAGATTATTCACCCACAGAGCATTACAAATTAAGCATGACTTGCTATAGACTGCCTAGCTTCATTTTCAAAAAGAGAAAACAGAAAATAAATCCTATTAGAAAAGAAATATAGAAAACAATTAGGTTGACTATAAAAAGAAATATAGTAAACAAACAATTTGGGGGTATGTGTGCTTAACTTAGAAGCACCCAAAAGTAATTGACTAAGTGAGGCCTTGGTACTACTCAAAAGCATTATCTTAAGAGAGCAGTGAACTGGTTCTTAAAAACTCTGTCCTTCCAGAAGACACTGCAGCATAGTTTCACTTTGCCTTAATACTGCACACTGCTCTAACACGTCAGCAATAATTCTAACTGCTCTTCTGGTGAAAAAACTATAATAATAACTATTTTTAATCAGAAAGATCAATATGTAACTCCTCTGTAAATGTTTCATTTTGCCACAGGAGGAGACTGTACTCCTGTTTCAAACACACTTATTCTGATTCAAACAGAGAGTAAGCTAGTAAAAACAGAGAAGTACACCTTTATGTGGGAAATATTCATCAGTATCAACATCTATCACCAGATTGCCTGGATTTATATATTTTAGCACATACATATTTTACTAGGACAAAGGATTATCAGACCAAATACACACTGTCAGTTATGATCCAAGGAAGGAAGCAAGGGGAACTCGACACTGTGCTCAGTCCACTGGCATCCCATTTCCAGGAAGAGGGAGAGGCACTGAGGAAGGTCTCACGGATCTCACTTCCTCCTTGCTCATTTCTTCTTCACATCCCAGTTAAATTCCCTGTTCTTCTTGGCAGGTCAAGTAAACTAAAATTCTCACCTGAGACTTTGCACTTAATATTTTCATGCTATTTTTTACATTGTTGAAGTAAAATGTTAACCTACCATATGTCTACTTTCCTGAATGGATCAATTCAACGGGACGTTAACCAGTAATAAATCTGTATTCCATCTGAGCACAAATTCTGAGTGCCTCACGGTGACTTTAGTGCTGTTCTGACTTACCTCAAAAGGGCCGTCTATGTAACTACTGATAAAGACACCCATCCAGTTACTCTGGCTTCTTGGGCAGCTTATCTTTCCTAAAGTACTGAATACTGGAGGCATTAAAGCTCTGTATGTGTTCCAGAAGTACTCACGCACCAAAAACATGCACCCATTTAAATGTAAAAAGGAGCTGAGTAACTTCTTCAAAGAGCCAGTAAGTGGACCAGACCAGACAAGGCAGTTTTTAAAAGGTGACAGAACACTACTTTTGATGAAGCAGTTCTAAGAAAGGCAAAAATATCATTTCTCTTTAAAAATAAATAAATAAAAGAAACACTTGGACTAAAAAGAAATGAAATTTGACTTGATCAAATACTTCATTAATTTTTTTTCTTCTACCCCTAAGGGAGTGCCCTTTAAAATCCTCTTCAAATAGGATGTAACCTAATTGCCTGCCCAGGGCCAGAGTTGGCAGGATTTTTATTTCAACATTGCCACCTAGTGGACAACACTTTCAACTAGTCATTGGAACCTTGTCTCAAATGCTGGCTCCCCAAAGTTAGGAACATTGAGGAGGGAGGAAATTCACAAACATTAACAGTTTACACATGTATTGTTGGAATATAAACCAGGTGATTTACAAACATTATGCACCGTGCTTTTAATGCGGTACCTTAGTGATTTCTTCAGACGCTCGTTCAAAGTCCTGGACGTTTCGACAGTAAAATCCTATCGTACAGCTAGGATCCATTTTCCGAAATGACATCTTTTTCGGAGAAGGACAGTGGAATGTCTGTAATTTTTAGAATAGTTGGGAATTAATTTACCCTTACTTGATAGACTGGAGGAAATACTTTTTTTCAAAACTATAAATATGTTTTCTAAGCAGCATGTTTAGCCCTCCCCATTCTCTTTATAGATATACAAAAACAAGAACCAAGATCGTGCATGTTAACCAAACCTTCACCCTACGTGACCCAAGCTGTTTGCCAAGCATAAACAAAGCCAATCTATCAAGTATTTCTCACACTTGAAGAAAAGAAAAAAACAGATCATCAGAGTTGGCAAAAAATATAGCCAAAGCTAAAAATGAAACAAATATCCATAAACAGGAACCGAATTAAAATTTTTATATTCAGAGGCTGGAGAGATGGCTTGGAAGTTATGAGCACCAGCTACTGCTGCAGAGGACTCAGAGCCTAAAAGGTGGCTCACAACTGCCTGTAACTCCAGTGCCAAGGGGCCCAATGCCCCTTTATGGCCTCCATGGGCATTGCACACACCATGCACATACTCATATACCTAATATAAGGCTTTGTATTTATTTTTACAAAGCTTTTTTAAAATGTAAAAATTTTATGCTCCTAACACAGTTACTTGGAATTAAAATGGAACAAATACCTTGTATGTGGCCATAGGTGAATGAAGGTTCTTTTTAATCTTGTATGTACATATGGATAAATGAAAGTTCTTTCTAATGCTTAAAACTGCTTTATTATTCTTATAATCCAACACACAGCATGCAAATGTCCTATACTGATATAGGCAACTTAAGAGTTTTTGTTTGATTTTGTTGTTCATGTTGTTTTGCTTGTTTAGTTTTTGAGACAGGCTCTCACTGTGTGACCCTGGCTGGCCAGGAATTGACTATGTAGACCAAGCTAGCCTCCAACTCACAGGAACCCCCCTGCCTCTGCCTTCTGAATATGAAATTATTGACATATAATTGGGTATTCTTCCAATTTTCTTTTCTACTGTTTTATATTCTTGTTCATTCCCATAAAGAACACAGTAAGGGGCAGGTGAAACTCTCTTGTGAGGGGCCTTGCAAAAAGCATACATTCTGAGCAAGCCAACTGTATGTTAGATTCAGATCCAACACATCATAAACGTACAGCAATCCTTGACTTCCACAAAATGCTTAACTAATGCTCTCTTTAGTAAGCGGAATCCATCCTGCTACACTAGATCTCTTGGGTCCTCACCAGCACAAGCACTGACTCAATGGACTTCCCTAATTTAGTTACAACCATTTTATTTTAAAGAGATTAAAAACAGATCTGAAATATGGAAAGCTAAGAAAACTGTTAGCTGCACTATGTAGGGTGCAAAGCAGAGGTCTAGGTCATATTCATGAAAAAGTCTTTTACATACAATGTGTCTAAAAATAATTATTCACCCAATTAGTTGAAAATCAGTCACAAGAAATGATTCTTCAGTTTTTTACCACCTGATCAGAAAGACAGTCAAAAAGTTTGTCCAAGATACAACACGTCTGTGAGTGCATCCTCCTCTGTACAAAGCACTGACCAAGCTTTTCTAGTGTCAGGAGCTACAACAGAACCTGCCTGCTCCACTGCAATCACATAAGTAAAATCCACAAACGCTAAACTGTAACTTGTGGTTATCCTGACATCTACGAAGAACTTTTTAATTACTCACGAAGCACAGATATAAATGTGTGACTTCGCCCAGAAGTGAAGCTGCTGTCACAGTCCTGCATGGGGGCAGGACTCAGAAAGACACTTCAGATCTGTCGCTAAGCTCCAGTCCCACTGGTTTTTCTCCTGCCAAGATTGGGAAGTCAAAACATTAATTTATTGTAAGATAATTTCACCTTTTAAATATTCTCTGAAGTGGTGTTTCTAGGCCATGTTCATTTTGTGACAATGCTTTAAGCTATGCATGTATGATTTAAATTTAATTCTGATGTCTGGTACTTCATATACACATTTTTGAGAATAATAACTGAATATTTTCTTTCGTGACAGTGAAATATATTTCTGAGAAAAAAGGAGTTAACTCCTATTTATTTCATTTTTAATGCATCATTTATTCATTGCCTGAACAACTAATTATTATTTACTTATTAAACACCAGACATGATTAGATTAAACATGGAACTCATAGTTTAATTATGGAACACATTTCTTAAAGGAGATACTGTGGGTTCATTCTCTTTACAGATGCATTAAGGATGGTAATTATTTGGCATAGTGAATTTTATTACCTAAACATATAAACAATACTAGAGCAGTTGTCTTGAGGTATGCCTATTCTCTTCTGAGCTGGAGATGATGCTTCCTGAGCAGTTGGAGAACAAGCTTCCTAACTACAATTCACAGGTGTGAATCTAAAGAGTGCCCTTCCCTGACAAGTTCACTCACTCCCTTGTCCATCTGTCCAAAAACTTAGTGCCATTATTTTTCTTAATTTATAGGTGGTGACTGAACCAGTTACTACTGTATGATTCTTCTGAAAACTGGAATTGGAACAGACTCACGTGCCCAGTAACAGGGCTTTTCTTACTATTAAGAACTTAGTATTTGCCAGGAGTCCCAGCAGCTGGTAGACAGTGGATCTCTGAGTTTATGGCCAGCCTGGTCTACAAGGTGAGTTTTAGGCCAGCCATAGCTACACAATGAGACCCTATCTAAAAATAATAAAAAATAAAATAAAAACAATATATTTTTAAGAAACACAGTCCATAATTCTAGAAGTATATGAAAACAATAAGGACTCATGGTGTCTAACTTAAGAAACTTTAATTTATTAATAATATATATGTAATATTGTCCTGGTTTGCTTTCTGTTGCACATCAGCTGGTCCAAAAGTAACTTGGGGAAAGGGGTTTATTCCTGTTACAGGTCACAGTCCACAAATGATGGGAGTCAGGGCAGGAGCTCAGGGCAGGAGCTTAAAGTGGAAACCACAGGAGAAGACTGCCTACTGCTTCACTCCCCGCCTTCTGCTTGCTAACTTCCTTACACAGTCCAGGACCCCTACCTAGGGATGGCACCACCCACAGCTGGCTGGGCCCTCCTACATCAGTGAGCAATCAAGAAAATGTCCCACAGACATGCTGGCAAGTCAATCTGAGTGAGCAATCCTCCCAACTTAGACTCCTTCAGGCAACTCTGAACTGAGTCGACTATGAGAAACACTGTATACACATTTCATGTGAATACACAGATACATATGGGCACATAAAGTTATATTTGTAAGATACACATATGTACATATGTATAAATACATGAATACACATACATATCATACTCTTCTCATCCCAACAACCAAAATTCTTATTCAAATCACTGACAGTGGAAACCTACAGCTGAAGCTGAACTCACTGCTCAGTCCCTGGCATTCTCACGGGCCCTTCACAACGTTTTCTCTAGGGCTGCTAACCTGCTCCTCTGAACCCTACTGCCCCCTTGGAAATCACATCATGGTGCTTTGTACATGAAAAGCTGCTCTCAGCTAGGCATGATGAGATACATCTTTAATCTTGTCCCTGAGTGGGCTAGAGGCAAGTAGATCTTCATGAATTTAAGGCCAACTTGTTCTACAGAGCAATTTCTAGGCCAGCAGGGCTACATAGTGACACTCTGACTCTAAAACAAACAAAAATCTTAAAGAAGATAACCCAAGATAAGGAAGCTTCTCTTCCTCAATTGCACATGCTAAGCCAACAATATATCCTGATGCATTCATGAGTTAACATCACAAAAATGAAAATTAGCATAAAGGTATATCAAAGGCATTCAGAGATGCATGCAAGAGGGCAAGAGGCCTACACACTTTCATTTGAAAAGTCAATAAAGGACAGTTCAGAAATAAAGAAAGAAGCTGGCCTAATTTAATTTCAGAATGTTAAAAGTTCAGCTCTAAAAATGTAAGAAATCAACATGCAAGAATAACTAGCAAAGAATATATTTAAATATCTTCTTTAATCTTAATATGCAGATATTTTATTTAAAATTTCACAATCCTGTTAGAATTAGATCACTCATTTAAAATCTCAGGACAAGTAATTATTTACATAAAGTTAAATAAAAAGATTTGCAATTTTAATTTCTTCATCCATAAGAAAAAGTCTACAAAAGTGATTTTTAACAAAGTATGAAAGAGACTTTAGACTTTATCTAAAGTCTTTATCTGTACAAAGTTTCAGCAGCATGAGACATCAAAGCAAGGACGCCTGGGAAATGTAGGAAGTCTATAATCTTCGCTTGATATGCCAAAAGCAGAAAGGGCAGCTTTAGGGTGGAAGATTTAGTCAGCGATGGGGCTCTAGCCTAGGATGGGGAGGCCTTAGCCATCTGCCCGCTGCCCTGCCCAGCAGACCTCCTGAGCTTTATTATGTCACATGCTGGTCTGTGAAAGGAGGAGCACAGCTGTGGTATTAACTTAGAAAGGAAGCTAGGCAGCTTTACAATACAGTTCTCTGAACCAGGCTTTAATTTGTGACTTGTTTTCATATCTACCCTTTTGGACACTGGTTAATTATTAATATTAGCTCAAAATGCACTTTGTAAACACAGCATTTAATGCATTTCCCACTGACCGTGTTTTACAATCAGTGTCCTTGCCATTTGTGATCAAATCATTCTAATCTGTAAAGGAAGGCATCAACCAGGAAAAACTAAGTAAAATGATACAATAGTTACCCATGTCACTTAGGAACTTAAATTCTTCTGATTTAAAATATCAGATGACAAAATAAGCTCCTATAGTGAAAGTAGACTCTGTGAAAACGAGCTTCAGTGATTGCTAAGAATCTAAAAAAGCACCAGAAAATGTAAGCAGAGGCAGAGGCTCCACCTCCGGGTGTGAGCTTATCAAGTCAACTGGCTTTTCTTGGGGAAATTGCCCCTTTGTCTCTTCTTCCAGGAGAGACCCAGCACTAAATTCTTCTGTTTAGGCACTACTTAGCTATCTGCCTACAAAAACACTCAGAGACTTGATTGCTTGTTTTAGTATAATCAAGGTATCTAACAAGTTGGAAACAGACATAAATAGATAGTAAATCACAAATTAAAATTCAGCGTCCAAATATCCTTTGACCAGTGCAGTGCTGACTGTGGTTTTATACACTAGCAAAACACTGCCTTGTGACTGTGGTACTAGAAAAGCATGGCTACCTGGCACAACTCAGCCTGCTTCAGACGGGAAGAAAACAATATCGACTCTCCATGTACAGTACCTCAAGAGGGAAATCCTTTATGCTGACATCTACAAAAGACTGGCAGTAATGAGGATCCATGTAAATCAAACTGTCATCTACAAGGACAAAACAGAAGACAAGTAATTCAAAAAACACCTTATTATGACACTGCTTACAATCCAATTTCTATGTAGAGCAGCTGAAAAAAGTCTAGATGTAACAGCCTGCCAGCCTGATACTGACGGAAACACTGGTCTATGCAGCATAGATTAACTTTGCATAATCAAATATGCTTGTATAAGCAGAATTTTATAAAGTGATGAGACTGTCATTTAATTTTTGGTGATAAAATTACTTTCACAAACACACAATTATATTCTACAGTTTGCATATGAAAAATGCATTGCCTTCTTTGTTCTGACGGCAAGAACATATTGCTTGTCATCTCATCATCAACTAACACCACTAAAAGAACAGTAAAAAGTAAATATGTAAATAGCAACTGCCAAAACGCAGCAGCGGTGTCTTCTGGAATTCGGAGGAAAAAAATAAATTATGCTTTGTTTATGCAGTAACAGAATTAACCACACATTTTAAGGAATCCAATTATGTTGTGGACCAAATGACTAGTGAGCAGCTGAGATAGGACCGACAGCCGTATGAGGTCCGCACTGGGCTCTGTTAACCATCTCATTTCCAAACAATCTCACATCAACTTTCCACTTTTAAAAGAAAACAATGAAGAAATACCATGCTTAGTCACTAACCTTGAAATCCAGCAAAGTAATATGACTGTTTAGGCTTGCCACCAATAATACCTATGCAATATTCAAGGCTTAAAACACCCTGTCAGAAGAAATGAGCACATTTAGATCAGGTGACGAGTAGTGATGTCTGCAACAGCCCAGTCTGTACTGCCCATCTCAGAAGCACCCCAATTTCTCACCAACAGTTACTACTTTTTTACATTTGCTCTGTGTCCTGGAATCCTATGCAGTATTAACTCACAGCATGTTGCTCAACAATATGGACAGGCCACATGTACCACAGAGAAAATAAATAGCATCACAAAATAAAAATGTCCTGCCAAAACAAGGCAGTAGTTCTTCTCTTAATGAGAGCATTCTCTTCGATCTAGAGCTATGGTTTTCAACTTGTAGATTGAGAACCCTTTGGGAATCAAACAACCCCTTCACCTTCACCTAAGACCATCCTGCATAGCAGATATTTATATTATAGTCCCTAACAGTAGCAAAATTACAGTTACAAAGTAGCAACAAAGATACTTCTATGGTTGGGGGTCATCACAACATGAGGAACTATATTAAAGGGTCTCAGCATTAGGAAGGTTGAGAACCTTTTATCTAGAGGGAGGAAAACCCAAAAACCCTTGGATGGCCCCCTGCCTTAACACTGTACAGCTCACAACCTTATTATAATACAAAAGCTGTCATACAGTCAAGAAACCATAACTTGGAGGTGAATGCAGTGGCAGATATATACAATCCTAGTAATCGAGAGGCTGAGGCAGGATTGCCAGTTCAAAGCTAGCCTTGGGTACAAAGCAAAACCGAGTGACACAGCCTTGTGGGCCAGCTGTGATCATACAAAATGCGGCCCTCACAAGCTCCTATTCACATTCCCCAGAAGGCAGCAGAGGAAAGGGCAGCAGGCTTTTGACCGAGATTCCAGCTGCTTATTCCTTCCTGTCCCCTCCAGACCTGTCTCCCAGCGTTAGAGTGAACAAGAGATAAAGACTGACTGGATGTGGACTCTGGTAGCACAGATTTTATAAGTCACTATGCATGCCAGCATGCTAGGGTTGGGATTTGCAATGATACCATGCTCCTGTAAGGAACTCAAGTAAGCTCATCCCTTCACCAAACTGTACCTAGAAGAAATGATTTCTTCGGTCTGATGGTGTCCTATGGGATAAGCATTATTGTATACCTTCCCAGGAAAAGTGTGTAACTGTTGCTAAAGCTGCATATGCCTGACAGGTATATTTAGGCTTGGAGCCACTGCCATGCCATCCAGAATGAGGAAAGCCTGGAAACTTGGGGGCCACTGAACCTCTGCTCTATTGGGAAGCACAAACAGCCACAAGGCCAGGGCAATGCTGGAGGCATGCATCACGACAGGATCAACTTCCACAAATAACATTTGGGGAACTTTGGGAGAGCTGAGATGGGGCATTACCACTTAAAGAAAAGCCAGAGTGGGGCTGGAGAGATGGCTCAGAGGTTAAGAGCATTAACTGCTCTTCCACAGGCCCTGAGTTCAATTCTCAGCAAGCACATGATGCGCATGATGACCCTCTTCTGGAGTACAGACATGCATGCAGGCAGAACCAAAAAAAAAGAGAGGAGCCAGAGCTTCTGCCTTACTGCCAGTCTCAATAAACTGAGTGTCAATGCTGCAAAAAATAAAAAATAAATTTAAAAAATGTAAAGGAATATGGATGATGTGGTTATTACAAAAATAAAAAATAAATTTAAAAAATGTAAAGCAATACAGATGATGGGGCTATTACAAAGGTCTGGGGAGGGAAGGAAAAGCTCCCTAGGCAGCCTGTCATCAGCAGAGAACTAAGGGTGTTGGAGGTGCCTGTGTCCTGGTACATTTCTGTTGTGTTCTGAGTGTAGGATCTTTGATGGGATTTCTATACACTCTTATCTATAAGGTAGGAACCTGCCTAAAGGGTGACATAAGAAAGGCTCTTTGTTGCTAACAGCCACTCATGCACAAGAAAAAGCCACTTCAAAATGTGCATATACACATTGTGGCCTGAATTCGACAAAGCAGGTGCAGATATATAGGCCTCTATGAGATGCTATGAGTCTTGATATTCGAAGCATTGATAGTAACATCATTATTTCTAGTCCAAAGTGTATTTAACCCAAAATTAATAAAAATCCTCTTGAGGACTAGAAAAAAAATTTAAGTGTATTTTGAACCAACAATAACTTGCAATGGTTTTACCAAACCATTGAGATTGTAGACTAAGGAACACCCGTTGAAATGGTTAATCCTACTTGTCTTGGTTGGAGGTTTTTTGGTTGCTTTGTGTGTGTGTGTGTGTGTGTGTGTGTGTGTGTGTGTGTGTGTGTGTGCGCGCGCGCACGCGCGTGTCAATTTTCAAGAAAATTTTGAGAAAGTTTGAAAAGCTGGAAAGGTTTTTGGAAAGAGAAACCTAATTTAAGAAAATGTTTATCAGAATGCCTGTGGATAAGTCTGTGGTACATTTTCTTGGTTAATGATTGATGTAGGACCTTCTAGACCACTGTGGGCGGTGCCACCTCTGAGGAGGTGGTCCTGTGTGGTGTAAGGCTGAACAAGCCAGTAAGCAGCATTATTCCAGGGCCTCAGCATCACTTCCTGCCTTGGCTTCCCCCCTCAATGGTCTGTGACCCAGGATATGTAAGCCACGTAAACCCTTTCCTTCCCAAGCTGCCTTCGGTGGTGCTGTTTGGTTGCAGCTACAACAATCCTGAAACAACTGTCGACATGACAGAACTTAGATCACCTAGGAGACACAGCTCTGGGCCTATCTGTGGGGGCATCTCCAGGGAGGCTGAAGTGAGCTGGGAAGACAATCCTGAGGGTCCTGGCTGAATGAGAGCACAAGCGAGCACAACCATTCACCTCTCCACCTCAGACTCCAGCCACCACGCCTCACGGGTGACGGGGAGCTCTCAGGCAGCTTGTCACAGCACTGAGGCAGGTAACAAACACATCTGTGCATGGACAATGTTCTTTTTCCTTCAGCAAGTCAACCAAATCAGAAAAGGTGTTCTCTAATTTAATTTGTGTTCTTAAAAATACACAAAGACCATTTTTGATAGGTTTTTTTTTTTTTTTTTTGAGACAATGTCTCATGCTGTCCAGGACAGCCTCGAGCTTATTATGTAGCTGAGAATGAATGAATCTGATCTTGCCTCCTGCCTCCCCTTCTCCACATGCTGGTATCACAGGTATGCGCTACCACATCTAACTTAAAGCTCACTATTATTAAAATTTTGGAGACTATCTTCTTGACATATGACAATATTACATATACAGATTTACTAGCACAATTTTATATGTGGCTAAACACTATGCTATTCTTTCCTTCTTTTAGATGTTTAAAAAATCTCTTTCTCTCTCTCTCTCTCTCTCTCCCTCTCTCTCTCTCTCTCTCTCTCTCTGTGTATGTGTGTGTGTGTGTGTGTGTGTGTGTGTGTGTGTGTGTGTGTGTATAAGTTTAGGTATACTATATAGATGTAGGTGCCTAAAAAGCTGGAGGGTAACAGATCCTCTGGGGCTGGAGTTATAACTGTGAGCCACCTAATGTTGGTTCTAGGAACTGAACCAGGGTTCTCTGCAAGCAAGGACAGCAAATGTTCTTAACCCTGGAAGCATCTCTCCAGCCCTGTGCTACTTTATCTTTGTGGCATTCATTATACCATGAACATTTTTTCATATCAGTAGATACATACATCTCTTTGATAACTATAATGGTTGTGTTCTAGGTTCTTCATGTTGTAAATTGTCCATTGCTACAGTTCAAATGCTTTTATTTCCTCTAAAACTTGCTAACTTAATCCTCAGCAAAACAATGGTAAAAGGTGAGACCTTTGGGGGACACTTGGATCCTGATGGCTCCACCCTTCTGAATGGATTCAGTGCTCGCTCTAACAGAAGCCTGAGGAAATAGATACCCCTACCTTGCTTTTCTACAGGAAACCCTTGAGCAGCAGCCAGTCTCTTGACTCTGAATGAGGATCATCCAGAATACAAAGGAATGGCTCTCTGTCCTTTACACGTCACTCACATCAAATACAGGAGCACAAAGCAGAACAAGCCAGCCTCTGAAGAACAAGCTTGTGGGGCTGGAGAGATAGCTCAGTGCTTAAGGACAATTGTTGCTCTTGAAAAAGACCCAGGTTCAGTTTCCAGCACCAGATATGGTGGCTCACAACTGTCTGTAACTCCAACACCAGGGGGTTCTGCCACTCTCCTGGGGCACTACACACACATAAGTGTGCATACACACATGCAAGCAAAACATTCATACAAAAACAGAAATAGTTAAATCTTTGAAAAGAAAGCCTTCAATAATTACAATCTTGCAAAAATATCAGAGGTGGTTTTTAATTAAGAAAAGCAGCAACTGATAATAAATAAAACAAACATTAAAATCTTCACTAACCTTAGCTGCCCTGAACCAACTAACAAATAATGTTTAAGAAAAACAAGCATTTAACAGTAATAGGGGTTTTTTTAACAGTAAAGTTTCTATTTGTTTCTCTTTAAATAAAAACTTAGTTTCACAAGGCAACCTAGTCAGCTGAATGAAATGTTTATGTATGTCTTGGGGACAAATAAGGAAATGAAAGTTTTGAGTCTCCCACAGCCAAAAAAAGAGACCTATCTATAGCAAGAATAATTACCCACTCTTCTCAGAAAATGAATGTGGCTGAGGAGAGGAGAGACTTCAGTCCTGACATCTGCGTTTCTTCCATCTCAGACTAGACCCCACAAAGCACACTCAGTGACTGGGTGCTGGAGGGCCACCATGTGTGAGGAGCTGGGTGCTGGAAGGTCACCATGTGTGAGGAGCTGTATCTTTAGAAACTGTAAGCACCTCTCAGCTCCTCACTGTGCTTCCCCCGGTAGCTAGTGTGAGGATTTTCTGGGTTGCATCCACAAAGCAATCAATAAAACTGAAGCTAATTCATCAAAGAGCAAAGTCTTAATTGTCCTGTGAAAGAAAGAACTTTTAAGTTCTCCTCATTTCAGCTCCGTACAGAAATAAAACCAATTAAATAAGCTTCTTGTGGTAAGGGATAACAAAGCACACAGCAAATGTCTATCTCATGGAATGTAGCAAGACTCTGGGAGGCATTACTTCTAAGACACTATGGAATGACCTTGAGTAACACATTTAAAACATGTAACTATATGTTGCGTTTTAAACTGTAATGTACAAAAGGATGAGAGAAGGGGGAGGAGAGGAGGTCCCAGGAAAGGCCTTTCTCTTAGGGCTTCCACAGGCTGCTTCTTCTCTTCTAGTAGCTCTCTCTCTGGCCAAGTTTAACACCTGTCATATAATCCTCTCACAGCCGCTTCCGGCATTTTATCTGATAATGTTTCAGCCCTCAAAAGCGCTCTCATTTCCATGCACTACAATGGAAACACAACTAGCAGACATTCAAGGAAATTTTGTCTTTCAAAACATTCATTATTGGGAGCTTTGAAAACAACAAAGTGATGGTCTTACTGCCAGTTCAGGATTTGAACTTGAGCATATCACTTGATTTCCCTGGGCCTTTTCCAGTTTATAAAGACAAAGTAGCTGACTATGGTGAGGGTAAAGGAGATGAATTATATTGGAAAGGACAACACAAATGAGCTAACAAACACTGGTCATGTGACTCCCACATGCTGAGGACAGATTATATCACCATAACAGCTTAACTCCTGTTTGTCTCACTGAGTTCAGACTCGGGGCATCACTCAAGAACACCAAGTGGTGCTGCATCAACACTACCAAACAGCAGAGCCCTCTGCCAGATGAAACAACACACCTGGAAGGCCCTGGCAACTTCCTCCTCCAAGAAAAGGTTTTGGCTCAAGAAATGTGAAATGTCTCCCAAAGGCTCAAGTGTTTAAACACTTGGTTCTCAGCCAGTAGTACTGTTTGGGGAAGCACTGGAAGCTTTGGGGGGGAGGTCACCAGAAGTGGGGTGCCTAGCAACAGGCCTCTGAGGGTTACAGTCTGGCCTCATTTGCATTTTGAACAGTCTATTTTCCAGATCTCCTAAGATGTGAGCAAGCTTCTTCATGTTCCCACCACAATGGGCAGTAGCCAATCTCAACACCATGACTTCCTTGCCTTAACCTCCAAACCAGGGGTGTCCAATCTGTTGGCTTCTCAGGGTCACACAAATGAAAAGTCATGGGCCATACATTCAATACACAAACACTAACAGCAGCTGATGAGCAAAAGAAGATCCATGTGCCACTTTCACACTATCTGCCAGCAGATGCGTACGAGTCCTCATGCTATAACCTGATTATGTAGTACTCCATACCAAAGTAATAAAACTTCATGGATGTTTAAATACATTTATATATAAAGAAAAAGTGAACATAAAACTAGCAGGGTCTTTGGCATTGTATTTGAGAAACTAATGTGTCAGTAGCTGGTTGATGGAAGTAATGGCAACTTCTCCGTGTGTTCTCCAGGTGCTTTGGTCCTAGGGTGTCTCTGGCTGCTCACAAATGTGGGTACTTCAAAAAGTATAGTATGAATAAGGTGTGAGTGATTTTTGTCTCCAGAAGACGAAGACCTCTGGAGGTCTAGTCAAGAGGCATCAACTTCTTTAAGTTGAATGTCAGGGTACAGCACTGGAAACTGGCAGATAACATACTGATGTGGCTAAAACTGAAAACACAATAACTATTTTCCCAGAATTCTTGAAAACTGTTTTCAGGTTCTGAGGTCACATATTGCTTGGTCTCCACAGGACTGTGGTTTAAACAGTGTGTTGAAATGTCTAAAACTGTTTAAAGGGCCTGAATTTGAACGTCCACAATCTGTGGTGGTGTTCTTTGTTTTTACGAGGTAAGGTTTCTCTGTGGCTTTGGCTGTCCTGGAACTCACTCTGTAGACAAGGTTCGCCTTGAACTCACAGAGATCTGCCTGCCTCTACCCCCTTAGTACTGAGATTAAAGGCATGCACCACCATCACCCAGTAAACTATCACAATTTTAGTTTCATTTAAAATTAGATAATTTGAAGCATAGTGTTTATAAATTGGCTTTAACCTTGAAGACACATATTTAACCACTTAAAGAAGTGGTTAAATCCACTAAAAAAATAAAATAAAATAAAGCTACATCTGTAAGCTGGTTTTCATTATCAAGTTCCAGTACAAATCTTGTTTTTGTGATCAGAAAAGACTTGATAACATGTTTTAATCATAAAATCTTATCAAAGTTTGACCTTGATTTAGTCTCTTCCAAAAAAAAGTTGCTGATGTAGCCACAGTCAGTTGAGGATTAAACCCCTTGGTCCTTATGAAAGTCAGTCCTAATAAAGATTTTCATAACAATATTCAATCTTAATGCCGTGCACACATAGTTTCTTGATATATTATGTGATAGTTGGTTGAACACAGACTCTGGGCGGTGGCAACATCATTCTCTGTGAATCGTACAGGCTTCTCTCTTCTACCTACCGTTACGCTACCACTGCTACCGGCCACAGAACAGGGACGAAGAAATGGCTTTGTTTGGTTGGTTATTTTTAACTGCTCTATAGAAACTTCTTGATTTAATTATGCCTTTTAATGGCACGGAAAAGGCCATGTCTTCTGTGACTTTAATTCATCTAATTCATCATCAATACTTTTACTAGAAGCGGCAAGCTAAGCTAGGCCTGTAGCTGAGTTGTTATTTAGTGCCAATGTAGTAAACTTAAAATTAGGGCTCAATTCTCCAGCCTTCTTTCAGTGGATTTTTCCAATTTCTCCACTCTGCATGGTGAGAGTCAGGTGAGACAGACTGATTTTAGAAATATCCCTTTTCTCAAGGCATGGAATGTTATACCTGCCACACTCTACAGGCCTCACTTAATAAACTCACCACCAGTAAATGGTTTTGATTTTTTGCTATTAAATACGCTGCCACATAACTAGCTTTTACAATAGGATCTGTCTGAATCGTAACTTTCAAAAACAATTTTGTTGCAAACAGTCTTTTGTTCACCTGCACTATTTTGTCCTAGTGACACCATCACAATATGCATCAAATCAGACAGCATGGATTACATATAATGACTTTCCAAATAACAGTCCTTGAAAACTTACACCAATTCCCTACAGGCTGGGAAGACTACCTTAGTGTTTTCCTCAACAGAAAACTAGTCATCTGACCATTCTGCACTGAGCAAACTTCCTCCAGCCATAGTTTTCCTCTCTGGGGCTTCCCTTCCCTTCTCCTCCCTCCCTCCAGGGGTGCATAGGTGTGGTCGCATGTGGATGTACAAGCATGTGCAAGCCAACAGATGTTCTCTACCTTATTCTTGAATCAGGGTCTCTCACTAGCCCTTGCACTCAATGGCTGGCCCAGCGGGTCAGCAAGTTCTAGAGACCTTATCCTCCTGCCTCCGCATCCTCAGCACTGGGATTTCAAGGACATGCTACCATGCCCAACTTCTGTGGGCAAGTGGGGTTCAAATTCAGGTCCTCATGGGACTTTACTAGCTAAGCCATCTTCCTAGTCCCAGTTCTATTTCCCTTCAGGACACTGCATAAGCCACGCTAGGATTCAAAAATAGTAACACGTAGGGGGCTATATTTACTTTTATCATGAAAATTAACTGACAGGAAAATAGAGAGCATGGTTGGGTCCTTCTGCATCCCAGCTGCTGATGTAGTGCGAAGGAAAGCAACTGTAAAGCACAGTGGGTAATGCAGGAAACACAGCTGAGATAGGGAGGCAACCTTAATAATCAAGTAAGAATACTATTCTGTCTTCTAAATAACATGAAATGCCCATGATCTGCAATGGTTGCTTGAAGTATTATTGATGATTGCTGTGTTTCACTCTTTGAGTTATCATGAGCACAAGTAAGGTCTGGTGTTATAATTGGATTGTCTGTACTTGGAAGATAACACACTGGAAGACACACATACAGACGAGTAGAAAAGCATATACACATCTGCACTGCATGACACTGCAACACAACACTGTCACCGCCAATGTTCACATGCACACGCGCATGCGTGTACACACATACATACACACACACACACACACACACACACACACACACAGAATGTCATAATGGTTTATATAAGCTTACAATTTGCCTAGGTTAGCATTCCCAGCTATCCTGGGATACACGACACCTGAAGGCTAAGGACTAAATACCTCTGTACACTGTGAGTCAAAACAAACTTTCACTTCCCTAAAGTTCATTTTGCTAACTACTTCATCACAGCAAGAAGAAAAGTCATTTTATTAACACTGAAAGTATTATTAAAGCTACAAGTTTAGCCAAATACTGAATATTGCAAAAGATATTGCTTCAAAACTTAATGTCTTAGTGCCTAAAACAAGACAACACATAGGACCAGTTTCTTTTGGTTCAGAAAACATAACTATGTGCCGTGGAATTGAACAGACTTTTAACTGATTAATAAGAAAAGGAACTCGGGTTCTCCCCTCCTCATACTATCTTACTGCTGTCTATATCATCAGTTTCTCACTGGCTTCACACTGTCACAATAACAAATTATGAAATACAGTAGTAAGTTTAGAAGTTTGCTTTATTAGTTAATTTGACATGGTTTAATATTAGTTTTAAGAATAACTAACATAAATATTTTTATGACAAGAAAAGAATACTGGAGCAGTAGCCATATTGCAAACCTCACTCCTGCACACCACACAAAGATCTAAAGGTTTTCACTCTGTCGAAAAAGAATGTTCTTCAAACTCACATGTGATCTCTCAATGCTGAAATTTAAAACCCCAATGCCAAATTTCACAATGTCTAACTGCAGGATCATCATGACTTACTTATGGAAAAGAGACTGCAACTCTTCTGTCTTTTATATCATGTACTACTTGAAAACAAAAAAAAAAAAAAAAAAACTGAGCACTTCCTACCTTCACAAACTCCAGATAGTCAACGTTGGTTCTTTCTCCACCAAGTCTAACAGGAACTAAGATAATAACAGCCTTGTCCCTGGCATCCGCAGAGGTCACAGAATCAGTCTGTTTATCAATGACATCAGAACTGTAAACTGGGAGAAACATAATGAATATGTATTGATTAAATGCTATACAGGCAGCAGTATGACACGCCTACCCTAACCCCACTCCTTCACTGGTTGGCCATCTGGTCTCTGGTATCACTACCAAAGAATCAACAAGTTCAAATTGTCATACACATGGCCCCTAGGAATTCAACAGTAATAGAACACAAGGCTTGATCCCCAAGAATATAAGTTCTACCAGGGAAACTGACAATAAAAAGTAAAAGCATAAGATAAGACAGAAAGAGTCTGACTTGATTACATGCCAAACACAGGCCAATGGGGAGGCTAAACAGAAAGACACTTGCCCTACACCTGACAACCTGAGTTCCACCACAGAACCCACATGATAGGAGGCAAGAAGCAATTCCTGCAAGCTGGCCTCTGATTTCCACACACTCACAAACACAATAAACAAATGTCTTAAGAAGTATAAAGAACCAAACACAAACCACTCTCCCCTGTGGGGCCCTGTTGGTTGCCAGGTTTGTATATGTCTTTATGTTAAATCTGACATACATATTTCTTGCTTTTTTAAAGCATTAAATTTCTCCTCTTAATAACTTTTCTGTAAAAATTGAATTTATAGCATGGGATGGCTTATGCTTGATTTCAGGAAGCTTAAGTCTCTATTTCTATTCCCAACAGAGTTATAAGATGACACAGATACCAGCCATCAACAGAAGACCCTGAACCACCATGAGATGACTTATCAGCACTCATGAGAAACACACTTCTAAAGGAAACCTAGAATTTTCTCTCCTCAGATGTATGGTTCTCCTGCCATGGCCTCCTTGGGCCAGAATTATCAGCATGAGTCATCATAACTGGCTTAACCTGACTAAAAAATGTTAGCTCAAGTATGTTGATGTACCCTGAGCACTGGCTGCAGGGGTATCAGGGTAGGCTGAAATGGCATTATAAATTCAAGACCAGCTCAGGCTACACAGTAAAAGCTGGTCTCAGTGGGAAGAAAAAATAGCAAAGTAATCATTTTAAAAGCTCAAATTTCTTTGGAGAATATATTTCAATTAATAATTAATGGCATTTATTCAAAAAAATACTAAATTCCTGTTACATGAAGGGTGCTATGTAGAAACAAAAATAAATTAGCCATGACTGCCATCTTCATAACAATTCACAATATAACCCAGGAGGAGAAGGGTGAGCAGACATGAAGGGTCTGAGCAGACACAGCACACAGCTACAATTCCATACACTCCATACCTGTGCAGTCCTGTGCAACATAAATCGTTATTCCTTGTAAATCAGGATGCCTTGCTTCTTCTACTGCTTTTCTAGGAAGATAATAAACATCCTTAAACTCCTAACTAAAATTTCCTGGTGGCACCTAAAGATTTGGTTTAAAAAGAAAACCAATCCGTTGCTTCCCTGTTATCCTTTGTAACCTATATGCCTGCTATCAAAGCTATCGTCTGAATGGGGTCAGAAATCAGCTGCACTTTCCAAAGCCAAGCATTACACTGAATTACCCAATGACTCTAAATGAAGATACAAACATACCTTCAGAATCCTTGGTTATAAAACTGACCTCCCATACCTAAAAGGACTTCCTGTTTCCATCAGCTCCCTGGCTACACAGAATGCTTTCTAAGCAGTGATTCATTCACACAGATTCAAGGTTTGCTTCACAGGAAGACGTCAAGCACAAAGGATGTGTTATCATGCTTGTCCCCAACTACACCTGTCCAAGCTCTTTTTCTTTCCTTTTCTTTAAACAACAGTTTGGCTTATTCATACCATTCAGAAATCAGTATGAGGGGCTAAGTGTAGCTCAGTGTTAGAGCACTCACAAAGCATCCAGAGGTCCTGGGTTTGGCACCTAGCACCACAGGGCAGGGAAGAAAGCAGAAGTAACTATTTGACCTAAGCAAATGAGTTTCCTAATTTAAAGTGTCAGTTCTGTAAACAAAACTGCAAACTGGAAAGCTCTTCTGAGCAAGAGTGTTTTCAATGGCATGTACTCTGACAAAACCCCAACATCTTCAAAAAAAATTACACAGATATGGCCAGTCAAATATTTTATTTGCCTATATCCTTATTTCTATTTAACTTTAATTTTCCAGTATGTATGCTTCTGTATATTAGTATAGAAGAAACATCAGATAATTATGGCCAAATACAACCTGTAGCCTGTATTTCTATAAAGTAAGCTAAGAATGGTTTTGATAATTTCAAATATTGAAAGAGAAAAATGAAAAACAGAAACTGTAAAGCCTGTAAAGACCCCACTATTAACATTAGACACTACAGGAAAAACATGCAGAGCCTGGTACGTCTTAAAGGTTAGAAACTATGTTTTTGTGATTATGCTTTTATAAATGTTTGCTTCACTATTTAGCATTCATATGAATTTGAAATGTGCATGGAAATGCTAAAACAATAATTTTAGCTCTTGACATCTCATAATAATAATAATAATATGGCTCGCCTCCAGGTTGAAAGAGACGGTAGCTTTCCGAACATACAACAATATAATCTAATAAGAACCTAGTTAGAACAAGACCCTACATATCAGTATCTATAACCAAGAGAAGAACACTCTGTCCATAGTGAATGTAACTGCAGTGCCCAACAATCCCCATGTCTTGACTGCCCATAACCAAAGGCCAGCAAAAGATTCTCACATAGCTGATCATTAAGAGCTTCAGCTGTATACACTCACTGGCCAAGTTGGTATTTCTAAGCACAAGAAGGAAGGGTTGAAACAATGATACCTTAAAATGTGAGCAACCACTGCTGGTCCATACCAATCTCCAGCCTTTTTCCCAGATTTCTTCCCAAATTCTATCAGTCGATGTAAGCCAAAGACAGCCACAGGGGAATCTCCAAACCAAGAGATGATTTTCCTGTGATAAATCTCATTCTGTGCTTCATGGTCATCAGACTGCTTTCTGATTGTTTCCTTCAGAGAAACTGCTGGAGTTCTGAGTTCTCTTTCCCCTGAAAGTGATGCTTCCAATGATGCAGTAAACTTTTTCACAGTGTTGGAAGTCCATGAGTCAGAGTCTGAATCCTCAATGTGCAGCGCATCAGGCCAGGTCCAACCTATAGCAATATAGTAACACTATATCACTATACTTACATGTATATGATTTCACTTGATAAAAGCTGCTTTGAAAGAGGAAAAAAAATGTATGCCAGGCAGAGAGGACCACACCTTTAATCCCAGCACTTGGGAGGCTAACCTCTCTGGAAATTCAAGCCTGGCCTGAATACAGTGAGACCCTGTTTCAAAAAAAGAAAGAAAAACTAAGGGGAAGGGACAGAGGAGGGAGGGAGAGAGGGAAGAAAACGAACAATAAGCGAATCATGCTGACCTCTGACTTACTAGGCTGGGGCAGGAAAACTGGGCATCTGAGGCTAGCCTCGCCTTCACACGGTGAACCCGCCTCAAAACAGCAACCAGTGAGACGGAGGTGTAGCTTCAGGTTTGTCTAACATGCTCAAAGCCCCGGAATCTAGCCCCAGTAATGAAGAAAAAATAAAAAGACAGGAGGAAAAAGTAGAGCAGGGAGAAGAAAAAGAGAGAGAAGGGGAGAGGATGATAGCAGGCTCCGGGCTCAACGACGGGAAGGGCTCCTTCCTTCAAAATACTTTCTTGCTACCTTCCTTCAGAATACCATGACAATTTGTTAGAGAGCAATAAAAAATGATAGTTTTCTAGTCAATTAAAAGCTAATGAACAAATCCACAAAAGCTATAAGACCTAAACATAGCAAATATAACCATTATTTCACTGTTTTTAATAATGTAGCAATATTCAAACGTTATTTTAAGTTAATGAAGCAAATCATTTTGAGTTTAGATGAAGTCACAGGTTCAGACATCCTTGCTCATGGTTATTACACAGGAGTACAAACAAATCACCACCGCCCCCAGAAAACTAGTCTAAGCTGAGTTTTACTTAGTTGTACTTAAGGGCAGAGCACATTTCTGGCATATAACCAAGGCCCTGAGTTTAACCTCCAATGTGTACAAGTTTTAAAAAAAATTAATAAAAAAGTTTCTTTGTATGAGTCACACATCTACAAACTCCTGCTCAGTAACTTCAACATCTCTAAAGTCCAGGGATATTGTCTAACACTTTAAACAAATCTGATATTTAGTAGTGTCTAGAGACAATAACCAAAAATGGTAAAAGCAAAGGCCTCTCACAAATGTATACATTATTTAAAAAGTGACTGATAGGAAAATGACATTAGAAGGTAAATTCAAGTAAGTTGTCAGTGAGTCAAAGTTGTCAGTGTCAAAGAATATCAATGAGATTTCTGAGGGTTTGAACGTCTAAGCCCTGGGGCCAGAGAAATGGACAGCACTTCAGAGTGCTGGCTGGTCCTGCAGAGGAAGCAGGTTTAGTCTCAGGCACCACATTAGACAGCTCGTAAGTGCCTACAACTTCAGCTCCAGGGGATCTGACATCTTCTTCAGGCCTACACACATACACACACATACATACACATACATATACACACACACTTATTTTAATAAATCTTTTTTAAACTCAAAACATAATATTCTTATTAAAAATATGCCTAAATTTTTAATACAAAGAATTATAGCCAAGTGTGGTGGCATTTGAGGCTAGCCTAGCCTTCACACGGAGAACCCGCCTCAAAACAATATGAGGGACAAATTTCAGAGACAGAGGTAGGTGGATCACTGTCAGTTCAAGGCCAGCCTAGTCTGCATAGTAAGATCCAGGCCAGTCAGGGTGGCATAGTGAGACTCTGTCTCAAAAAGTAATATTGATAATTAAATTAAAATAATATAGAGAATCATAGATCATTTATAAAGATAAAAATTTCAAAATACTACAGACACATACAGAGAAAATAAACCAGAGTAAAAATTCTTCTGCTTGGGACTTAATGAGCTAGAAACACTCTAGAGAATTCAAGTAAAACAATGAAATATGAACTAAATTCACTATGGCACAAGATGGCCATGTTGAATCTGCAGTTTTGAGAGTCAGAAATGCATGTGTAAGATATTCAGCTCAGCTCAATACAAATGTAATAGGTAGATCAGTTCTCAAGATTAGCCTCAGAAAGATGTATGTTCTGGTATCTTCTTTACAAGTTCATGCTCAAAGCAAAAATGGCAGCAGGCAGAAACAGCACATGATTTACCTCTACCAAGAAAATGTAGTATGAGGCCTTGAGCCAACAGCATCTGGCCGGTTCTCAGTGTACAGCCCCAGCCACAGTCTGTCGTCAAGGCTGAAGCTTCTATTTGAGGAAATTCTTCCCTGTAGGTCAGCCAAATTCTAGAGATGAAATCCTTACGGAATTCTTCCACATTTCCTGCAATTATATGATCTTCAATGGTACATCCTGATCTTCCAGGCAACATCTTGTTTTCATCTACAAAATTGTTTAGAATGTAAGTTATACAGAATAAAGACAGGTGAAGACGTATGCAGAGTGGTAATATCATTACTGTTTTTGCTACAATCACATAACAATATTTCTGATCTTTTTGTTCATTTAAAAGAAATAGAAGCTTTATGCTGTCTAATCGAATGAGAATGAACCCTGAGGTGGTTGGTACACCAGGGGAAGCAATCAAAGGACAAACAGTAACGCTGCTGTGAAGAGTGAACGTAGAGCACCCATGTAAAATAACTCCGTGGATCCGTGAATGAGAGAGTGATGTAAAACTCCTGTTCTTTTTATCTCGGTTGGCTCAGGATACACATATTAGAGCTCTTTGAAATGTGACATGCAAATAATAATATGTCATGACTTGTAAATATGTAAAAATGCATATAATCACATGAGCTAATACTTTTAAAAGATGCACAGTGCATTGTCATGAATATTTTCACTCAAATTATAAAGTAAAAGGTAATAAACTATGGAGTAAGAATATAAATTCTTAAAACAAAAATGTCCTTTTATGTTCAAATATAATCTTTCAGAATCTGTTGCCACCCATGCCACATGTCATTTTAAAGACCTGGTTGCCACTAGCACAATTACTATGAAAATGTCATTATTTGCTCAATAAGTTACAAAACACTATTCTTGAGATGAATTATTATTCCTCAATTATTCCCAAAGAAACCACCTCATGCTTCACCTGAAGCTGGAGACTGTTTAGCTCTAGAAGAGTCTGCTAAGTACTAATGTTGGCTGCCTTGGACGTATGTAAGCTACAACTCTCAATTCCAAGTTCAATATCCAAAGCCCTTCTGTAGGACGGTAAAGGCATTCCCTCTTCATTCTTCCTCCACCCACACCTTTTCTTCAGCTCATTGTGAAAAATTCCCATCACTCTAATTTGATATATATTCAGCAGATGATAATAAACAAATGAATGCCAAGCCTCTGTTGACATGGCTCTCACTCAATATTATATAGAACTTGAAGTTAGTTATAAATAAAGGTGCCTGGAAATTAAACATGACACTACAATATGTCTAAATATGCCACTTTGGACATTCAAATTTGTTTTAAATGTGATACAATAGTTCCTGACTCTCGTGCCTCATCCTACAAACAGAGCTCCAATCTCCTCTCAAGAAGTAACTCATTTCTCACCTTTTCAGACCTAGTCAACACTAAACATTATGGAGAAACTGTCAGTACTAAATAAGATTTGTCCTAAGAGCATTAAGAAGAAAAGGGAATGTTTCAAAAGCTACACAATAAAAGTATACAAAATAAACTTGATAATAATACCGGAGGCTTAGCTGGGCTGATTACACAATACTAAGAAATACCAAGAACAATAAAACCTACACAAATAGATGGAGACTGAACAATACACTTGCCAATGATCAGAGGGTCATCCCACTGGATATACAACACAATTTAAGAATAAAGCAGGAGGGGAGGGGAGGGGAGAAGGAGGGGAAGGGGAGGGAATGGGGTATATGGGTCATGAAAACGGTAGAGGGAGGAAGCCCACCAACAAGAAGAGAAAAGTGAAGGACAGAGAACAGAAGGTGTGGAGGGAAGCCTGATTCACTCATGTGAATTTTAATACTGTAGAGAGGTTGGAATGTGACTGCTGGGCAGACCCTTAGGGATGTCACCAAGGTGACCGTTTTTTTCTTCCTTTATTATCATACACTAAAGTTACCACAGAATTTTAAAAAAAAATTACAAGTATATCAACTCAAGTAATATTCAGTACTTATGCAGAATCAAAGTCTAAAATATAAGGGCTATAGTCAAAGATGATATTATCCTTATCCTCAAGGGATGTACAAGGACCAAATCACATAGTAACGTATTACATCATACAAAGTGTAGGCGGTTAACATGCCGAAACAGTTTAATAGGGATATAAAATAATAAAAAGCTTAGCAATGAAATTCTTCAAAGATTTTTTCAATACTCTTCATATTTATCACTTACCTTCGTATTTAAAATGATAACATTTTCCAAGTAATAAAACAGGTGAATTTCTACTAAAATATGTCTTTGTTTTCAACACCCAACCTGCGTGAAGAGAAAGAAGGCTTTGGTGTTAGGATTTCAAGGTCAAAGTCCTACAGTGTTACTCTCCTCCCCGCTGACTTCAAGTCATAATTATCACTATGAACATGCATTTTTAGAAGTTACAAAATATTTAGACAATCAACTAAAAGTAGAAGCTATTTTTGTTAGTTTTAATAATCTTTGCTAGTTTTAATAAATTTCAACTCATAATCTACCACTTAAAAAACACAGAATAGAAAAAAAGTGATTTTGATTCACTTTGACAGGTCCCAATGCTCTTCTGGCATAAACTGAAACGGTAGAAACTTCTGTTTCCCTCACACTGTCTTCTGTTCCTTGAGGAAGCAAAGATTATCAGCTGTTTGAAATGTCTTCCATCTCAGACACTTTAAAGGTGTAAAGTACTTGAAAATCCCTGGAGAGCAACTTAAGGAAAGCACACAGTTGCCTATTGCACCTGGTAAAATCTGTCTCTGATGTATAACAGGCACTCAGACATCCTCATCTGAACTCTGAGTCTCCTGACCTAAGATCCAACTGAAGTCACAAACTCTTAATTCTCGGGCTTCGGCCTTCTTATCTGTCAACAGCAGGAGAGTGGTATTCCCTTTGGAATCCATGACAGCATTAACCATTCTGAATCTCTCATGGAAAGCAGTGGTCCCCTCCAATGCTGAATACTGCCAAGTGTATGAAGCCTCTGACTGCTGGGGTTGGACTTGAACATGCCACAGTGACACATGCAAGTAATGCCTGGACTTGGGAGGCTGAGGCAGGGGAATCACAAATTTGAGACCATCTTGGTCTACACAGAAAGATTCTCTAGAAAGAGAGCAGATGGAATGGTTTTCTAAACATAAGGGCACGTACAGGCAGAATTAAAGTCGATAGATGTGGGGCTATTATACTATCTGTCTTTATATTTAACAGTTGTTAGCAAAGGTTAAAATTAGTGGTTTTATGGGAGTGTTCCCTAAAGCACTTTATACAAATAAAGAAAATATGCATTTAAAATCATGATGATGCAAGAAAGGCTCTAAGCTGGACAAGAAGACAGAATAGGAAATCATAAAAACTAATCGGCCTTCACTGGGCCTCACTTGAATTACTGTGGGTGTCAAAAATAGTTTCCCTGCTCACAGTCTTTCCCCATTCTCAAAATGTCACCTATCACTGCCAAATGAAACTCCCAGTGGCTCGGCCGTAACTAGATAACTCTTGTGTTCAAAAGCATCCTAGGGGAGCAGTGAGACGGCCAGTGACCCGAGTCCAAGCCCAGACACATGCTGAAAGAAGATAACCAGCTCCACAGCTGTACTCTGACTCCCACACGTGCACCACGACAGACACATGCACACATGTGCACACGTGCATGTATATGCACACGAAGAAAATCAAATAGTGGCTGGAGAAACAGCTCAGAGGTTAAAAACGGCTGCTGTTCCTCCAGAGACCCAAGCTCCGTTTCCTGGTCCCATGTCAGGTCCTCTGAACTGCTTGTTACCCCAACTCCCAGAATTCCATTGCTCTTGCTGGCCTTCACATGCACAGAACCACACTCAGACACACATGTATACACATAATTTAAAACATAAAGCAATGATCCAGCTGTGAAAAAAAAAACATAAAACAAGTTAAAAATAAATTTTAAAACATTCTATTCCTTAACAGACTTAATATGCATAAACTTCTTGGTCTCACTTAAGAGTGTGCGTACTGTGGTACAGATCAGAACCCTAGTTTCTACTTCTACTGGATACACTTCTAGACTCATGTTATCATCTGACAAAAGCATCTCCCAGAGTATCAACCCATCTAAACCCTATTTCTTTCAGAGTGGTCTTTAGGGGTATTTCCCCCCTTTTCTTACCTAAATCTGGTTCTCTTCTCCTAAACGCTAGGGCATGGATATTTATCAGTTCTGTGCACACCAGAAACTAGACTAGATTTTCAGTATATAATCCTTTTTTAAATATTAGTTCAAAGCCCCAAAACATCTGTCTTTTCTCCCAAAAAGCAACAGAGTTCTGAGATCTCAGTAAAAAAAAAAAAAAAAAAAAAAAAAAAAAAAAAAAAAAAAAAAAAAAAAAAAAAAAAAAAAAAAAAAAAAAAAAAAAAAAAAAAAAAAAAAAAAAAAAAAAAAAAAAAAAAAAAAAAAAAAAAAAAAAAAAAAGTTCCAATCAAAGAAACCAACTTTCAAAGAGAAACATCTTCCTTTTCCTTTCTCCCTATGGCTCGTTCTTTGCTACAGCTTCTGACCAACAACAACAGCGGAGGAAGACAACATGATCTTAGTCATTGCAAAAGTTCACCTTTGTCAAGTGGGGCCACAGTGCTTTACAGTTACATGTCAATCGTGGGATACATACATGATCCCTCCTGCTCTTCTATTTCCTATGCAGACCCGAGCTGGGGCTGACTGCTCACCACTTGCTCTATATTAGGTGCATGTCCTTGGCTCTAATCACAAAACACTCTGCTACTTTTTTCCTTTTCCACATGCACATGGGAGCTTGAACAGACCAACATATCCAAAGGTTAACTATGCAATGTCCTTTTTAACTATTTAGTTAACCATTTTCCATTTATCATTATAAATGCATTCATTATAAGAAACTCCTTACTTATTTCTGCTTTAGCTTCCTGATGCTGAATCAGAATACTATAGGGCAGATAGAAAAACTGAAGGATCATAAAAACATAAAGCCATGGGGAAGAGGAGGGGCTTGGAGAAGTGACTAACATTAATGATGTTTGGAAAAGCCACATGGAAGCCAAATATTGTATAAATTTCCTTAAAATACATACACACACACACACACACACACACACACACACACACACGAGAGAGAGAGAGAGAGAGAGAGAGAGAGAGAGAGAGAGAGAGAGAGGTGGTGAATATGTTTAAATGGAGGAATAATGCTCCTCCCAGAAGCCATAGGTTACCAAATAAAAAGCCTTGTGCTGGTTGTGGGGTTCCTCTTCTTGAGCTGTTGAATCTTTGAAACACTCTCTCCAAAACAATGCAAGTTATTGTCACTGATCTAGGTTGCCCACAAGAACTTGATGGTAAGACCTTAGCTGAAAACATGCCTTGGTCATAGAACTTGGGGTAATCAAGCTAGCATTAACATGGGAAGCTTTATTCCTATTGGCTACCTGTAATAGCATAAGATGCAAAGTAGAATTCTAGAGAAGAAAAGTCATCAGCAGTCTTACACAGCTGTGAACCCTGTTAGCTACAATAACAACCAGCCTGGTAAAATGTCATGGGTGCCGTGGTGGCATTAATATCATAGATGGTAAGAAATGCCATGGGTGGCATTAATATCATGAATAGTAAGATATGGCATAGGTGCTTTAATATCATGGATGATAAGATGTGCCATAGGTGCCAGAGTAGCATTAATATTATGAAAATAACCAACTACTTTCTGTTTGAAGTTAAGGCCGACTCCTCAAAAGGAACCTCCATGCCTGATACTGATACTGACTGGGGAGCTGTAGGCCCTAGGGTGAACCTAATACTATTCTGAAAAAATGGACATAGTATCAAATTGTCTTCTAACTACATATTTCTATGTCCATAGATGAGTGCAACTCTCAGGGAAGCCTCTTTGTGTGTGGACAACACCTGACCAGAGGTGTACAGGAACAAATGTCTGCAGAGTGTACAGTCATAGATGGGACGTCGATGTCACATACCCTCCCCTTAACATCCAGGAAACACCACTAAAGAATGAGCAGAAAGACTGTAATAAAAGCTGGGAAAAACCAGGGCAAAACAGTGTCTTCTGGACATGGCAGAGTCAATGTACTCACAGCAGATGAAGTTGCCTACACAACACCTCCCAAGATAACAGTGGTCACCATTCCAGCAGGGATGTGAAAGGGCTCTCAGGTCCTCATCCCTAGCTGAGGATGTTATGGCTTCCAGGCAAGGGGGTTTTCTTTAGGGTTGTGGTTCCTGGTAGCTGACCATGCCCCAGTGGATGCCCAGCTCTGTGCATATGTGGGCAGCAGCACAGCACTAACTGAATTTTGTGGATTGTTTAAAAAAAAAAAATGGGAGGGGAAATGGAGAGATGCATAATCAAAGAGAGCTGGAGAGGGTGACTGGGGGTGAACATGACCAAAATATATTGTACAACATGTATAAATCATCATGTTTAATGAAAATCATAGTAGCAGGTATGGTATCACACACCTTTAATCTCAGCACTTGAGAGGCAGAGGCAGGCAGAGCTCTGAGAATCTGAGGCCAGGGTGGTCTACAGAGTGAGTTCCAGGGCTATAGAAAGAGACCCTGCATCATAAAACGGAAGAAAATAGGGAGCCAATGGATAAGAGCCTGAAACATAAGAAAGAGCCAGGGATAGCAATCACATATATATGTATATAAGTGTATGTGTGTGGGGGGCATACATGTGATATGTGTGTATAAATACATATACAGTAACATATGTGTGTGTGTATATATATATATATATATGTATATATATATATATATATAATTAGTGTGTGGATATGTGACTGGGGCACACATGCCACACCACACATGTAGAAGGCAGAGGACAACTTTGTGCAATCAGTGTTCTCAATAAATCACAAACTATCATCAGTGGACTAGACCAAGCAGAAGAAAGAACATCAAACTGATATGGAAACACTAATGTTCTAGAATAAACAAATCAATCTTGAAAAAGAAAAGTAACTTGGAAAACTCAACCTCCAGGTCTTCACTTTATTACAGAAGAATATAAAGGACAACCGTGCGATACTGGAAGACTGTCACGGAGGTTGACGAAGAGAGCTGAGGGAGCAGAAATAAACCTGTGCATCATCATCAACTGACTTACAAGAATTTGAAAGCTGTCTGTATCTAGGATATGCAAAGACCTCCTATGACTCCATTGTTTAAAAAAAAAAATGGCCCTCCCAAACTGGGTAAAGGATCTGAACAGACATGTCTGCGCAGATGATGAGCTACCAGCCCGGAAGGTCAGTCACAACAAGGGGCCTATCAGGACTGGTCACTGGGAAGTGCAGTGCGGTGAGAGCCGAGTCACTTCCACAAGAACAATTCTAATAAAGGTGCCAGAGAAAAGGTTTTGACAAAGATCTAGGAAAACTCAAATCTCAGATGTGCTGACAGGAATACAAAGTGACACAGTCATTCTGGAAAGCAGCTCAGTAATTCTTCAAAAAGCTACAGTTATTGTTCAGCAATTCCACTGCCAGGTACGTGATGCAGCATTAAGGTTCCCACAGCTGGTACTGGCTCCCCATTAGCAGTGTGTTCAAGAGCATTCACCACAACTCTATCCACAGAAACTCAAAATCAATGAACAAAAACAAACAAAATGTCAGGTTCCATCACACTATGAAATATCACTAAATCATATAAAAAGGAACTTCTGGCCAATCATGGTACTAATCACATGAAACCTAGCACTCAGGAGACTGAGGAAGATCATGAGTTCAAAACTAACCTGAGCTAGATAGTTTACGAACAACCAGAGTTAAAGGAGTAAAACTTTACCTCCAAAAAAAAAAAAAATTAAAAAAAAAGAATTGGGACAGAAGGGGTCTCTTAGGGTAGAGTGCATGTTTACCATATGTAAATTCCTGAATTCAAACTCCAATACCTAAAAAAAATATTGTTTAATTTTTTATGTGTATGAGTGTTTTGTCTGCATGTATATCTGTATGCCATGTGTACACCTGGTTGCCCTCAGAGGCCAGAAGAAGGTGTAAGATCCCTGAAACTGGAATTACAAACAGTTTTAACCACCATTTGAATCCTGGGAATTAAACCCAGGTCCTTTGTACTGAGCCCTTTTTTTTTTTTTTAAGTTGTACACTTCAACATATATAGTTTATTTTATGTGAAATACATACCAAGTTTTTTAAAGTTCAAAAAATTTTAATTTGATATCATGCTATACCAAGTTACAGCTGTCTAGACAGCTAACTAGCCATCACCCCCAGTGGAACAGAAGCCAAAGATACCCATTACATTTAACCTGATTTTTACAACAAGAGCTTTGATTAAAATTTGCTATATTCCTGCTTTATGGGTCTGAACATCTCATGAAAACTAGCTGTGAGGTTAATCTTGATTGCCAACCTCATGAGATCCAGAGTCAGCCTAAAGACAAGCCTTTTGGGAGATCTTTAATAGCATTTTCAGAAAGGATTAATGAGGGGTAAGCCCCTCCCCCAGAGTAGGCAGCATCCCCTCACAGATGCCTGGGTACTAAGAGGTCCAGGGAGAAACCAGTGCCCTTGCTTGCCCAGCTTCACTTCATGATGGTCAACGTGACTGCTCTTGCCACCACTGCTGCCACGACACCGCCACAGCCACCATAGCCACCACCGTAGCTACCATAGCCATGAGATCTTTCACTAACATCAGGCTTCCACTTCTTCAGCCTTCTGACATAGAGTGAAGACCAGCAACTCTAGACCTTCAAAACTAGGCTGGGCCTGCTGGGTCATCCAGCGTCATGGACTGAATATTTCCAGGTTCTTGCCACTCAAGCATGCAGGCAGCCCTTGCTCAACTACTCAGGTCCTATTCTGTGAGCCACTATACTAAATCCCTTTTTATAACATATAAAAAATTGGTAGTAAAAAGTGCCTGCTACTGTGATAAGCCTGAACATGTGTCTTTTAGGCCTTTGGAACTGGTTATGCAGAAGGAATGTGGGAGAGCTTAGAACTCTGGGCTAGAAAAGTTTAATAGGCCACTCTTGTAAGGCTTTGGACAACCAGAACACTGAGAAAAATGTGGACAGTGGAGGTTCAGAACATATAGTCTGAAGGAATAAGGATGATGATGCATTATAGGCAAAGATTCTACTGCATCCCATGTGTGTCCTGAGAAGCTGGGTGAGAATAAATTCAAAAGTCAAGACTAATTTATTTGGCAGAGGAAATGTGAAACCATGGCATCTTACCCAGGTCCACGGGGAGAAAGGGTAAGAGGACAGTACAAAGACATGAGAGAATGCTGCAGGGCTGGGGAGAGGCTTGGCAGGACAGGGCTGGCCATGTAAGCATCAGGACCTCAGTTTGAATCTTCAGCTCCTACATAAACAGTCAGTGCAGAGGCATGTTATCTTTAATCCCAATGCTGGGGAGGTGGAAACAGGATCCTTGGGGCCAGCCCTTGATTCTGTCTAGACAACTACTCAGCCAGTCTAGACATCTACTGAGCTCCAGTCAGTGACAGGCCCTTTGTTTAAAATTAAGGCAGAAAAGTGACTGAAGAAGGCACCTGATCTCTGGCCTCCACCCATAAGTATGGGTACACACACACACACAATCATGTATACACAAACACAAAATAAAGTGTCATTCTGAGAGTAAAAATGGAGTTATAGTTGCAGATAGCATAGGTACTGAGAAAGCATCTACTGCTAAAGAGAACCTCTAGGAGAGATACCCTGAAGGGATGACACCACCCACCAAGGGCTCTACCGTGTAAAAAAATAAATACATCTGAAAAGAAAGAACTCAAATTGAGAATGCCACTAAAAGTGATTCCCTTCTCAAAAGCAAGCATCGGGCACACAGAGGCCACTACAGTTGTGGTCTAAGAGGCCAGGCTATATCTCGAACTGATAGAAGAATTTGGCAAAACCATCCATGTGGTACTGGTTTTTCAGGCAAGAAAGAAGCCAACAATGAGGATACCATGGAAACTTGGGCCAGGTTCCAGGAGGCCACAGAGACCAAGTAATGTGTGTCAGGGTCAGAGTCCCTGAAGGAAGGCCTCAAGAGGCCTAAGTTGCAATAGAAATCCCAGGATGCTTGGAAGCAGGAACATTTCCATCAAGACAAGCCACTGATGTAGAGTGAAGCCAGCTGAGATGAGCAGCTATGTGTGCTGCAGAGGCGGAGCTGGAGGAGTGCAGCTAGGCACTTTGGAACCCAGATGATACCATCACAGTCCTGATGCCAGACATGGTGCTGCAGGACCTGGCATCTGTCTTGCTGGGCTTCGGTGTGGCCTAGATCTGATTCTTCCTTGTATGCCTACATACCTCCCTTCTGGAATAGAATGTTAGTTTGTGTCCTTGTATATTGGAACTATATAACTTGCTTTGTGTTGCTTAGAGGTTCACAGTTAAAAGACTGCCTTGAATCTCAAAACAGACTTCGAAATTTTGAAGAGGGTTAGGGCTGTCAAAGACTGTGGATCCATCTAGAGACAAACTAAAATGCATTTTGCATCAATGAGATAAAAATGAGACTTAAGGGACCAGGAGTGGGATATTATGATTTAAATAGATTTGTTTGGGTGTCAAGTTGACAAGAGGGGAAGTTGCGATGGCTTATTTTTAATGTCAACTTGACTAAATGTAGAATTACAACACATGTGCAGGCGAGTGTGTGTGTGTGTGTTCGTGTGTTCCCAAATGTTGGTAACACTGTTCTGAGACACAGTCTCAGACTGAAGAAAAAGGAGAAAGCACAGGACACACCAAGCACACACCAGTCTCACCCTGCTCCAGATGCACCGTGACTGCCACCACCATGACACACTTACTGGAGTGCACGCTGGGCTGTGAGCCTAACTAAACCCTCCTTATCCACATTCCTTCTTGTCGGGTTGTTCTAAGCAACTAGGCAAGCACCGATACGGTCCAGCTAAGGACTTCTCTCTCCTGAGGGCTTTGTCATCCCCCACAGTCCTGATTGGATTTGACTGTTTGGATTTTTGCTTGCCAAGAAAATGTTAAAAGTAAAGTCCAGGGGCTTCACCTAGCAGAAAGCCACACATCTGGGTGAATGAACTTGACACCATCTATTCTATCAATTTTGTTTACTTTCTAGTTTACATAGGAAGCTACCTGAAATTGAACTTCAAGAACTTTAGAATTTTTATGACCTAGACAAATTCATATGCACATAAGCCATAAGGATATCAAAATATTCTACCAAATTAGAAAAATGTGAGTTCCATACACATGTTTACTTCTTTTGTTCCTCTGTCTATCTCTGTCTCCATCTCTCTTTCTCTCTCTTTGAGACAAGGTCTCATATACAGCTCTCACTGGGCTGAACTTACTACTACATAGACCAGGCTAGCCTTCGACTCAGACTTTTCTGCCTCTATATCCAGAATTTCAATATAGTCTATTTGAATCTCTAAGCAATGCTCATGATTATATTCTGAGACTTAAGAGACTTAATTTCTTCAAGAAATTCTTATCAGTACTGTTTACATTCTATTCACATTCCATGACTATTCCAGGATAGCATTTCATTCTCAAGTAGCTTACACAATGCTTAGATTATAATACTTACTGTATTTCATGTTGTTCCAAGCAGACATAAATTTAGTTTTTAGCTTGTCAACTTCATCTGTTCCTGAAGCCTCCATATTCAAATTCTAAAGAAAAAGCCATCACTTCATTCCATGCTCTTAAAAAATTCAGTGTACTAAAAGGGAAAAAAAAAGCAAATAAGTAATTAATACATATTATATGGTATCATACTGCTAAAGTTATTTAAAATTATTAAATGTAATTTAAACTGAAAATAAGCAAAAAAAGGCTAAGGTTGTAGGCTGAGTTGGTAGAGTGTTTGCACAAAGCCCTGGGTTCAATCCCAAGCACTGCACAAACCAGGCACTGTGGCCCATGCCCATAATCTCAGCATGGTGAGGGAGGATCAGAAGTTGAAGTTCATTGTCAGCTGCATAGTAAGTTCAAATTTGAGGCTAGCCTGATCTACAATAGCCTTGTCTCAAAAATAAAAAAAAAGAAAAATATTTTTTCATTTACAGAACTTTTCTAGAATATAAGAGTCTATAAATAATTTAACTACATAAAGCATATAATATAAATTATATAAAATAAAATTATCACATAACCAAATAATAATGCCCCAATAGCTCACACAACTAAATACAAGAAAGTACCTGAAAAGCATAGCTCAGCTTTAATGCTTGCGAGAACACCCCAGGCCTCTCTGCTTATACTTAGAGAGGCTGACTGGAAGGAAACCTTACTCAAACGTTGGCTGTCTTCTGAATGGCAACTTCCACTTATATTGATTAAGTAGTGTTACTTTTGTGTAACTGTGTCTAATTGTTTTGCTTTTGAAATTGTGACATTTTCTATACTATCTTCCTGTCTCAATACTGAAGCCTTAAATTTTTGCTTAAATTTACAACATAAAGTACTTTTGATTTTAAGTGAGAATAATTGTAACTTGAAGGAAAATTGAGATGTGTAGGATAATCTGAAAGATGAAATTACAACAGAAATGTTTGTGTTTATCCACAGAAATTCACCTTTTGCTCTTTAAGGAAAAAATGCCCCACAGAACACTCTGCTTTGGGGATTGTAATTACCTACTCAAACAAACAAACAAGGGGATACATCCATTTCTTTAACAACATTCTATTTTCAGCATGTAAAACCTACTAATTACATATCATGGCTCTACGGCAGAAGGAAACATTTCAAAAGCAGGTTGTGCCAATAAAACAAGTCTCGAACTGACAGAGTGAAGCTAAAGGGTTGATGGAGTGGGGCACACAGGACCAAGAACAGCTGTGACAAAGGAATCAGATTTTGTGCTGTTTAGTTTGTTTGATTTGAACAGCAGCCTGGGGGAGAGACTGGTAAAGACTCCTGCAACTTCTCAAAGGAAAAGAAAATCAGTACTTGAGGTATTCAAATGGTGGGAGTCAGTAACACACAAAATGTCAACAATATTTTATATAGAAACCCCTTTATCTTAGTAGTGGTAGTGCACACCTTTAACCCCAGCACTCTAGAGGCAGAGGTAGATGGATCTCTGTGAGTTTGAGGCCAGCCGAGTCTACAGAGTGAGTTCCAGGACAGCCAGGGCTACACAGAGAAACCCTGTCTCAAACCCACTCACCCCTGCCCCCCCCCACCATCAAAAAAATTGCTGATACCCAGGTAACATTTTAAAACTCATAATCCTTTTGTTTCAGTTTCATCTGGGATTCCAGGCACAAGCCAAACCCTTAAAGTTCACAAAATTAGGGCCAGTGAGGTGGTTAAGCAGGGCAAGGATGTTTGCTACCAAGCCTGACAACATGACTTGGATTCTCAGAATCCTCATGGTTGGTAAACAAAAATGACTTCTGAAAGTTTCCCTGAGACCTGTGACACACTAATCACACACAATAGATAGATTGATAGATAGATAGATAGATAGATAGATAGATAGATAGATAGATAGGCAGCAGGCAGGCAGACAGACAGACAGACAGAAAAATTACTCAAAAACAAACTGCTGAAAATACCTAGTTTGGGCTAAATGTTTAATAATAAAACCAGACTACTCCAACTAAAGAGTTAGCGAAACCATGGCATGAGCAGCCTTGCTCACCACATGCCCTACCACATCCTGCCCTGCTATGGCCCAGTGACCATAAGGTCCAGTGACCAGCCAGTCTTTTCAGAGACTCTGAAAGTAGTAATAATAAAGAAACTGCTACAAGAAATCTGACCAGAGACCATGTAATATTAATGAGATAAAACTTCACAGCCCATGCTGGAGAGTGCTGGCTGTTCTTGCAGAGGACCTAGGCCAAATGGTGGCTTACTCTGGGAGTTCAAAGCCAGTTTGATCAATGTGGTGAGGTCTAGAATAACCAGGACTGCATGGACCCTGTCTCAAAAAAAGTAAATAAATAAAAATCAATAAAGAACAAAACCTAAACACTATGTACAAAAAGTTGTGTTTTTCTCAGAAGTGTATCAAAAAGTCATCCTGCTGATGATTTCACACATTTTCCCTGGAAGCACTAGGGAAGAAACCATAGCAGAAGCTGGCCCAGAACTAGCATTTTGTACCTTCATGGACTTCTCAAGAATTGTTCTTAAAACTTTGCTCTAGCACTTTTTAAATCCCACATATCATACCATTAGAAATAACTTTTTCTTCCCAAACAAAGTAGAAGAAATATGGTCAGAAAATAAAAAATATTACCGTTGAACACAGACCATTTTTAAAGTAAAGATATTTAAATGTGTTCCTTTTAAGACTTGACGAATAGCTCGTTTTCAAAGCAAAAAAAAGTTCTGACTTCTAAATCTAACACGTGTGACTTAGCCTCAGAGGCCCACCATTGCATTCCAGTGGTCCTGGTCCTTCATGAGCCGAGTATACCTTACACAGGTCAGCCCCTGTGAGCTGAGGAGCATGATTATTTTGCTTTTTTCTAATATACCAAAATATGCACCTATTTAATACCTATAATATGAATGATTTGAAAATAGACATAACTTTGTGAGACCAAACTTGAGGTAATAAATGTGTCTGTCACCTCCAAAAACATTTTCCTAATCCCCTCTTTTGAAGTAAGAAAACTTGAGAGCAATTCTTTTTCTTTCTTTCTGAACATTTTATTTGATTATTTTTCTTAAAAATAGTCCAGGCAGGAGCTGGAAAGCTGGCTCAGCAGTTAAGAGCACTGTCTGCTCTGGCTGAGCAGTTCCCAGCACCCACATGGTGGCTCACAACCATCTGTAACACCAGTTCCAGGGAACCCAATACCATCTCCTGGTCTCCACATGGTGCCTGCCATACAGGCAGGCAAGAGACTCATACATATAAAATAAAATAAAATAAATAAATCTTAAATAAAAACCAAAGTTTAATAACACCGCCTCTGAGAAGTTCTTGTTCTCCCTTAATATCTCTCTCTCTCTCTCTCTCTCTCTCTCTCTCTCTCTCTCTCTCTCTCTCTCTCTCTCCCCCCCCCCTCCAGAGCAGGACGCTTCATCCCGGGTTTAACTGGGGTCACACCAGTGGTTCCCTTCAAGAGATTTTTGTCAGCAGGCACCCACAAACAACTGATGGACAATGGAATTCAGCTTTTATTGCCATAATTTCTCCAGTGCAAAAAAAAAGTTTACAGTGAAGACATTACCAAGTTTCTAAACAGCCAGTCAGATTCAGCTACTTAATCATGTAGAAACTTTACCTCCTTAATTAAACTCCTAGGACAGCTTTGACTAAAGAAAATTACACAGAGATCTCATTTGTTAATTCACTAACTTAGTTTCACCTTTAAAAAAGGGTGGGCTAGGCCAGTGAGACAGCTGAGGGAGGACAAGTGCTTGCTGGGCAAACCCGCAGGCCCCAAGGCCAACTTCCCAAAGCTGTCTTTTGACTGCTACAAACAAGTCACAGCTCAATAACTCTCCCTCCCCCTCCCCCTCCCCCTCCCCTCTCCCCCCTCTCTCTCACATACTCACACCTGTTCTCTCAATATATACACCTCTTTCTCACACACACAAAATAACAATATATAAATGTTATATATTTATATATGTTATATAATATGTGTAATATAATTTTTGAAAGAAAAGCACCGAGTATTTGTCTTACTATAAAATTCTGAACTCCCCCTCACTATTCCCATTACTTTTTCCAAAAACTTCCCTCGGTTTTATTTGCTCCAATTGTCACATTACAGAACCCAGGCCAGCCAGGAACTTGCCACCCTCCTTCTTTGACTTCCTGAGTACTAGATGGACAGGCTTGTGCCAACCTGCCTGGCCAGAGTTTTAAAATTAATTAATTAAAGCCAATTTGTGTAAGCTTCAAGGCAGGTTACATGCACTTATAGCTCCCATGTTCACTGAGACAGAAAGAGCCATCTGGGCTTCAGTTAAAGGCCAGCCTGGACTGCAGTCAGAATTTTCTTGGGGCCATCAACCAGCTTCCAAATAAAAATTCCAACTGTAAATAGCACCCCACATTGGGCACCAAATGCAGCAGGCCTTCTTGGACCACTAGCCCCCAAATCATGACACAGACACTTATTAATTATGATTGTTCGGTCTTTTTTTTTTTTTCACTGTAAAACTTTTTGTTTTTTAATAGCAGGTCAAATATCCTGAAACATACATATATTCTGATAGTCTTCTAATCCCAGTTGAGTTCAAATTTTAAAGTAACACACACAAGCTAAGAGAATTCAAGTCTTTAAGCTTGTTCCAGTATACGGTATACAGTATACAGTGTACGTGTACATATATATATTATAACTTGTATTAATCTGTTTCTCTTCATCTACATTTTGCCTCAGGGCTTTTTACTTTTCCTTCTGTATGTTCTAATTTCCTTCTCCCTCCATGTCCGGTCAGCTGCAGCCTGACTGGCCCCAAGCGTCTCCCTTTTTTTTTTTCTCCCACATTCTCTTTAGAACCTAGAATCCTCCTCCTACTCTAACTCCCTGAGATCACAGGTTTTCACCCTAGCCTTTGAATCTTGAATTCTCTTAGAACAACAGAGATTTAGTTAAAGCTATCTTTCGAGGCAGCAACAGAGCCATTGTCTGAGGGAACGGAATTCCCCCAGGCTACTGTCTGTCTGGGAAGGCTGGCTGCCGTAGTTTATAGTGCAGCCACTGGGACAAAAGCCAAAGAGCAGTAGGAAGGTTGTGATCAAGTAACTGTGTTCCCGGATGCAGCCTTCCCACCGTGTCAGACAGTGAGGTGAGCCATGATCATGACACTTCCAGACCCGGACTGTCCACACATCCCTGCTATAAGGATGTAGAAGACTAATAATCAATATAAGGTAGACACCTACTTTACAAAGAGCCTTAGATGGTTTCTCAGAAAATTGGAAATTGATCTACTTCAGAACTCAGCTATACCATTCTTGTACATATGCCCAAAGGATGCTCAATCATAGCACAAGGACACTTCCTCAACTATGTTCATACCAGGTTTACTCATAATAGCCATGTGTTGGAATATTTGTTTAGCTATGCAAAAAATATGTTGCATTTGTTTAATTATGTGAAGATGTGTTGCTGTTTTACCTAACCTGCCTAAGGTCCTGATTGGTCTAATAAAAAGCTGAGTGGCCAATAGATAGGCAGTAGAGAGACAGAGGGGACTGGTGGGCAGAGACAACAAGTAGGAGGAGGAATCTAGGCTCTAGAGAGAATAGGGAGAAAAAGAAGGAGATGCCAGGGGCCAGCCAGTCAGGTAGCCAGCCCACGGTGTGTGGGGGGAGGGTATGTGACAGGGGGAAGAGCGAGATGGACAGAAGAAAAGAAAGGTTAAAAAGTCCCAAGGCAAAATGTAGATGAAGAGAAACGGGTTAATATAAGTTATAAGAGCCAGTGGGACAGGCCTAAGCTAAGGCCGAGCATTTATAACTGGTAAGAATCATCTCTATGTCATGATTGCAGGCTGGCATTCTGAGAAAGCCTGTTGCACTGGAATATTTAGGAAACCTTGATTTAAAGAAGAGGAAAATCATTTCATCAGCCTAAAAGGTCTAAATAGTAATCATTTTCCAGTATATTTCAATGCCTCTGGTATCTAAAATGCCTGGCCTGACCAGCCCTATAATCAGACTGATTTTTAGTCTACATAATTGCAGCATCGAAAAACATTAAAATAACAGACCTCAAAACTGCCAGATTTCTTCTTAGAAGGTACCCATGGTTTGTTTGGCTTTTTTTTTTTTCCAGAATTTAAAATAGACATTTTTAATACCTACTAACACTGATCTAATGATCATCTCCATATATCTGCTTGTTATTTACACTCTGACAAACCCTTTTGTTATGGTTTGGGATGATTTTGTTTGGTTTTTTGAAACACAGTCTATGTAGTCCAGTGTTTCTCAAACTCACAGAGATCCACCCTGTCCCTGCTCCTCAGTACTGGAATGAAAAACATGCCAGCACATTTGGGGACAATTCCATTCTTTCTTAGAAAAAAAAGTACATTAAAAAGGAGATGACTCCAACCGTACTTCAATAAATACAGATTAACGGAGTGAGGTGAAGTTTACTCTTAAGCCTTTCTGTTAATGAAGTGCAAAGCAGAGTGATGAGTATGCAAAGTTCCTCTGGAAAACGGTCATTATCGAGTCATTTTTCTGTCTGCAACTATGAATTAGGACAGTTATAAATTATGAACCAGTAACTAAAAGAGGTGTTCAAACCAAGGTCCTTGAAGACCAGGGGAAGGTAATCAGAGTCTCCCAACCACCAATATGTGGAATATTTTATCCACTGAGGATTTAAAGCCAGAAAGCTACAGACAGAACCATTGGGAATGACTATACAGAATACATCTTAGTCCCAGTGTGCATACGTATATACGTAGATTTCTTCCTCAGCTGGCATTCTGTAGCAAAATGAAATACAAAAGTTGTTTCAGAATTCTTAAATTTTACTTATTAATATTGTGGGAGGGGAAGAAGACAAGAGAAGGAGGGGAGGGGGAAAGTGTGGGAGGGGTGAGGGGATGGGTTGTGAACAGAGCAAGTGTGAGGGGTGCACAGGAAAACTTTCGGGAGTCAGCTCTACTGTGCATGCATTCTGGGATCAAACTCAGATTAGCCTTCCACCGGAAGTGCCTCTACCCGCTGATCCACCTCACCAGCTCTCATTTTGGATTTTTATGTGTGTTTCACTACAACATTAAATAAAACAAAGAGTCGGGGTTGGAGAAATGGCTCAGCAGTTAAGAACACTGGCTGCTCTTCCAGAGGACCAGGGTTCAATTCCCAGCACCCACATGGCAGCTCACAACTGTCTGTAGTTCCAGTTTAAACACCAATGCAAATAAGTAAAAAAAAAAAAAAAAAAAAAAATTAAAAACCAAAGAGTCAAAGTCTAAATTTTTTATTAATTATCACCCTTTGCATGCTTGCATTTTCAAGATGTTTTTATTATTTTAATTATCATACATGTGGTGGGGAAGTATGCACACATATAAGTGCAGGGGCCTATGGAGACATCAGATCTCCCTGAAGCTGGAGTTTCAGAAAATTGTGAGCTATCCAGTGTAGGAGGTAGAAACCAAACTTGGGTCCTCTGAAAGATCAGTATATGCTTTTAATTCTTGAACCATCTCTTCAGCCCTTACATCCTATATTTTTATTAATAAATACCAATCCCTTATCAGCTATCATTTGTACCTTTTAATAACTCCCCATCTCAGTTCTTTATATATTCTAGTCCCTCCTACACCTTCCAAATATTTATTCTTATGCACTAAGCTTATACTCTGGAAAATGTAAATCCTCTTCAAACCAGGAATCCAGCACTCGCAGCATAAAAAAGGCAGGGGTGCTAATAGTTACACTGGCTGTCTCCCTTTAGAGCTAACAGACAAGCCGATGGCACCAAGACAAAGATTTAAAAAACAAATTCCAAACACAAACAGCAGCACAAGCCAGGGAGAACGAGGACATGTACTCTCAGAATAAGCCTAAAAAACAATGAAGGACCAGTAGCAGAAAGAATAAGAGTTTTGTCCCAACAATGTATCTAGGAAACATTTTGAACGCTCCTCAGGACCACATTCTCCACTTAAAAGCATTATGCTGATACAGTTATTTCATAATGGTGACCTAAATGAAATGGAACACTCAAACACTGTCTTAAATCCAAACAGTTATCAAGGAATCTAAGTACCAAGTGTTGCACTGTGCATTACATCTCACAGGCTGTGCAAATCATCATCATAACCACCCTCCATGGGACACAAGGGTTTAAATGAACCTCATGATTTACTTGAAGATTATTGTGAAAATTATTAATGAGGAGGCTAAAGAGATGGCTAGGTGGTTAAGAGCTCTTGATGCTCTTGCAGAGGACTGGAGTTCTGCTCTGAGCACCCACACTGGGCAGCTCCAAACCAACTCAATTCAAGTTCCAAGGAATCTGACACCCTCTTCTGGCTTCTATAGGCACATGCATGTGGTGCACATACAGATAAGCAGACACACACATGCACACAAAATAAAAATAAATACTTTAAAAAGAGTTCATATCTGGGCTATCTGAAGCTAACACCTGTATTGTCTTGATTTTATCTCTAATATATAAAGTATTTACTACATTTTGACAAACAAATGTTAGGTCAGGATCTCAGTAACTTCTGGCCTATTCAAGTCAACTACAAATATTTAGAGATTTCATACTTTTAAGTGCAGTGTGCCAAGCTGTTAAATATTCAGTTTATACATAAAAATTAACATGTTAAGAACTGAAGTTTACTTGAATCTCCAGACTGAAAAAGAAGTTACATAACATCTAATAACTAGATGGCATCAAAATCAGGATAGCTATTGATCTGTGGCCCTATATGATATATTCTAGTCCATCAGTGATGTCCCTTAACCAACAGTACAACAAGAGAGGAGGAGGAGAAAATGTGGAAGTGCAAAAGGCTTTAAATAGACTCCATTCACATTGCAAAATACTAAATGTGCCTTCTGGTTTCCACTTACCCATCACAAGTCATTACCCTAACCAAGAACCCAGCCTTAACCCACAGTGATGGGTTACATGCCATTGCAACACCCATGCCAACCATACTTCCTTAGCCCTCTGGCTCGTCACTTCCAGAACAAGGTTGTCAGTACTGTACTAAACCCAAAATACAGTCATAACTGTGAAAGCCTAATAATTTTTTAAACTGTTCATTCTCCAGTGAACTGTTTCAGGGAATCCATGCTAGCTTCAGGATATTTGCTCATGCTCAAAACTACATTTTCTTGGATATGTATGTGGTGGGCTAACGAGATGGCTCCATCCATCCATAAAGCCTGGCAAGTCTGAGAACCTAAATTCAATCTCCAGAAACCCCATAATATGAAACAAAAATTCTTCCCAATGATTTCCAATAACTGGCCATGATTAGAAATTAATCCCTCAGTCTGAAATCACAGTGGATGTGTGTATGTGTGTGTGTGTGTGTGTGTGTGTGTGTGTGTGTGTGTTTGGTAGGCAGTAACTACACACCATTAAAACACAAAATATCATGATCATTCATCAAATATTTGAGAAGCAAGGCACAAAGTAAGATAAATCAAGCCACAAAACTCAGTTCCTGCCTTTATCTACCTTATATGCTAATAGCATACTACTGAATGACCATATATCACAACAGAGATACAAAGTGTGAAAGGTGAGAATTAGTTCCCCTTCCCAGAGAGAGCATCACACAAATAACACAGTTACAACTGTATTGTTCAGATACAAAGACCAAGGACATACAAATGCATCTTTCTATTCTGAACACAATGCAGGAAAACACTACACAGAGCACTCAGAAATCCACTGGTACCCACAATTGCATCTATTGTTAAAAGAGTAATGCCTGGGTTCTGTCATCACCCCAAAGAAGAGCATTGTTTAAAACACTCACAAACATAGTCACTTTGGCTTACAAATAGAGTTTCTTTTTAGGTCAATCTTAAATTTAAATAATATTACAGCAATTGGGGCATATACTCACATGTTTTAATCCCTATAAAGGTTGAAAAGAAAAAAAACCTGCAAACTACACTTTCTTCAGTAGATATAACAGCTCCTGAGTTCTCTGTAACTACATATTATGATAAGGTTTACTTTACAATGTCGACTATAGTAGTTTTATAAACCACTGATTTTATAATCCATTAAAAAGTAGTTTACAAGACAGCTATTTTAAATTGATAATATAACCACATGGAAAATAGTATTTCAAATAACTTTGAATACAATGTCTTTAGTGGATATAGTCTAAGATCATAAAATGGCAAAGTAATCTTTATCTGGTGGATTTGATGTTGGGCACAATAATGAGCTAGTAATCTTAAAACCTTGTCCCACGCCACCTAGAGGAACACCTGACTCACTCTTGAGGGAGAGGGGAAAGAACTGGATTTGGCCAGAGGTGGAGACTGACCTAAGCATTAATGGGTCAGTGGGACCATAGGACTGTATGCTCCCTGCCCAGGGAGGGGATGGGGAGTTGCAGAGGAAAAAAAAAAAAAAGTGACCAGATGTGTTGGGAGGGGGAAGA
>PVIH01000818.1:72605-293211 GCA_004025045.1 Sigmodon hispidus | reverse complement strand
TGAGAATTTTCGCATCAATATTCATGAGGGAAATTGGTCTGTAATTCTCCTTCTTTGTTGTGTCTTTGAGTGGCTTGGGTATTAGGGTGATTGTAGCCTCATAAAAGGAATTTGGCAATATTCCTTCAGTTTCTACTGTGTGAAATAGTTTGAGGAGTAACGGTAGTAATTCTTCTTTGAATGTCTGGTAGAATTTGGCGATGAAACCATCTGGACCAGGGCTTTTATTTTTGGGGAGGTTTTTAATGACAGCTTCAATTTCCTTAAGGGTTATAGGCCTGTTTAGGTAATTAATCTGATCTTCATTTAATTTTGGTAGATGGTATCTGTCAAGAAAGCTGTCCATTTCTTCTAGGTTTTCCACTTTTGTGGAACACAGATTTTCAAAATATGATCTGATAATTCTCTGTATTTCCTGGGGTTTTGTTGTTATGTCCCCCTTTTTATTTCTGATTTTGTTGATTTGAACACTCTCTCTTTGTTTTTTGATTAGTTTGGTTAAGGGCTTATCTATCTTATTAACTTTCTCAAAGAACCAACTTTTAGATTCCTTGATTCTTTGCATTGTTCTTTTTGTTTCCATTGTATTGATTTCAGCTCTAAATTTGATTATTTCCCGCTGTCTACTCCTTCTAAGTGAGTTTGCTTCTAATTGTTCTAAGGCCTTTCAGCTGAGCTGTTAGGTCTAAGTGTGGGATTCTCTAGGTATTTCATATAGGCATCTAGCGCTATGAATTTTCCTCTTAAGACTGCTTTCATTGTGTCCCACAAGTTTGGATACGTTGTAGATTCATTTTCATTGAATTCTAGGAAGACTTTGATTTCTTTCTAAATTTCTTCCTTGACCCAGAGATGGTTCAGTTGATTGATGTTTAGTTTCCATGAGTTGGTAGGCTTTCTTTGGGTTTTGATGTTGTTGAACTCTAACTTTAGGCCCTAGTGGTCCGATATGTTACAAGGGATTATTTCCATTTTTTGTATCTGTTGATATTTGCTTTATGACCAATTATGTGGTCAATTTTGGAGAAAGTTCAATGAGGAGCTGAGAAATATGTATATTCCTTTGCCTTTGGGTGGAAGCTTCTGTAGATATCTATTAAATCCATTTGCATCATAACCTCTTTTAGACTCCTTATTTTTCTGTTGTGACTCTATCTGGTTGATCTATCCAGGGTTGAAAGTGGGGTATTGAAGTCTCCCACTCTTAGGGTGTAAGAATTGATGTGGGATTCGAGCTTTGGCAGTGTTTCTTTTACATAAGTAGGTACCCTTATATTAGGGGCATAAATATTTAAGATTGAAATCTCCTCTTGACCAATTTTTCCTGTGATGAATAAGTAGTGACCATCTTGTTCCCTTTTAATTGCTTTTAGTTTAAAGTCTACTTTGTTAGATATTAAGATTACAACCCTTGCTTGTTTCTTAGGACCATTTGACTGGAAACTCTTTTCCCAACCCTTTATCCTAAGCCTGTGTCTGTCTTTGTGGTTGAGGTGTGTTTCTTGTAGGCAACAGAAGGATGGCTTCTGTTGTTGTATCCATCTTGTTAGTGTGTGACGTTTTATAGGAGAGTTGAGGGAAATATTTCCTGCCATTTTTGATGGTAACTTGTCTGTATTTCCTTTCTCTAGGGTATTCTTCTGTGGACTTATTGATTGTTTGTGATTTCGTGGGTGTATTTGGGGTCCTTTCGTTGGAGTATTCCCTCTAATACTCTCTGTAGTACTGGATTGGTAGATAGATATTGTTTCAGTCTGATTTTGTCCTGAAATACCTTGTTTACTCCATCTATGGTGATTGATAATTTTTGCAGGTTATAGTATTCTAGTTTGGCAGCCATGCCGCTTTAGCGTCTGTATAACTTCTGACCAAGCCCTTCTAGCTTTCATCGTTTCCATTGAATAGTCAGGCGATATTCTGATGGGTCTGCCTTTATAGGTGATTTGGCCCTTTTCTTTTGCAGCTCTTAAAATTTTTTCTTTATTCTGTATGTTTTGTGGCTTTATTATAATGTGTCGTGCTGACTTTTTGTGGGGTCATATCTATTTGGTGTTCTGTAAGCTTCTTGTATCTTTATAGGCATTTCCTTCTTCAGGTTAGGGTTAGGGTTAGGGTTAGGGTTTTCTTCTGTGATTTTATTGAAAACAATATCTGTGCCTTTGAGCTGGTATTCTTCTCCTTCTTCTATTCCTATTATTCTCAAATTGGGTCTTTATATGGTGTCCCAGATTTCCTGAACATTTTGAGTTATGGCTTTTTTAGTTTTACTTTTTTCTTTGACTGATATATCTATTTGAGCTACTGAGTCTCCCACTTCAGAGATTCTATCTTCCATCTCTTGAACTCTGTTTGTTATGCTTGTATGTGTGGTTCCAGCTTTTTTCTTCAGGTTTTCTATTTCCATCTTTGCCTCATTTTGTGCCTTTTTTATTGCTTCTATTTCAGCTTTTATTTCAGCTTTTAGTTCCTGGCATGTTTCTTTCATAGATTTGTTCATCTCTTCCAATTTTTTGTTTGTATTTTCTTCTATTTCTTTAAGGCTATTTTTCATATCCTCTTTGAGAGCTGTGATGATCATCAAAAAGGAATTTTTGGTGTTGCTTCCTTCTGTTTTCTCTTCATTGCTCAGTTCAGGTCCTGTGTTTGTAACATCGCCACTTTATTCTGGAGTTACCTTGTTGTTCTTTGTCTTATTATGTAAGTTTTTGTACTGACGTTTGCCCATGGCTTCAGTGGTTCACAATTAGATGGCGCCTGGTCAGTTGTGGCACTCGGGCTTGTGTGCCTCCTGTCACCTCTCTGGGTAGCGTCTGAGTCTGTCCTTCAGAGACCCCAGAAGTTATCTGTTCACTCAGTTGGAGGTCGAGGTGGGTAGCGGTGCAAATTCCCCCAGCAGCAGCTGTGGGTATGGTGACAGGCAGACTTGATCTGTGCCTGCTACAGAGTGCTCTGGGACTTACTCTGCAGTCAGCATCCAGTCCTGGAAGTGGAACTGAAACCAATGGGAGCTCAACTCTCCCTCCCTGGCTGGGATATAGGTGCTTGGGCCTGGTGACCCCTCCTCACCTCTGGGCAGGGTCTGAGTCTGTCCTTCAGGGACCCCTGTAGTTATCTGTTCGCTCAGCTGGACGTGGAGGTGGGTAGCCATGCAAATTCCCCCAGCAGCAGCTGTGGGTATGGTGACAGGCAGACTTTATCTGAGCCTGCTACAGAGTGTGCTGGGACTCTGCAGCCAGCACCTGGTCCTGGAAGCAGAACCGGAACTGATGGGGAATGATATCTTTTATACATTGTTGTATACGGTTTGCCCAAATTTTGTTGAGCATTTTCATCAATATTCATGAGGGAAATTGGTCTGTAATTCTCCTTCTTTGTTGTGTCTTTGAGTGGCTTGGATATTAGGGTAATTGTAATACCCTAAATAAGAGGAATTTGACAATATTCCTTCAGTTTCTACTGAGTGAAATAGTTTGAGGAGCAACGGTAGTAATTCTTCTTTGAATGTCTGGTAGAATTTGGCGATGAAACCATCTGGACCAGGGCTTTTTCTTACACCCTAGTAGTGGGAGACTTGAATATCCCACTTTCAACCCTGGATAGATCAACCAGACAGAGACTCAACAGAGAAATAAGGAGTCTAAAAAAGGTTATGATGCAAATGGATTTAATAGATATCTACAGAAGCTTCCACCCAAACGCAAAGGAATATGCATATTTCTTAGCTCCTCATGGAACTTTCTCCAAAATTGACCACATAATTTGTCATAAAGCAAATATCAACAGATACAAAAAAATGGAAATAATTCCTTGCAACATATCAGACCACCAGGGCCTAAAGTTAGAGTTCAACAGCATCAAAACCCAAAGAAAGCCTACCAACTCATGGAAACTAAACATCACTCAGCTGAACCATCTCTGCGTCAAGGAAGAAATTAAGAAAGAAATCAAAGTCTTCCTAGAATTTAATGAAAATGAATCCACAACGTATCCAAACTTGTGGTACACAATGAAAGCAGTCTTAAGAGGAAAATTCATAGCGCTAGATGCCTATATGAAAAACCTACAGAAATCCCACACTAGAGACCTAACAGCTCAGCTGAAAGTCTTAGAACAATTAGAAGCGAACTCACCTAGAAAGAGTAGATGGTGGGAAATAATCAAACTTAGAGCTGAAATCAATACAATTGAAACAAAAAGAACAATACAAAGAATCAATGAGTCTAAGAGTTGGTTCTTTGAGAAAGTTAACAAGATAGATAAGTCCTTAGCCAAACTAATCAAAAAAGAGAGAGAGTGTTCAAGTCAACAAAATCAGAAATGAAAAGGGGGATATAACAATAGACTCCCAGGAAATACAGAGAATTATCAGATCATATTTTGAAAATCTGTATTCCACAAAAATGGAAAACCTAGAAGAAATGGACAGCTTCCTGAACAGGTAACATCTACCAAAATTAAATGAAGATCAGATTAATTACCTAAACAGGCCTATAACCCTTAAGGAAATTGAAGCTCTCATTAAAAGCCTCCCCCAAAATAAAAGCCATTATTTCTTTTTAAACTCTTTTATCTGTAATGTGGGTGAAGGCTGCTAAGTCTTTGAGTTAACCTTGTCCTACTACATTGCTGAAGATGTTTATCAGAATTTTGTGAGTCACTTATGTATATAATCATATCATCAGCACACAGAGATATTTTCACTTTTTTTTCCAATTTATATCCCCTTACTCTCCTTTTGTTCTCTTATTGCTTTAGCTAAAATTTTGAGAACATAATTGAATAGATAAAGAAAGAGTGGACAGTCTTTTCTAGTTCCTGATTTTAGTGGGATTGCTTTGAATTTCTCTCCACTAAGTTTGATGTTGGTCTAACTTTAGACTATGGTGTTCTAATATAATACAAGTTATTTTTTCTCATTTTTTTTGTATCTAATGGATATTTGATTTATAACATAGTATATGGTCAATTTTAGAGAAAGTTTTATGGGGTGCTGAGAAATATGTATATTCCTTTGTGTTTGGGTGAAAGCTTCTGTAAATATCTATTAAGTCCATTTGCATCATAACTTCTGTAAGCCCCTTATTTCTTTGTTGAGTGTTTTTCTGGTTGACCTTTCCAAGGTGAAAGTGAAGTTTTGAATTCTCCCACTATGAGAGTGTGACATTTGTTGTGGGATTTAAGCTTTAGTAGTGTTTCTTTTACATATGTAGGTACACTTATATTAGGGCCATAAATATTCAGAATTTAGATCTCATCATGCTCATTTTTTCCTGAGATAAATAAGTAATGTACATCTTGGTCCCTTTTGATTTATTTTAGTTTGAAGTCTACTTTGTTAGATATTAAGATGGCAACATCAGCTTTTTTCTTGGGGCCAATTGATTGGAAAATGTTTTCCAACCCTTTTCTCTTAGTCTGTCTGTCTTTCAGTTGAGGTATGTTTCTTGTATGCAGCATAAGGATGGCTTCTGATTTTGTATCCATCATGTTAGGATGTGTCTTTTTATAAGTGAATTTAGTACTTTGATATTAAGGGATATTAATGACCACTGATTATTATTCCTTGTTATTTTTGGTGGTAGCATGTGTATTTCCTATCTTTGAGCTTTTCTTCTGTGGGATTATCCATTGCTTTTTTGGGTGTATCTGGGTTCATTAGGTTGGAATTTTTCCTTTAGTGCTTTCTGTAGGGCTGGATTTGTGGATAAGTATTGTTTAAATCTGATTTTTTAATAAAATATCTTTCTCACTCCATCTATGGTGATTGATAGTTTTGTTAGGTATAGTAGTCTGGGTTGGTAGCCATGCTGTCCTAGTGTCTGTTTTACTTCTGACCAGGACCTTCTTGCTTTCATTGTTTCCATTGAATAGTCTGGTGTTATTCTGATGAGTCTGCCTTCATATGCAAGTTAGCCCTTTTCCCTTGCAGCTCTTAATATTTTTTCTTTGTTCTGTATGTTTTGTGGCTGTTTTGTGTTTTGTTTTGTTTTGCTTTGTGGCAAGCTCTTTTAATAAGTTCCTGTCATTTTTATTTCCTCACAAGTGGACTCTGGAACTTCATATTGTATTCCAAATATAGTTTCCTCTTCAATGTTGTTCTTTGTAATGGTATTTTATCACAGCCACAAAAATAGATATAAAACAATTATTATTGTTTATTAAGTACCTATTCATGATAGAGCATAAAAAACTATTTATCTACTTATCTCTGAAGTTACAACCTTTTTAACAAACTCTGTGTCAATGTTTCTTTCAATGTCAAATAATAAAATGAACTTCTGAACTCCTGAGCAGGGTTCTTATATATAAACAAGAAATCTTGTAATTTATATTTTAAAACATATGTGATTAATTTAAGTCCGTATGCATCTGACTTTTCTCAAAGTGAATTATTGTTGTTGATAAATAATACACAATACACTGATGCAAAATTTTTACATTGAACTGTGCCTTGCTAGCGATGTTCTTTACATAAAAAACAGGGTCCATCGCATGCTCATCATCAAGGTTTCTGAGGAATTGCTCAATTCTGGGGAGACTGCTAATTCATGCAAAACAATGAGCATATATGCTATCTCTCACCCTGACTCTCTGTGTCTCTGTCTCTTTCTCTGTCTCTGTCTCTCTCTCTCTCATACACACAAATACCACTTTGTTTAAAGATAATTGGTTCTGGGGCTGGAGAGATGGCTCAGCGGTTAAGAGCACCGTCTGCTCTTCCAGAGGACCCGGGTTCGATTCCCAGCACCCACATGGCAGCTAACAACTGTCTGTAGTTCCAGTTCCAGGCAAACACCAAGGCAAATGAATAAATAAATAAATAAAGTTTAAAAAAAAAAGATAATTGGTTCTTCAATATTTTCATATAAGCTGAATCATTTTGGTATTTCTGAAATGTTTGATTGTCAAAGTACAAAATATGGCTGTTTTAATACTAAAGATTATTATCCTTCATTTAAAAAAAGCATTGGAATCTACTAAACGAATCCCCTTTGAAACAACTTTCCCAGAGTGATTACTGAGAATCAATAAGTGTTTCATTCTGTTTTATAAAAATGACCACTGAGCCCTGCCTGTAGCTTTTGTAGAATACAGGGAAAAAATGAGAAGACAGGAAGTGGGGAGCAGAAAAAATAAATAGCAAGAATCAATATGCTACTTTCCTTTATTTTTTTCTGAGATTTACACACATTTCTTAAAGTCCAGAAAAAAGGAATTAGAGGCATATTCCAGCAACCTGTTATTTGCTAATAAGGGCCCAGAAATGAAATAGGTCATTAGCCTCTGTAAAAAATGACACCTGTTTTTCTTCTTCTTTTTTTTTCTTTTTTTCTTTTTTTCTTTTTTTTTACTGATTTCTTCCCATATTCACCATATAAGAGGCAGAATTCTAGATTAATTTAATTTATTGCTCCTTCTATCTTTATTATATGAATTATCTTAAATTTTACCTCACCTATTTGAAATGGCAAAATGTACTCTTGCCTTCATCACCAAGATCTTTATTTCATTCAATCTCTCCTTTTCTCTTACTTTTTCTCAGTGTATATGTATGTATGTGTGCTCATGTGTATGTTTGTGTGCTCATGTGTGTGTATGTGTGTGTGTGTACTTGTACATGTTTGTGTGTGTGTGGGCATAACAAAAAAGTACTTCAGTCATTACCTATTTTGAGGTCATTACTCAATTTAAAAAATCAAAAATACCTTTGAACATATTTTTATCATTTAAATATAGTGCCTACATTTAGAGATATTTTAGAAGTAGACTGACATATCTAATACTTCACTTACTATGAATCATAATAAGATTGTTCATAATAAGCAATAGAAGAGATACTTCTGTATTAAACAGCATATTCACTTCCATGCCATAAACTTGTTGTCATAGGAATGAGCAAACATTCTGATATATGTCATGTTCAATTCAAAATAATTAGTCTGTTTGAAGAGTTATCAATACAAAGGATGATTACATGTGAGCATTATTTTACAAGGACAAGCCATGTCATATATCCATGTCATAAATTCTAATCAAGACAATTGTTTCTGTGTGAAAATTAAGGTAAACATGCTGAGAACCCTGAGTATTATTTTTCTGATTCTCCATGTCTGTAAGTGTGGAGACTTATTCATTCTGAGTCCTTGTTCACCTTCCTTTACATTCAGAATCAAAACAAAATTTATCAAACAATTCCTTTCACAACACCCCCTAAAACTTGCACATCAGCATTAATAATTCATCAACCAGGTTTCTTAACTTTTCTAGATCGTCTATGCTCTAACATGGCATGTGACCACTTATACTTGTCAAAGTACAAAGTACACTGGACCAAATTAAGAAGAAGAATTATTTTATTCAACAATATTTTGGTAAGAGGTAAAGGCCACAGCTTAGACTGAGTTCAAGTAACTTTAAATAAAGTGCTGGAGAGCAGAAATGAGGTGTGGTGAATTAGCCATCACTTCTCTGTACTTACTGTAAACAGAGAAAGAAAAATTCTTTTTCTTTCCAAAACAAAGTTTGTTGTTGGTCTTTCTAATTCAATAAAATGAGTTTAATTTATATTAGATATATATGATCAACATAAAGCATTTCTACATCCTCAGGCTCACTTATTAATCTTAATTATTTTATAATTATAATTATTTCAAACAAAATTTGGTTTTACATTAATTTAGATTAATAAATAAATAAAATTTATTTTTAGCTATGTGGACTCAGGAAGCTGCATAATCCACTGGTAAGAGAGAGGGATAGCAGGGTACCCTAGAGATAAGCTCCTTAATTACTCATATAAAACCAAGTGGTCAGCACTGATATCATATATATAAGAATAACGAGGTGCAACCAAGAAGAGATGGGAACAAAACATGAGAGAAAGAGATGACTGAGTGAAAGGAGCAACAAAGAAGGAGAAAAAAAGGGATGGATATCTTAATAGAGGAAGCCACTGTGGGGTTGGAAAACGCTGAGTTCTAGGGAAACCTTGAGGAACTCACAGGATATCCCTGGCTGGGTCTCAAACCAATTGTGGAAGGGGTACCTAAACAGGACTTCCCCTATAATCAGATGAATAACCACTCTAAATGTCATCACAGAACCTACATCCAACAATGAATAGTGGTGGAGCCAGAGAACCATGACTGAGTACTGGGCCAACCTCCTGGTCCAGATGAGGTAGGCAGGTGTGGTGAAATGTTCTGTATGCTGTAAATAAAGTAACTGATTTGGCCTATATAGAGCACCATAGAAGTGGGTGGAGAATCAGAGCACAGGCAGGTAGAAGGAGGATGGAGTTAAGTTAGTCTCCATCCAGCTGCCCCTGAAGAAGCAGCATGTAGGAATCCAGGTGAGCCACGGGCTGTGGGCCACGTGGTGGAAAGATAAATGGGTTAAATTAAGATGAAAGAGCTAGCTAGTAATGTGCTTAAGACATGGGCCAAACAGTTTAAAGGATATAAGCATGTGATTCATTTCTTTGGGGGACAAAAGCCGCCACGAACCAGATTCCAACCGCCGCCACGGGCTGCACCAGGTACAAACCTCCTGGACCCAAAATGGGTTCCCGGGGAAAACATAATACAACAGGCAGGAGTCTGTATGAGCAAGGGGATAGGAATTATGAGGAGGAGTCCCGCAGAGATGGCTGGCTGGAGCTCTGGGGAGCACACTGAATCAACAACAGCCACTGAAGACCCATCTGAAAAAGGAGCTAGGCCCTCCAAGAGTAGGCCACTGTGGATGGGCAGTATGTGGAGCCTGGAGGGGTGGGATCACACTGTGTTACTGTGTGTCTGTTTGCACTTTGGAGCCCATTCCCTGCAGAGGAACATCTAACCTAGTCTTAATATTGGGATGAGAAAATAGGACTTGCCTGGAATGGAAGCTCAATGCTGAGCTTACCCACCTTGGGACTTCTTGCCCTTTTGGAGGAGGGGATCAGGAAATGAGAAGGGGGATGCTGAAGACTGACTGGGAGGAATTGGGAGGAGGGGAGGGAGGGGGAGTAGGGGATACATGGGAAAATACTTTTTTATAAATACATTTTTAAAAAGTATCTAGTAAAAATAAAAAAAGAAATGAGACTAAATGAACACAGTGGATTACATGTATATGTTTTCTTGCTTCACACATATATGTATATATATTATATAATTCATATATGCAATAATAATTTTTTAAAAGGTCATTAATTTGAAAGCGGGGTTAAGGAGATTACAAAAACAGTATGTAAATATAGCACTCATGAATAAAATTTTAAAATGTATGATGAGAACATATACATACATATGTAGCAAGATTCCCTATTTTCAAGTATTTGGAAGGTATTTAATACTTTCTCCAACTCTCATCGAGTAATATAAAGTGTTTTGAAAGAGTTATTCTACCTCCCAAGGATGCAATTAATTTCCATTTCGGACAGCAAATTTCTATCTTGAAAATTATGTATATTATTGCTATTGATAATATTTCTGGGGTTTTTTTGCATTTGGGGCAAAGCTGTAAGAAGTTACTTTTTTTTTTATCTCAGTGTAGCTATGGAAAGATAGATGCTATACACCTGAATGTTTCTATTTGGAAAAAAAAATGACTCAAGGTCAGTGAGAAAGACATAAAGTTGGCAAGAAAAAGCTTTAAAAGTTTTACATCTCAAAGAAATAGAACACTAACTTATAATTACAAGCCTTCTAAAGTCTGTGCTCTAAGTAACAGTGCCTATGCCCCAGAGGCACGAAGAAGAACCATTATAGTTCCCTACAGCACAAATTTTATTTTGTATTATAATAAAAACCTAGAGCCAAATATTGGGAAAATGCTGGAATATCAGAGATAGGAAACAAGCCACAACCAATTCCCACCCAGTGAATTCCTCATGCTGAATAGGGTAAGTCTTTTCTTCATGGGTCCTCAGATTGACTGGTCTCTCAGACATAAGGATGACCTCCTTCTTCTGCCTTATATTCCTTTCCCCAAGGAATTATTTTACTTCCTGGTTCAACTGGCCTAGAGGTAGGATTAGAGGTGTTGCTACCTCTGCCTGGCTGTTAGGCCATGCATTAACAGAGATCCAGATAGAACACAGTCTCTCAAGTGAAGGGATTAAAGGTGTGGGTTACCACTCCTGGACCTTCCTGTCTTGGCTCTGTGGGTGGCTTGACTTCTGATATCCCAGACTATTTTTATTAAATATGCAATATATCACTAAAGTTCCCTTCAAGTAAGGACCCCTTAAGTCCTAGATACCAACATTACTGTCTTTAACCAATAAAGCAAAGCATCCAATGCTAGCAGTTAAAACTATTTAAATGATCTTAGAAAAATATAATTATTTCAACATGTACAGCTACTATTCTGTCTCTGGAGTTTAGTCTTCTCTAACATTAAATGAAGATGTGGACAAAATAGTCTCTCAAGGACATCCCAGTTTTAACACTGAAATATACCATATTTTGAGTCTTCAATCTATACATTACTGTAGCACAAGGAGAAATGAAAAGACAAGATGAATTTACCGATGGCTCTTTTTAATAAAAGCAATATCTTAAAATAGAAAATATGAAAACTAAACAACGGCAACATAAATGAATATATGTTCAGTTATTGAAGGAAAGAATTAGGTGGCTGTCTTTTCATAACTCAAAAGTCAAAAGCTGACCATTTGGGGATCCATTGAAAGAACTTGGATAAATGCTGAATGAGGAACTTTTCCACAGATGTTGAGATTTAGTCTCATTCCCTTTCTTTCTTTCATTTTGTTGTTGTTGATTTTTACATCATTTTTTATTTTAGAATGTTTTTATTTATTTTATATTTCAACCACATATCTCTCTCATCCCGCCTCCCGGTACCCACTAGCCATTCTCTCCAAGCCCCACCCTCTCCTTAGGAAAAGTAAGGTCTCCCATAGAGAGTAAGCAATGCCTGGTACATTCAGTTGAGGCAGGTCCAGGCCCCTCTTCCCTGAATCAAGGCTGTGCACTGAAGAGAGAAAACTTAGCTCAAGAAACCCCATTTTGTATTTTAGTAGCTATTTTATAAAAAGATAAAATAAAATTTAGTTTCACATTTCTGGCAGGGGTGGGGTGGGGTGGGGGCTGCCCAATTCTGGGAGAATAGTCATACCTAACAAGTCCTGGGAAAAGAACATGTCCTTAAAGAATAGAACTAGCAGTTCTGAGAGAAAAATAGCTTTCTACCTGTCTAGCTCTGGGAGATTAGCCAAGGCATCTAGTCTTGCTTGCCCAGTTTTGGGAAAATCAGCCACCCCAGGTAGGGTCCAGGTGGGGTCCATCCAGGTGGGGTTCAAAGATAACTCTGGGGCAGAAAATCCCTGAGCAGGAGCCAATCAGTAGCATGTCAACATCCTGTCTCCAAGCAACCAACTTTGTTATAACTTTTGCCTATAAAAGATCTATTGTAACCAAAGACACTAGCTACTTCTTGCTCTGTTATCACTGAAGCTTGAAGTATGCTCCCTACCTGATTTGTATTGTACTGCCAATAAACCTTGCAGTTGCATTCTTGACATTGTTGACTTTAGTGGTTTCTCTGTGGATTGAGTTATGGGCATAACATGCACTATAGATAATGAACTCCAAAAAGCCAGCTCATGCACCAGGGATAGTTTCTCAGCTAGGGGTCCCTTAAAAAGACCAAGTTACACAACTATCTCCCATATACAGAAGGCCTAGCTTCATCCCATGCAGGCTCTACAGCTGTCAGTCTAAAGTTTGTGAGTTCCCACTAACTTGGTTCAGTTGGGTCTGTAAATTTCTTTTCTTGTGATGTTGAAACTCCCCCTCCCCCACATTACATAGTCCCTCCTCCCTCTCTTATACTGAATTTCTGGAGCTCGGCCTGGTGCTTGGCTGTGGATCTCTGCATTTGCTCTCTTCAGTTACTGGATGAAGGCTCTATGATGACAGTTAGGGTATTCACCAATCTGAAAACTGGGGTAAGCCAGGTCAGGCACCCTCCCTACCATTGCTGGGAACTTGCTCAGCTGTGTTCATAGCAACATTATTCATATAAGCTAGAACCTGGAAACAACCTAGGTGCCTCTCAACTGAAGAATGAATGGATAAAGAAACACAGTAGAATATTACTCAGCTTTAAAAACCAATGTCATGATGAATTTTATAGGCAAATGGATAAAACTGGAAAATATCCTGAGTGTGGCAAGCCAGACTCAGAAAGACAAACATTGTGTGTACTCACTCATAAATGAATACTAGATGTAAAGCAAAGGACAACCAGACTATAACACACAGCTCCAGAGAAGCAAGCTAACAAGGAGGACCCTAAGAGGGACTCATGGAGCAGTCTTGTACAGGAAAATAGATGAGATCTTGTGAGTAAATTGGGAGGTGGCAATAGAGGGAAGGCAATGGGGGAATGAGAACATAAGGAAATGGAATTGGATAGTTTAGCTGAAACAGGAAAAAAGAGAGAGAGCAATGAAACAGATATCTTGATAGAAGGAGGTATCACGTGGTTAAGGAGAAACCTGGTGCTAGAAAGTTCCCAGGTATCCACAAGGATGACCACAGCTTAGACTCTGTTTCTTTTCAACTTGTCATCAGTCTCTAAGGTCATACAGTGCTCAATTGGGAAGCTTACAAGCTTCCAACCAAACTAAACTGTCATACGGAGAGAGTTTGGACTTGCCCTATTCAAGGTTGCCACAGCAGCACTATAGTACATCAGCTGCAAACCTGTTCTAAGGTCTACAAACTCTTCATTCAGGCATAATGTTAATTTTAAGACTGAATAAATATTTTAAAGGTCTATAATTAAAAGCAACTCATAAATTAAGCATTTAATTCAGTTTTTGCATATTCTAATATAAATGGGTAATCTTTTTCTTTTCATATATAAATAAATGAATGTATCTTTTTTTTTTCTCTTAATATTATAAAGCAAGTTTCTAGTAGAGCATGGAACAGTAGAAACAGCTAAGAAATAAAAGATTCTTATTCAAATTCAAATGCCAATTCTACTTTAAATGTTTAGAAAGATATACCTGTTTCCAGCAATGAGATACTAAATGATAACTGTATTGTAGCCAATAATACAATGCTTAAAACCTAAAGGCCCAAGAGCTGCAGAATCAGACAGAGTGTGTCTTCTAACTACAAAAAGTAGTAAATGCAGTATTTTTAAAATTCATAATATGTAAGATAAAATATATTGTTGATAATTTCTATGAGGCTTTTATCTACAAACATTAATATAATTTTAAGTTACATAATGTATAGGTTTTGAATGTTTATCTGAAATCTGTCATATGATTACTGAAAATAAAAACAAGGAAGTACAGAGGTATAAAAGAGCCATTTTTAAGTCAGATTGAAGTAGAGCTGTAGACTAATTGCAAAGGCTAACCATGTCCAGATTCGCTGTCTTCCTCTACATGTCTTCAGTACCATCCATGAACACTTCAAAACACATAGTATATACACCAGTGCTCTACACAATGCTGGTACTTGGTGGTACTTCATGTAGTGTTGGCATAATAATAAATCCAGAAATGATAGTTTACAGAATTGTAAATTTTTTGCATTCAGACATCAAAAGATCTGTAGAGGTGTTTTCATACTATAAAAATTAAAAATAAACTCAGAAGTCTCCATGTAGGCACCAGTTCTACCTCTTTATGGTCAGTGATCTATGTAAATGTTGAAACTGGGGAAAAAGGGGAGGCATGCATGTGGAAGGGGTAGAGAAAGGAAAAACTGTGGTTAGGATGTATATTGTATGAGAGAAGACTCTATTTTCAAGAAAATATAAATAAAAAAATAACAATGGAAAAAAATTACTAACCCCCCAAAAAACAAAATACAAATAAAAAATAATAAAAATAACTGAAAAAATAAACTCAAAAAATTATTGTAAAGTAAATAAGTTCAGAGATAAAACCCACAAACTTACTAAGCAATGTATAGAAACCTGCTTTATATTGCTTCTGATCTGGTACTCAATTTCCATCACATTTCTCATAACACTAAACTCCTTCCTGTTTCCTAGTACCCTTCAGTTCACCTTGGACATTCTTCCATGCCTCCTGGTCTATAAGCCTGAAACACTAAGTGAGTTGGTTAAAATTCTAACATAACTTTTGGATTTGAACCTGTGTTGATTTCAAACAGACAGCTTTAGTGAGATCTGGGAGAAAGGATTCACTCAGTAGAACTAGGTGAATATGAAAAAAAAATGAACTTGTCAAATTTTAAAGATAAAATACTGTTTTCAAATACTAGATATAGCACTTCTATTGTTTCTAGTCACTATTCAATTTGTAATTCTGAGATTAATTAATTACATTTAAACACTGATATATCTTTAATGCTTATTATTGCATTAGATTTTTATTCCTAAAATTTAACCCCACAGACTTTTTTCAGTACACTTGTATGTAATTTCACCAACAGCCCTGGTCTGGATGGCCTGTTGCCCTGGGACTCACTAAATGTGCCAGGCCATGCTAGCCTCCAACTCAGAGATCCATCTGCCTCTTCCTCCTGTGTGCTGGGATTAAAGGCTTGCAAACTTTTATTATTACTATTATTATTATTATTATTTTCTGTTTTATCAAACTTTTAAAGGAGTGCAATCAAAATTACTCCTTTAAGACATGAGAAAAAAATGTTATAAACAAAAATCTTTGAGTAGGTTATGCCTCTCATTTATGTCAACTACATCTGTCTGTTTACCTATCATCTATGTTTTTTTTTAATTATTCCAACTTCTCACTCTCATTATTTGTACTTTTATTAACATTGTATTTTTGAGAATTTTATACAATATGCTTTGGTTCTATGGCCCTTCTTCCAATAATAATTCTTCCAAGAACCATCTTCATCTCCCCATCTCCCTTTCCATTTCAACTTCTCTCTCTCCCTTCCATCTCTGTATCTTCTTCTTTTTCTTCTCCTCCTCTTCCTTTTTCTTCATCTCTCCACTCTTCTTCTTCTGTCTCTCTAACCCTCTCTTAAATCCACTTTTTGAATTCAATTTGAGTTGTCAAAACACTCTGTTTGTTTGGAGCAGGGACCTGCTATAGTGCATAATCAAACTACAACTAATCAAGCCCTTACGTAGAGATGTCTTTCTGACTTCCAGATGCTATTATATCCCAATAGCTCCTCAGTTATAGGTAGACCTTCCTGCTACCTGCAGGCCTCCATACTGGGATTCTGTGTGGAATCAGCTTAGTTCTGTCTTGCATGTGTTTTTACAATCACTATGAATTCATACGTGTAACCTACCTGTTGTGTATGGAAAACACATGCCTGTTAATCATCTACTACCTCCAGCTCTTATAATTTTTCAACCCTCTTTTATGCAAATGTTTCTGAAGCTCACAAAAGGTGGGTGATACAGATGTCACATTTAGGAGGACTCCACATTCTCTTATTATTTTCTTTTCCCCAGTTGTGAATCATTTTTACCTCATCACATATTTTCCCTTTGAATTCTGTCATTCTTGTTATAGTGTTTTCTGTTGAGTACTGATGCCGCTTGTTTGTCTTTGTACTGATATGGGTTTAAAACATCAAAGAGCGTCACCTAAAACCAGCACATTCTAATGATCAAACACAACTGATTACATGAGAACTCTTAAAACTAATAGAAAATGAAACATTGATGCCTTTTTTTGATTTTTATTTATAAATTTGTTCTTTTAAACTTTACTTTCATTAATAAAAATGGTGATGAAAAGAATTCTACAAATGTTTTTCTCATTGGTTGCAGAAAAGAAACAAGTGCTTCACCAACAGAAGCTTTCTAAATGACTTTTGGTCTGTAGTAACTGTTACAGCAGCCACCACACAAAGCTCCCTAGCAGGAAGCTTGCACACCCTTTCCAGGACTGTGATCAGCATTTTCTTTTCCTGTTTCATTATCTCTGTAGGAAGCAAACCACATGTGTGAATTTGTCATTAAAGTGGCCAGCACAGAATTGCTGATGATTAATTTAAAATGTACATCTGATTTGACAGTTTTAATAAAATAAGAACTTAAGACACTTCTGGAATATTTTATTTTATTTTATTTTATCTGTCTTTAAAAATATCATCTTATTGGTTGAGATTTATGAATAAACAAATCACATAGCTATACTAAGGTGACCATTACACGTTTCCCAGTCTCAGAATATATGTATCCTAGTGAACTACATAATTATTTTCAATGTATTATCTCTCTTTGAATACTGAGTGAGACATCAGATACCTGGATTGCCCAGAATGCAATTACTCTAATAAGAACTAAGATAAAATACAATTTGAAAAAAGAAAGGAAATATTTGTGCTCACAGTTTTAGAGGCTTTAGTAAAAGATATGTTGGCATTTTATTTTCACAATTGTGAAAAGGCAGAATATTGTGGTCAGGTTGTATGCTAGGACAAATCTTTCGTGTCTTTATTATGGAGTCTAAGTTAGAAGAAAGGAGGCCATCATGATCTGCTGAAACATGTTCATAATTTTCAAAAGTCTCACTCACTGGAAATGATTATTAAAAGCTCCATTTCCTCCCAGTAACATAATTTTGGAGAAACAAGGCAGTATTTCCTGTATGGGAGTCTCAGAAACTTCCCAGAGCCTAGCTACACAGTAAAAACTAAATGTTACAATAATTTTCTGCTGTTTTATTCTATAAGCAACTTCTTTTTACAGAATAAAAATAAAACTTTTATCCACATGCATTGGAGTTTTGAATAATGCAATAAATGTATTAATACGTCGTTATTTTTTTAGTGGATTCTCCTGAACAAAAGTAAAAATACACCTTTCTGATTTCTATGATTAAAATAACTATGCTTTGATTTTTTTAATGTGCTTAAAATTTGAGCCACTTAAAATTCTTGCACAGTTTCTCTCATCTTTTTTTTATAATACTTTAAACTTAAAAGCCACTCATTCAGACTCTTGCCACTGAAGAGCACTTAAAACCAGCCTCTGACCTGAACTCTGGCCTGTGACTGTAGTGAAGAGGCAGCTGTGCGCAGTTAGGTGCTGAACACACTGTGCCTGCTGGCCTGATTTCCTCTAGCTTTTTTACTGTGTCATCAATATCAAAGTGTGAGGAAGCTGAGACAGCAGATTCTTTCAGATTTTACTCCCTGCAGCTCTTTCCTTCCTAATGAAAGCCTTAGGAAAGTGAGGTGGTGTAACTGCTGGGAAGGTTTCCCATAAGACCAGACTCCCCAGTCAGAGACAAATGATAGTGTCTTGTGCTACTCCTTTTACACATTTGTAATGTAATTGGTTTGCCCTATGTGAAATCAACAATATCTATTATTGTATCCTTGTTTCTCTTTAATGAGCTATTTATGGTATTTAACTTAAAATCAATAACTACCTTGCATTTTTATTAACCTGAAACCATTTAGAAAAAAAAAATTATGAACCAGTTTACAGTGTTGTTTCCATCTGATGAATGATTTAAATGCAAAAAGTAAGCTCCAATTTTTTAAGGGGGGTGGTAATAAAATTAAGATTGAAATATAATTATAATTTGAATAATAAGACTTTCAAATAATTGATGAATATTTTTATGCCTAAATTTTTGACCATTATGCTAAAGTTGCTAAATAATAAGCCTCCAAAGAGATAGTAAAGTTAAATGCATAGTACCAAATTATCATTCTTCTTTTATTTCTAAAGAAATGCCCAATTCTCATTATGGGCCTTACCTACTAGCAACTTTATATTTTCAAACTTTTAGTTTGTAGTACAGATAACTACTGAGTTGACAAAGAAAAGATGAGTCAGAAAGTAATGTACTATAGCTGAAACATTCTCTTTAAATTATGGATACCATACTTTCATAAACCCAAGTAGACCAGAGGTATGTTTAGTTCAGTGCTTGTTGCCAAAGAATAGCTTATGTATTTGACCATAACATATACTTTAAATGCAAAAATGAATCACAATTTTTATTGAGTTATATAACTGTATAAATCAGCAAAATTCCAAAGAAGCACAGTGGTTGTTCCTAAGCAGGTCTGAAATATTTGCTTTGTATCTCTAGGGACATTGCAATGCTGAATAATTAACTCTGAAAGATGGTATTATGAATAATTATCCATTTAACTCTACAGTAAACCCAAGGCATATCTTGAAGCAGGTGAATGTACATAAGAAAAAGAATTTATGTTGAAAACTAATTTTATAAATGTGAATAAATAAGTTTTTATGGTTTGTTTTTTCATTGGAGCCCAATAGTATATTTCATCCAAACTAAAATTTCTGTTATTGAAAAGTTTGGAAGTAATAAAACACAAGAGAAGTAATAGTTTTTATTCTGCCTGAAAAATCTATTGAAATATATTGCAGAAGAAGGAGCAGAAAGATTGTTAGAACCAGGGAGTCAAGGAGTTTGCTCTGAGACTGTGTCATCTAGTAATGCCAGAAGCCACACCCACAAAGTCTCACTGACATGACTTCCTGAATATGAACTGAATAAGGACAATATCAACTGATGTGCTAATGTGGGTGGAAAAAAGCTCCTAAATGCCTCAACCCTACACAAAGAAATGTAGACAAGTAAAAAAAATGCTGAGAGCAAAAGTGTTCATCTGCCCCAGGGAAGAGCATGCCAGTTGGTTATCCAATATCAAATGTTCATTCCTGAAACCATACTACAAATAACATGCAGACTGAACAATTTGTGTTTATGTATTTAAGAATATATATGCATACAGATTTGTTGTCAGAAGTTTCTCTATTGTGTCCAGTCAGTCTCACAATCATTTATCCCAAATAATCACACAAAGGTTTATATTAATTATAAATTCTTTGGCCTATGGCTCAGGCTTATTACTTGCTAACTCTTTATCTTAAACTAATCCATGATTCTTATCCATATTTAGTCACATGGCTTGGTACCATTTTCAGCATTCTCTTTCTGCTTCTTCTGTATTTCAGCTTCTCAGAATTCTCTTAGTCTTGGTGCCCTGCCTCTACTTCTTGTCTACATAGATATATAAGGCGATGCAAGGATACTATGAGATTGAAAAACAGCAAGCTGTAGTATGTGAGAGGGTTTGGAAGAAGAAAAGAGAAATGGAAAATGTATTTATAAAATAAAAATAATATAGGAAATTTAAATTATGTGTATAGAAATGTTTAGACTAAGAATTTTTCTGTTCTATGTTAACTGTATGTCTATGTCAATTGTCTATGTCTATCTAAACTGACATACTGTGGAATGCAATAGACTTACATGTGGAAATAGTTGCATGCACTTTGTCAGACAAGCACTAAATGTTTATTGTCTGAGTTAGCCTAAGCCTTGCCTGATCAACCCCTAAGCACAGTTTTCAGGAACAAAATAAAGAGTACCTGCTTCTTCTATGCCACTGAATTATCTAATAAATAAGAAGTCCGAGCGATGACGAAGTTTCAAGTTGTAAGCCAACTCTGATATATATATAATAAATATAGGATTTTCTAAAATATTCTATGATAAATTTAAAGAAAAGTTTAAAATGAAGAATATTTGTTATGTTTGTTCTATTACATTAACTTTTTATTCAAAAACAATGAAAATGACCACATGCATGCTAATTTGTAAAAAACATAGATGCTGAGAAAAAATCTTTCCTATTCTTTATCACTGTTATCTTTGAATGAAATATATTTTATTTACTCACTGGTTGACAACATCTTGCTGTAAGGTCATTCTGACTCACATGGTTCTATCTTTGGAAACACTGAAAACTCTAAGATTATTCAATAAATGTCTCCAAAATAGTTTACATCTGCTTGTTTATTTCTATTTTTTTGATCAGATTAGCATTATATTCATAATTTTGGGCACAAAATTCTATATGTGTTAGCAAAGTGAATACAACCTATAAGGCATGGGCACAGTCAAACTTCTAAGCAACATCTTGGTAGCTCCTTAATAAAATTTATATGAAATATTTATAGGTCCCTCTTTGTTATTCTATTAATTCCAGTTGTCTTTCCGTAATATTATTTCTTATATCCTTTAATAGGTTGTTTTTATTTGGTGGTGACTTGTTCCACATTGTAAAAGTATAAAGTCAACCCAGGACCCACTACCCAGTTTTCTCAAGTAATATTTTACATAATCCTAGCACAGCATCAACATGAAAAAAATAAAAGTAGCACAATTTACAATACTTTCAAGCTCTCAGATTTATACATGTTTTAATTTGTTTATGTGATGTAGTGAGTATTCTATAAAACTTTTATTTCATCTTTATGTTGTCTACCAATAGCCCTTTCCGCCAGGGCTTTGATAAACGTACTCTATGACTCAAGACTGAGCCAAATAAATTGGTTTTAGAAACAATTGCTGGTGCTGTCTGATGGTGTGCTCAGAGTTTCTTGCTCAACTGTCTCAAAAATATCACAACATTACATTATAATGGGGACAAGTGGAGAAGAAAGATTGACTGAAAGGGGTGGGATGGGGAAGAGACCTTGAATAAGGATATACATGGATAGAAAATGTGACTTTATTCATAATAAAAAAAAGAAAGAGAAAAAAAAGAACCTAGAAACAACCTAGATACTTGAACTGAGGAATGGATTAACAAGCTGTGGTACACAATGGATTACTACTCAGCAGTAAGAAACAATGATATTCTATAATTTGTAGGCACATGGATGGATATGGAGAATATCCTCCTGAGCAAGCATTCACAATCCCAGAAAGATAAGCAGGGGAAGTATTCAATCATTAGTGGAAGCAGGGGAAGTATTCAATCATTAGTGGACTTTAAACAAAAAGCAAAGCATGTTCAAGCTGCGAACCACACACACTGAGTAGCTTTGGATCTGAAGCACCTTGAACTGGCACTTTGGAGCCCATTCCCTCCAGAGGAACACTTGAGCCAATCTTGATGTTGGAGATGAGGAAAGTGTTCTTGCCTGGAATGGATCCTGAACTAAGCTACCTTGGGACCTAGGGACCTCCTGTCCTTGCTGGGGAGGAGATAAGGAGATGGGGAGAAGAGTGACTTGTAGGGGTGGGAGGGGAAGGGCATTTGAACAAGGGGATACATGGATAAAAAAATGAAACTTTATTAATAATAAAAAAACAAGAAAAAATGTATTTCTCTCTGGCTAGGTAGCTCTAAAGCTGGAAGGGTGCACACATATCCATTTTCTGCCTTGGTGATAGAGATAGAACACATGCTCTCATGTGTTATATGCAGATTCTGTACAACAGTCTAAAAAACCAGCTGAGAGAGTAATTTTGAATTGTCTTGCATTAACTGCAATGGATACCTATGGAGAAAATTTACCAGATATAGAAGATAACTTGTCAAAAGTATAATTTAATAAACATATTTTTTTCAAATTTTGATCCCTGTGAATTGAATATGCACATACTTTGGGTTCAATTTTCTCAAAAATTTAGTCTAAAAGCCAGAGCAAATATGAATAGAGTAAAATGATTAAAAATATATAGTGGCTGCTATGCTTGTCTAGTTCTTTTTTTTAACTGAAGATGCTATAACCACCATAATTACTTCACAGAGACTCAAAAGAACCAAAAATTGCCTAAGTAGCTATTATGTCCATCAGCTAGTAAACCAGTTAAGGTGCAGAGTTAGCAACTCTAAAAGTCCTAGTAGTTAAGCTAAACTCTAAGTAGAAATTTTTGAATTCCTAGAGGTGTTCAAGTGCAATTTAGTATAAATTTAATTGAATTATCCCTTTTGTAGGATATCTTCAACATAGACTACACACCTATTATATTAGAGTTTTAAAGAAGATGCATGAAAGAAAATTATAAAGTGTCACTATTAATTCGATTATTTGTGAAGATAAGCAAGCACTCTGTCATCTTAACTCAGTGTGTTGAACCATCCTTATTGTCTTTCTATTGTGTGAAACAATAAGTTTATACATTAAAAAAATAAAAACTCAGCATCTTCTCCAGCATAGGCTATCATCAGTGCTTTATTTTTCTTTATTTTTATTATGAATAAACCCTTATTTTTTATCGATGCATCCCGTTGTTCAAACGCCCTAACTCCTGCCACCTCTCCCAGTTACTCTCTATTCCCCTCCACCCCCTTATCAACTCTCCAGCAAGAGCAGGAGGTCCCAAGGCCCCAGGGTAGCTTAGGTCAACACCCACCTCATGCAGATCCACTTTTCTAATCCCCACATCAAGACTGGGGCAGGTTTTCTTCTGGAGGAAATGGGCTACAAGGTACCAGTCCAAACCTGTTCAGATCCAAACCTGTTCAGTGGTTGTGGTTTGCAGCTTGGGTATGCTTTGATTTTTGTGTAAAGTCCACCTATGAGTGAGTACATCCCCTGCTTATCTTTCTGGGTTTGTGATACCTCACTCAGGAGGATATTCTCCAAATACATCCATTGCTCTGAAAATTTTAGGATATCATTTTTTCTATTGCTAAGTAGTACTACATTGTGTAGAAGTACGACAGATTGTTAATCCATTCCTCAGGTGAGGGGCATCTAGGTTGTTTCCAGGTTCTTGCTATTATGAATAATGCTGTTATGAACATAGTTGAGCTAATGCTTTTGGGGTGAGAATGTGCGTCTTTAAGGTATATGCCTAAGAGTGGTATTACTGGCACCTTGGGGAGATTGATTCCCACTTTTCTGAGAAACTATCATACTGCATTTCAGAGTGGGTGAACAAGTATACACTCCCACCAACAATGGAGGAGTGTTCCTTTTGTTTCATATCCTCTCCAGCATAGGTTGTCTTCTGTGTTTTTAATCTTAGCCTTTCTGACAGGTGTAAGGTGGTATCTCAAAGTTGTTTTAATTTGCATTTCTCTGATGGCTAAAGATGTTAAGCACTTTTTCAAGTGCCTTTCAGCCATTTGTAATTGTTGTGCTGATAATTCCCTTTTTAGTTCTGAACCCCATTTTTTAATTGGATTATTATGGGTTTTGGGCTGTAGTTTCTTGAGTTCTCTATATATTTTAGAGATCAATCCAAAGCTGAGTGCTCATCTCCCTAAATTCTTTATTTGAGAAGAGAGGTTGTATTTTTCTAAGCACTTATTTCACTATAGAATACCCCTCCCTCTGATCCAAAAATAAGAGGAATACATAAGTAATATCATTTTAGGACACATGGGAGTATGCATGGGAATCATTTGGGCAGATGGTTAAGAGACAGCTTGTTGATTTCAACTCTGAGAGTCTGATTCAAGAAAGTTGGTGAGAGATTCCTACACTTTTATTTCCAAATGAATCTCACATGATGCTAAAACTGCTATTCTCAGAGCAATATTGAAGACTCATCACTCTACAAATTTCTATATAATTTCATTGAGGAAAACCAATTGTCTACATCCTCAAAGATGCTGTATAAATTTAAAAAAAGCCTATTAGGGTTAATAATGTGAGGAAGACAACATGGTTTATAGAACATTTTCAATTCATTTTTTTTCTGGAAAAATGAATTTAGATGGTAATGCCAACCAATATGAATGAAAGTGACAAGAACTCAAGGATGCACAGCTCTCGGTGTTTAAGTTTAAATTTAATTCATCCTAGAAAATCATCATAGTGGCAGTGTTGACTGAACATGGCTTTCAACTACCCCTTGTTCTCTGGTGAAGAGAAATTCCTGGGTCTTTTAAAAATCAAAGCTCTAGAAACGTTGGATTTTGATATGCTAGAGTCTGATAAATTCTCCCTTTTAAAGTAAATAGTCACATTCCTTCACAAAATGAATAAAGGATTTTTAGTAAGCCTTTCACCTGAAAGTACAGAAAATGAAAGTAAAAAAATCAAAAGAGAAATTAATCCACTTATTCAATTACTTACTCAGTTTATTAAGTAGTGCACTATGTATAAAGCAAGCATTTAATATTCTGGACCTTATTCATTTTTCATTGATACTTAAATTGTTATTTCATATTTTCAGGTCTTTGAATAAAATATTACAATATTTTTTGAAAAATATCAAAAAGGGATTGGCCAAAAGTTATGTTTTAATATAAAAATAAACAATTATACAAAAGAATTTTTTATTATTTTAGACTGGTTTGTATGACCTAGACATAATTTAGCCTCACTTTTTCAGTAGATACAGTTGTGAAAAGAACCAATAACAAACTAATTAGGGTAAACATTTCTATGGATAATGCACCAACCCAAAAGGACCTGCTGTCCTTAATAGGAAAAGACAAGAGCAATGGTGTAAACAATGCAAAGGCTGCCTGAGAAACAAAGGGGGAAAATGGTGATCTACTATATTAGTACCAGAGAAGCCTCGGCATGTTCAGCCTGCAGAAGTGAAAACATCAAGTCTTCATGGTTTAACTCCCAAATCTGCTCCTTTGTTATGACAACTCAAGTTGATAGATACACTCTTCTTAATTTGTAAGGTTCTTTATATAAATATTTGCTATGCACACACACACAGACAAAAAATATATAAAGAGAAAAAACAGAAACAAGGGAGTTTTAAGGACTTGATAATCCATCATACATACGAAATCCTATCTTTGATTCATTGATTCTTTGTATTGTTCTTTTTGTTTCAATTGTATTGATTTCAGCTCTAAGTTTGATTATTTCCTGCCATCTACACCTTCTAGGTGAGTTTGTTTGTAAGTGTTCTAAGGCTTTCAGCTGTAGTGATAGTTCTCTTGTGTGGAATTTCTCTAGTCTTTTCATGTAGGCATCTAGTGCTATGAATTTTCCCCTTAAGACTGCTTTAATTGTATCCCATAAGTTTGGGTACGTTGTGGATTCATTTTCTTTAAATTCTAGGAATTCTTTGATTTCTTTCTTAATTTTTTCCATAACCTAGAGGTGGTTCAGTTCAGTGATGTTTAGTATCCATGAGTTGGTAGGCTTTCTGTGATTTTTGATGATGTTCAACTAACTTTACACTATGGGAATCTGAAATGGTACAAGCAGTTATACCCGTTTTTGTATCTGTTGATATTTGCTTTATAACCAAGTATGTGGTCAATTTTAGAGAAAGTTCCAAGGGGTGCTGATATATATATATATATATATATATATATATATATATATATATTCCTTTTAGTTTGAGTGGAAGGTTCCGCCGCATTATTTCTTGAGGGCACAACTTTTTACACTATGGTAAATTCCCCTATATGTTTATATAATTGATCATGAGAATTATAAAAAATAACATCAGTAAAAGGTTATTGAAAGTTCAGTAAGCAAGAATTTATTCAAAACAAAGGAATAGTTCATCTGAGGTGTTCCTGGCACCCCTCATCTGTATGGTATAATATGATCTCAATAAAATTTTCATATTGAACAAGGCACATTATCCTGTGAGTCTGTCATAAAGGTAACACTAACACTAGAAATACTGCCTAAAAGATTTTTACTCCGAATGCAGATTACTCCTTTATAGTGAGTAGTTTTTCCAGCACTTATAATAGCATCATGACTTACAATACATTCTAAACATCACTCTTCTGCATCTAAGTATCAAAGTAGTATATTTTCAGATATTTAATGTTTTATTTTAAACACTGCTATTTGATTTGCTGATTTGAGGTTCATAAGAAACTTATTATATGGTTTTTAACTTAGATTAAGATGTAATTTTCAACAGTTTCTTAAATGACCAAAACATACTTATACCATTTTGTACTACATCGTTATGCAAACTGATATTCTCGGCATTGGTAATTACAAAATCAAAATATCAGATGTCCTGCAGCAGTAAATGTTTATTCAAAATGTAATTCTTTGTAGAATATAAACAAACTAATTCATCAACATGATATTTAAATATGCTTAAATTTTTAATAAATAATAAATATATACATGGCAAAAATACTTTAAAATATTTTTTTCAAAAATTGACAATAAATATTTCAGATACTCATATAGATAGATAGGCAGATACTTATATTCCCAATGTTCAATTATTTTAAAAAGAGTCCACGGATTTTAAGGAGAGATAGGAGATGTGTATTAGAGGCTGAAGTTGAGGGAGAAAAAGAAAGAGAGAAATTTTGTAATCACATTATAAACTCAAAAATAAAATAAAAACAAGCAAATATGGGTCAAAGTTAGGATTTTTTTAAATAGCATAGATTTAGGAAACCTTGGTCTTTCCTATTATTTTAGGAAACACCCATCAGAACTATGAAAATTCTTTTTTTAAATTTTTTTATTATGTGTGTCTATGTTTAGATTGTATTTTTATTTAAATTTTTCCATACCCACTATTGCTTCCCTCCCTCCCTTTTTCTCTATCCTCCCCAAGCTTCCTCAGCCCCATCCCCCCACCATTCCTCCAAGAAGGTAAGGACAAGGACTTAAATAGATTTTACTTAAATTTTGTTCATCCAGTTTAAATTTCATCTTCAATTTTGCTATCAGAGCAACCTGTAGATTGACTTACAAAATCTGTGAGTCATGATCTAACCAGAGATATGTCCATGAGTGCAATGGTGTCAGGAGTAACATAGGAGTGACCAACTGCTTCTTAATTGGCTTTAAGGCTGTCTTCAAAGAAGGACACCTGTGTCTGGTACTATAAAGCTGGCAAAGAACTCATAGCTGAGAAGCTCATTGGCCTTAAAGATGAATCAATTACTAGTGTTTTGTTAATTGGTGGTCCAGTATCAAACTGCATTCTAAAAATACAGCTCTATACCTATAGATCTGCACAACTCTGAGACCTTGTCAGAAAATATTTCTTAGTGCACTACATAGCAGTTAATACAACTCCACATGGTTAAGTACAGAAAATAAATTCATATGGCATGCTCTGTTATAAATAGGACACCAATGCTATGCTTCTTTCAACAAGACTTTGGGACCACAGTGGAAGAGGAAACCTAAAGACTGCAAAAAACAGACATTGAAGAAGACCAGGGCATGGAAGTGTTATATTCATCCTGATCTCACAGATATAATGATTTATGCCAGATTTACATAATTTTAAAAAGCTCAACTTTCTATCCTGGAAGAAAAAGAGACATGATTATTGAACACTAGCTGACCTTTCAATTTTCTTTAAGAATGTAATCTAATAGGTCATAAACAAACAAACAAACAAATAAATAAATAAACAAATAGGAGGACATGATGTTGGTAATTGGTTAATGGGGTATGCCCTGAAACTTGGGTAAAGAAAATAGGTGAATATGATCAAATAATACTGAATATACATATGAAATTTTCAAGTATTAAAGAATATTATATTTTAAAACTTGCCTATCACAGTCATGATAACACCTGCTCTTTTATAAGTTTCTACACATTTTACTTCTTTTCTTAGCAAGTTTCTGAAGCTTAGCCTTTGCCTTTCTGCCATGATCCTAACATAGGAAATACCACAAATAACTTAATAGTGAGAATTAGACTGTATCACAAGCTCCATACAGCCAGTATGGGTTCACTCATGACACTGTTATAAGCAAGAACAACAGACAAAAAAAAGAAATCTTTGCTACATGCATGATTAGGTTTACATAACCCTTCCAGTGTTCCATTAACGTATATAAATTTGTTCGTCTCTCACTGTTCACCTACATTTATTAGTATTTGTGTTATGTGTTTCCAGTATTCATCTCCAAAAAAAGTGAAATTTTTCTTATCCATATTTTCTGTATGCCCTTTCTAGGAAAAATCAGGTATATGGATTGATTTTTACATTTATTTTTATTATTGCTAAAAATATATAATATAGTTTGCCATAGTACTATTTGTTGATTTGAAATTTATTCCTCTGTATAAATATACTTGTAGAATATATTATTACTTTTAGTAATAGTTAGTCATATTTTATTTGTAAACATCTGTACCTGAATTCCTTTTTTATTGTCTCACATAATTATCAAGTATTTTGCAATTCTGTTCTCTAATATCAGTTCTAAAATGACTAGTCATTTGTAAAGTACCCAGAGAATTTAAACAATAGATGGGAATTTTTTAATTTCTATCATTTATTGAGCCTGAGAAAGGCTTAGTGATTTTTGTACATCAAGCATTATGTGCTGGACATGGATAATTCATTACAAATTTCATTTTCAATTATATTATTATTGCATAACTTTAAGACATTTGTCAAGAAGATAATATAGCTATTCAGTTATACTTACAGACTGATAAACCACTAGCTAAATTTGAAAAATTATAAAATTATACTTTTCAGTCAAACTAATGGTTTAAACTGCAGAACATATATGCAATTATTCTTTTTATAAAATTATGTGCTATTGACACAATTTTAGTATTTTCCTAAAGGAAAGTGAGCTATATTTGACCTTAACTGTTACCTTTAAATTAAGAATATTTTATTTGCATTTTGTAAATTTAATTATTTATTTTACATATATATTTGGAATTCTGTTATACATAAAAATATAACTCTAGAATCAAATACATGGAAATGAACTTATCAAAGGATTATTCTGTCTTTTAACATGTAGGAAATTTAAAACTTGTTTTCATTTTGATAAGACATGGTTGTAGTATACATGTACATGGAGCATCTTGAATACCTAAGACCTGCAAGAGATTGGGCTTTTGAGTGTTCCATCATGTATGGTGAAAAGGCTTGTGAGATCTACCACTCCCCAATCAGAAAGAAATATTGCTGTGGAAGGGATCCCATTGTTTTCACTGCTGCAGCCATTTGTAAATTGCCCATTCTCCAAAACATAATCTAGTAGCCATTTTCACACATGGAACATTGATAATTAAACACAGTATTAGGAATTTTAAAAATTAATAGAAAATTAAAAGTGGAAAGGGTGTTAGTTGGGAAGGAAAAAAGATTAATAAAATTAAAATGAGAATAAAAATGGTATAAGATGTGAATATGATTGAAATACATTATATATGTTAAATTTTTAATAAATGAATAGCTCTAAAACCCAAAATATCTTTTAAAATACATTTTATCATCATAGTTTATAATAAGATAAGAAATTATATGCATCTAACATGAACATTTCTGAATAATACCTATATTATATAAAATGTTACAAAGCTTTTTTAGTATTTTTATATAATAGCCCTCAAAATATAGTAAAATATTCACTTAAGTTGCAAAAATAAATTGTCTTTGTTTCTCTATCTCCCAAACCCACCCATCTCCTGTGACCATAACAGCTCGCTGAAACACACACTCCACCAACTCTGATTGGGTCAAGAAGCAAGTGACTGTTCTCCCAGCATATCAGCCCACTCTCCAAGGCCCTAGACTCAAGGGCAGAGTACATGTACCTCTATCCATTGCAAATCCAGTTGCAGGCTATCAGGCAAGAATCCTGTGGTCAGACATGCCCACCATCAAGCCCCATAGGACCCTATAAACACAAGCCCCACTTTAACCCTCAAAGCCACACATGTCTGTCAAACACAGCTGTCCCCTGAGCAACAAACACTGAAAGTAAAAAATGGATCAAGAAATACTCACTAAGAAACATATACTTTTTGCACCAACTGGAGGAAGAAATTTGTAGATGCCAATGCAAAAATACATTCAACAACATCAAGAACAATCTGGCATCATTAAAATTAAGCAGTTCAGCAACAGTAAAACCTAAACCACCCAACATAAAAACAGTAGAAGAAAATGACATTGAAAATAATATTATGAAGATGATAGAGGCCACTAAAGAAGAAAAGAAAAGTACCTTAAAGAAATTGAGGAAAAGACAGGAAAATAAAAGAAGTCAATAAATTCTTTAAAGAAAGCTAAAAAGCTCTTAAACAGGTGAGAAAAGAAAAACAGTTCAAGACTTTAAAATTGAAAATGGAGCCAAAAAAAAAAAAAAAAAGACTTAAAGTCAGAGAATACTGAAAACACAAAAATCTAAATAAATAAACAAAAATTACAGAAGCAAGTATAACCAACAAAATTCAAGGGATGAAAGAGAGAATCTTTGTTGTTGAAGATATGGTAGAGGGAGAGAGGAAATAGTTTTGTCAGTTAAAAAAAAAAAAAAACCACAAACAAAAAACCTAGTAAAGCAAAAAAAGTCATAACACAAAATGTTCAGGAAATGTGGGCCACCATGACAAAACCAAACCTAAGAATAATAAAGATAGAAGAAAAAGAAAAATATAAAATCAAAGGAACATAATATTTTTAACAAATCAGAAGAAAACTATTCAAATGTTAAGAAGGAAATTCCTATGAAGATACAAGAATCACACAGAAAACCAAAGAGACTGGGCCTTCCCCTCAAAAAGTCTGCATTCCACATAATAATTAAACCAATAAACATACAGAAGAAATAAAGAATATTAAGCATTGCAAAGAAAAAAGGCAAAGTCACATATACAGACAGACCCATCAGAATAACACTGGACTTCTCAATAAAGACTCTTAAAGCCAAAGGTTCTGGACAGATGTTAGAAAGACACTAAGAGACCACAGATTAAACCCCATCAAATCTATCAATCACTATAGACAGAGTAAAAAAGGTATTTCATGAAAAACAAGATTTAAATATTACCTGTCCATGAATCTATAGGAAACATAGATTCTAGTGTTTCCTAGTCCTATAATTTAGAAGAACTCTAAATTAAGGAAGTTAAATGCATCCAAAAAAACACTGGCAATAGATATTCCCACAGGAGGAATTCTGAAAGAACAGAAACACACACACACACACACACACACACACACACACACACACACACTACCATCATAAAATTAACATGAAATAACAATCAGTGGTCATTAATATTCCTTAATATCAATGGATTCAACTCCTCTGTAAAAGACACAGGCTAAGATAATAAATATAAAAACAAAAGCTATCCTTCTGCTACATACAAGAAACACCACTCAACTTCAAAGATACTACCTCAGAGGAAAGAGTTGGGAAAATAATTTTTAAGGTAATGGACTTAAGAAGCAAGGTGATATAGCTATCCTAGTATCTAACAAAATAGATTTTAAACTAAAATCAATCAATAGAAATTGAAAGAGATATTAGATATTTATCATGGAAAAATCCATCAAGATAAAGTCTTAATTCTGAACATTTATGCCCCAAATAAAAAGGTACCCACATATGTAAAAGAAATATTACTAAAGTTTAAATCACATACCAAACACCATATGCTAATAGTGGGAAACTTCAGTACCATACTCTCATCAATGGATGACAGAAATGCCAGACAGAAACTTAACAGAGAAATCAGTGATCTAATAGATGATATGACTCAAATAAATTTAAGACATATATACAAAACATTCCACCCAAACATAAAAGAATATACTTTTTCAGTATCCCATGGAAACTTGTCTAAAATTAACCAAACACACAGTCACAAAGCAAATCTCAACATATACAAAAATTAAATTAAAACCCTATATTCTATTTAATCACCAGGGCTTAAAGGCAGAATTCAACAAAAACACAAATTATAAAAACTTGGCAATTTCTTTTTTTAAGTAGATAATGACAAGGCAAATGGATGGAATTGGAGAATATCCTCCTGAGCAAAGTATCACAAACCCAGAAAAATAAGCAGTGGATGTACTCACTCATTAGTGGACTAAAAAAACAAAAAAGACCACCCATGCTACAAACAACAACCATTGAACACCTTGGGTTCTGAAAATTATATGTACTATAGTATACTGCTGTTAATTCAATGTCACCACTACATTCTACACAATGGCATTGTTACATATTTCTTTTTTTCTCTTGTCACTTTGGATTATTTTTTTTAGAACATAAAGTCTTTTTTCTATGTAAAAAAGTGAATAGTGCTCTGGGTCAAGGAAGAAATAAAGAACAAAATTAAAGCCATCCTTGAATTTAATGAAAATAAATATACAATATACCCAAATTTATGAGTTACTACAAAATCAATTCTAAAAGGAATGCTTATAACACTAATTGCTTACATAAAAAAATTAGAAAAAAAACTCACACTAATGACTTAAAAGTACACCTCAAAGCTCTAGAACAAAAAGAAAAAAAACCCCAGGAGGAATAGATGTCAGGAAACAATGAAATTGAGGACTGAAATTCATAAAATAACAACAGATAAAAATACTAAGAATCAATGAAAACAAGAGTCAGTTCTTTGAGAAAATCAACAAGAGAGACAAATCCCTTTTCAAACTAACATATAGGCAGAAATGGAATTTCCAAATTAACAAAATCAGAAATGAAATAGGATCATAACAACAGAAACTGAAGAAATTCAGAGAATCATTCAGTCATACTTTAAAAACCTGTACTCCACAAAATTTCAAAATCTAAAAGAAATAAACTAATTTCTTGATAGGTACCAAATACCAAAATTAAATCAAGAACAGATAAACAATTTAAATAGTTCTATAAATCCTAAGGAAATAGAAGCAGTCCTTAAAATCTCTCAACCAAAAAGCCCAGGCAGAGATGGCTTCAGTGCCAAATTCTACCAGAATTTTGAGGAAGAGTTAATATCAATACTTCTCAAATTGTTCCACACAATAGAAACTGAAGAAACTCTTCAAACTTTTCTTTTAAGACTACACAAAACACACAAAGGTGAAAGAGAAAACAAGAAATACAGACCAAGCCTTCTTGTAAATTTTGATGCAATATTATTTAATAAAATACTGGCAAAACAAATCATAGAACACATAAAATAATCATCCACATGATCAAGTAGGCTCCATCCCAAAGATATGGGGATGATTCAATATACAAAAATCTGTCAATGTAACCCACCATATAAACAAACTGAAAGAAAAAAATATCATGGTCATCTCATTAGATGGTGAAAAGCCTTCAATAATATCCAATATCCCTTCATGATAAAGGTCTTGAAGAGAATAGGAATAGAAAGAACATACCTTAACATAATAAAGACACTTTATGGCAAGCTGACAACCAATAGCAAATTAAATAGAGAGAAACTGAAAGCTATTTAACTAAAATAAGGAACAAGAAAAGGCTGTCTACTCTCCCCATATTTATTCGATATCGTACTCAAGATTCTATTTAAAGCAATAAGACAACAAAAGGAGATCAAATGAAAACAGACTAGAAAGGAAAATGCCAAACTTATTTTTATTTGCAGATGATATGATATGATAGTATATGTAAGTGTGACTCCTAAAATTCCACCATGGAACTCCAAAAGATGATTAATTCAGCCGCTTTGGTGTGGAGCATAGCCAAACCAGAACACGGATGGGAAATTAGCAGCAGGGTATCAGCTGAGTCCCTTGTTCCTGGTCACATGGCTCAGAGGTAAGATACTCGGCTTCTATAGGGACCACAGTCTGCACAGACCACAGCTGGCATAACAGGAACAGGGAAGCAGAAGAGTTCCTAAAAGCACAGCTGAGAGGACAGAGGTCAGAAGGTAAATTCTGCCACAGGAAATGGGGCCCTGAGATGGTCACTTGGCTTCAACATTGAGCACAGCCCACCCAGAACACAGCTAGTATAATAGCAGTGGGGGAACAGCCAAGTTACTGGTGCACAGCTGAGAGGTGAGAGGTCAAAAGGTGATGACTGACATCATAATACTGTGACCTCACGAGAGCAGCTGACCCTCTGAACACATTAACAGCTGATTAAGAGCCCTCAGACCAACAACTCACTAAGAGCCTACCAAGAACTAATCAAGAGTGAGTTTGGGAAACAATGGGCAGACAGCAGTGCAAGAATACATACAACAATACAAAGGTCAACAAGACACCACAAAAAGAAGCAAGTAATTCTATAGCTTCAAGACCTGAACATACCAACAAAGAGGGAACAGAAGAAAATGACCTTAAAAATAGCTTTATGAAACTAATTGAAGAAATAAAGAAATAAAGAAAATGCAAACAGAAAATTAGAAGAGATGAACAAAGTCCTGAAAGAAAAGAAAGAAAACCAAGAAAAAGAAAGCAATCGGGTGAAAGAAATTTACCAAGAATTAGAAATCAAAATAGAAGCAATAAAGAAGGCACAAATTGACACAAAAGTAGAAATAGAAAATCTGAAAAAGTGACCTGGTATCACAGGTTCAAGCATAACCAACAGAATCGAAGAGATAGAAGAGAGTATATCTGGGGTGGAAGACTCAAGAGTAGTAATAGATACATCAGTTAAAAAAATACATTAAAACCAAAAACATTCATAACAGAAAATGTTCAGGAAATTTGGGAAACCATGAAAAAAACCAAAAGTGAGAATAATTGGAATTGAAGAAGAGGAATACCAGTTCAAAGGCAAAGAATATATATTCAACAAAATCAAAAGAAAACTTCCTCAACCTAAGGAAGGAAATGCCTATAAAAATATAGGAAGCCTACAGAACAACAAATAGACTAGACCAACAAAAAAGTCTGCTCGCCATATAATAATCAAGCCTCTAAACCTACAGAACAAAGAAAAAGTACTAAGAGTTGTAAATGAAAAACATCAAATCACCTATGAAGGCAGACCTAACAGAATAACACCCAACTATTCAATGGAAGCAATAAAAGCAAGAAGGTCCTGGTCAGACATTATACAGACACAAAGGTGCATGGATGCCCACCTAGACTACTATACCCAGCAATATTATCAATCAACATGGAATAAACAAGTTATTTCATGATATAATGATATTTAAGCAATACCTAACTATAAATCTGCACCACAAAAAGCCTTAGAGGGAAAACTTCAACCTATGCAAGCTAGTAACACCCATGTAACCACAGACAATTCATAAGCCCAAAGAAGAACCCTCTCCCCCATGACAAAAAAGTAAATAAAAGATACTACCAAAATGATGGAATTACTATCCCTTAATATTAATATCAAATTGCCTATGAAAAGACATATCCTAGCATGATGGTAGAATAACAAAAACCATCCTTCTGCTGCATACAGAAAACACACTTCAACTTTAAAGACAGACACAGGCTCAGAGTAAAGCGTTAGGATAAGATTTTCCTATCAAATGGCCCTAAGAAACAAGCTCGTATAGTCATTCTAATATCTAACAAAATATACTTTAAACTAAAATCAATAAAGAGAGACCCGAATGGACACTACATATTCATCTCAGAAAAATTCTACCAAGACAAAATCTCAATCCTGAATATCTATGCCCCTAACACTAGGGCACCAACATATATAAAAGAAATTCTACTAAACCTTAAACCTCACATCAAACCTGACACACTAATAGTGGGAGACTTCAATATCCCACTTTCCCCCTTGGATAGGTCAACCAGACAAAAACACAACAGAGAAAATAGGGATCTAGTAGAAGTTATGATCCAAATGGACTCAGTAGATATATACTGAACTCTTCACCCAAACAAAAAGAAATACAGATATTTCTCATCACCCCATGGAAATTTCTTTAAAATTGACCACATACTAAGGCCATAAAGCAAATATCAACAGGTACAAAAAATGAGTACAACTAGTTGTACCATTTCAGATCACCAAGGTTTAAAAGTTATACTTCAACAACATCAAGAATAACAGAAAGCCTTCCAATTAATAGAAACTAACCATCACTCTACTGAACCACCTCTAGGTCAAGGAAGAAATTAAGAAAGAATTCAAAGCCTTTCTAGAATTTAATGAAAATGAATCCATGACATTTCCAAATTTATAAGATACAATGAAAGCAGTCTTAAGAGGAAAATTCATAGCAGTAGATGCCTATATGAAAAGACTAGAGAAATCCCACACAAGAGAATTATCAGCACAGCTGAGGGACCGAGAGCACTTAGAAGCAAACTCAGCTAGAAGGAATAGATGGCAGGAAGTAATCAAACATAGAGCTGCAATCAACACAATTGAAACAAAAAGAGCAATACAAAAAAAAATCAATGAATCAAAGAGCTGGTTCTTTGAAAAAGTCAACAACATTGATAAACCCTTATCCAAACTAACAAACAGCAGAGACTATTCAAATCAACAAAATCAGAAATGAAAAGGGAGACGTAACAACAGACCCCAGGAAATCCATGGAACAATCAGGTCATCCTTTGAAAATTTATACTCCACAAAAATGGAAAATCTAGAAGAAATGGACAGCTTTCTGGACAGGTACCATTTGCAAAAATTAAATCTAGATCAGATTAAAGACTTAAACAGTCCTATAACAACAAAAAAATTGAAGCTGTCATTAAAAGTCTCCCAAATAAAAAAAGCACAGGGGAAGATGGTTTCTGTGCAGAGTTCTACCAGACAGTCAAAGAAGAACTAATACCAATACTTCTGAAAATGTTTCATATAGGAGAAACTGAAGGAATACTGCCAACATTTTTTATGAGACCACAATAACCCTGATACCCAAATCACTCAAAGATGAAACAAAGAAAGAGAATTACCAACCAGTTTTCCTCTTGAACATTGATGTAAAAATTCTCAACAAAATTTTGGCAAACCGATCCCAGCAACATACAGAAAAAGTTATTCACCATGGTGAAGTAGGCTTTATCACAGAAATGCAAGAATGATTCAACATACAGAAAATTGTAAATGTCATCCATCATAGAAACAAATTGAAGGGAAAAAAACACATGATCATTTCCTTAAATGATTAAAAAGGCTTAGACAAAATCCAACACTGCTTTATGATAAAAGTACTGGAGAGAGCAAGAATAAAAGGGAAAATACCTAAACATAATAAAGGTGATTAACAAAAAGCCAAAGGCCAACATCAAACTAATTGGAGAAAAACTCAAAGCAATCCCACTAAAATCAGGAACTAGATAGGCTGTCCACTCTCACCTTATCTAGTCAACATAGTTCTTGAAGATTTGGCTAAAGCAATAAGAACAAAAGGAAATTAAAGGGATACAAATTGGAAAAGAAGAAGTCAAACTATCTCTATTTACAGATGACAGGATTGTATACATAAGTGACCTACAAAATTTTACCAGGGAACTTCTACAGCTGATAAACACCTTCAGCAATATAGTAGGTTACAAGATTAACTCAAAGAAATCAGTAGCCCTCTTTTACACTAAAGATAAAAGGACTGAAAAAAAAGTAAGGGAAACCTCATCTTTTATAATAGCTGAGAATAGCATTAAATACCTCAGTGTAACTATCACCAAAGAAATATCAGATCTGTTTGACAAAAACTTTAAATCTTTGAAGAAAGAAATTGAAGAGGATATAAGAAAATGGAAAGATCACACATGTTCCTGGATAGTTAGGATCAACATAGTGAAAATGGCAATCTTATATTCATGTTTGTGATCCAAGCCTTTAATGGCTGAGCTATCCCTCCAGCCCCCCAAATTCACAAATTTGTGTAGAGAGTGACTGGAAGGGAGAAGAGTAGGAAGGGAGCTTGTATAAGGGTATACACTGATAAAAAGTATAATTTTATTGTAATAAAATGTAAAAAAAGAAAGAAAATGGCAATCTTACCAAAAACAATCGACAGATTCAATGCTATTCCCATCAAAATCCCAATACAATTTTTTACAGACCTTGAAATAACAATACTCAATTTCATTTGGAATAACAGAAAAACCAGGATTGCCAAAACATTTTTTCTCAACCTTAAAAGAACCATAGGAGGCATCACCATCCCTGACTATAAATTGTACTATGGCTACATTAATAAAAACAGCATAGTACTGTCATAAAAACAAACATGTAGTTCGATGGAATAGAATTGAAGACCCCAATATTAACTCACACACCAATCAACACCTGATTTTTGACAAAGAGGCAAAAATATTCAATGGGAGAAAGATAGTATGTTCAACAAATGGTGTTGGCATAACTGTATGGTAGTGTGTAGAGAAATAAAATAGATCCAAACCTATCACCTTGCACAAAACTTAAATCCAAGTGGATTAAAGACCTCAACACAAACCCAGCTTCATTGAAATTGATAGAAAAAAAAAGAGGAAAATACCGTCCAATTTAATGGCACTTGTGACTACTTCCTAAATAAAACACCAGTAGCACAGACAATAAGAAGAACAATCAGTAAATGCAACCTCCTGTAACTGAGAAGCTTCTGTAAGGCCAAGGACACAGTTAATAAGATCAAATGAAAGCCTACTGAACAGGAAAATTTTTACCAACCCTAAAAGTGACAGATGACTGATCTCTAAAATATATAGAGAACTCAAGAAACTGGAGCCCAAATCCTTGAAAAGCCTAATCAAAAAACAGGGTTCAGAACTAAAAAGGGAATTCTCAGCAGAAGAATTAAAAAATGACTGAAAGGCATTTGCAAAAGTGCTCAACACCTTTAGCCAATAGAGAAATGCAAATCAAAACAACCATGAGATATTACCTTACACTTGTCAAAATGGCTAAAATTAAAAACACAGATGACAGCCTATGCTGGAGAGGGTGCTATTTGGAGCGAGGGGAAAACTCGTCTATTGTTCATGGGAGTGTGAACTTATTCAACCACTTTGAAATGCATTATGGTGATTTCTTAAAAAACTGAGAATCAATCTCCCCAAGATTCCAGTAATACAACTCTTAGGCATACACCCTTAAGAAGCACATTCGCACCCCAAAATCTTTAGTTCAACTATGTTCACAGCAACATTTTTCATTATAGCAAGAATGTGGAAACAACTCAGATGCCCCTCAACTGAGGAACGGATTAACAATCTGTGGTACTTCTACACAACGGAGTAGTCCTCAGTAGTAAGAAAATATGATATTTTAATATTTGCAGGCAAATTGGATGGGTATGGAGCAATGTATCACAATCTCAGAGAGAAAAGCAGTATATCTCTCTGAGCAATGTATTGCTCCTCCTGAGCAATGTATCACAAGCTCAGAGAGAGAAGCAGAAGCAATATACTTCTCTCTGTATATTCTGTATACTTCTGCATACTCACTTATTAGTGGATTTTAAAAATAAATAAAAAGAGAGAGATGCCATTGTACACAAGAACTCAAGGCTAGTACATAGCAAAATGACACAATGCCTTACTTCTACATTGATGGCCTCTGACAGGGGTGTAGCTGAGAAAAGACTTGTTTCCTATAAGTGTGGCCCCAAGGAGTATATTTATGCTCCAGTAAGTAAATGGGCAGCATGAATGAGTGGATTTGTAAATGGGGAGATCATAAGAGTGGGCACAAATCTAACAGGTCTGATAACTGAGTTTGATGGGGTGCATGATATAAAATCAAATAATAAAGACAAGTATGTACATATGTACATCTCAACAAGACTAACTCAAAAAAATTTATTTTTCTTCTCATCTACAAATAATGAATGGGTCAAGAAAGAAATCAGAAATGCATATCTTTTTACAAAAAAAAAAACAAAAACAAAAAAAATAAAACACAAAGGATGTAAGATAACTTGGGAAAACTCTAACCAATAAGGTAGAAGACCTATATTAAACTCGTCGAAGGTCTATATTAAACTATATTTAAACTATTTAGAGAAGTTAAAAAATTTGATGAAAAATATTTAAGAAATCAGAAAATGGAAATATTTCCTATGCTCATGGAAGGGTATAAATAACAAAATATAAATGACCAACTTATAAAAATATCTATAGATTCAATGCAATCCCTATCAAAATTCAAGCCCAATTCTTCACAGACCTGCAAAAAACATTCAATATTTTTTCTATGAAAAACAGACAGGATAGCTAAAATACTCATGTACAATAAAGGAACTTCTGGAGGAATCACCAACCCTGACCTTACACTCTATTATAGAGTTATAGTTATAAAAACAAACATGGGGAACAATGGAATGGAATTGATGACCTGTACATTTATCTACACATCTATGAATACCTGATTTTTGATATAAAAACTTTATAATTGTGTTCATAGATGTGTAGATTAATGTTTGGATTATCAATTCCATACTATTGTTCCACATGTTCACTTTTTTATAACCATAACTGTTTAGGTACAAGGTGGTATCTCAACAAAGAGGCCCAAAATATTCAATGGAAGAAAGATAATATCTTTAACAAATGTTGTTGGCATGGCTGGATGGTAATCTGTAGAAAAATGCAAATAGATTTTTACCTACCACATAAAGGGCTAATCTCCCAAATATGTATATAAATATAAATCAAGAAATAAGATGTCAAAATGCCAAACAATCCAATTATAAATGATTTACAAATATCAACAGATGACTCTCAAATTGCTGAAAGACATTTAAGAAAGTAGCCAACATTCATAGCCTTTAAAAAATGTAAATTTCCATGTATTTCTCCCCTCAATCCAGGCCAGCAGGAAAATTCCCTGCAGGACAGAACTACCTAGTAAAAATACAGTTCACTGGACACCCTGAACTAAAAATCGTGCCCCAACCCTCACCCCACTTTACTACCTCAGAGGCTACCTGAGTCCCACAGTTTCCTAGTTTCTATTGGATCAAAAGAAGCTTACTGAGACCCACAGTTCCTTAGTACTTTTCTATAAAGTATAGCTACCTGAGAACCAATATTTGACAGCACTTATTAGGTCAAGATGGGTACCTGAGACCCATAATTCACCAGTACCCATTCGATCAAGAGTCCCTATAAGATCAACAGTGCCTTCTGGATCAAAAGCTCATATTGGATCAAAATTGGATCCTTAAGAAATAGAATCAGTTAGCCTTTTTTAAATCCAAGAACAACTCACTGTGACATGGAATACACTACCTCCAACTGGACCAAGAGTCCAGACTGGACCAAGAGAGGCTTCCTGAAACAAAGATACAGCCAGAACACATTGCACCAAAATCAGCTCCCTAAAATACAGACAAATCCTGCATTGATCCAAGGAAGCAATGGCAGGTGTCAGTGTAAGAGTACATATATTAACAAAAAGAACAATATGGAGTAAACAAGATACTTTACAACAGGTTTAAACAATATTTATTTACAAATTGAGCTCTATAGAAATCACTAGGAAAAAAAAACAAAACACCAACTTAAGGAAACCAGATACACACATAAAACCACAAGCAATAGATATTCCCACAGAAGAAAACCCAAAGAAGAAATAACACTTTACCACCAAAATAACAGAAATTAACAATCACTGGTCATAAATATCCCTTAAAATCAATAAAGTCAATTTACCTATAAAAAGACACACCCTAACACAATGAATACAAAAACAAAATCCATCCTCCTTTTGTTGCATACAAGAGACACACTTCAACTTCAAAGAGAGACACTGGCTCAGAGAAAAGAGAAATTTTTTTCAATCAAATGGACTTAAAAAACAAGTTGCCATAGCCATTCTAATATATAATAAAATATATTTCAGACTAAAGTCAATCAAAAGTAATCAGAATGTGCAGTACTTATTCATCTCAGGAAAAATTCAACAAGATGAAGTCTCAATCCCGAACAATTATGCCCCCATAACAAGGGCACATACATATGTGAAAGATTACTAAAGCTTAAATCTCAAATCAAACCCTACACAATAATACTAGGAAACTTCAATATTATGCTCCTATTAATTAAAAGGTCTATCAGACAGAAATTTAACAGAGAAATAAGGAATCTAACAGATGTTATGATTCAAATGGACTTAATGGATAGATACAGAATATTCCACCCAAACATAAAAGAATATACCTTTTATCAGCACCACATAAATTTTTCTCTAAAATTGTCCACATACTTGGTCATAAAGCACACATGAACAGATAAAAAATGGGAATACCTCATTTTACTGTATCTATTAATGTTAGATTTCAAAAATAATACAACCACAGAAAGCCTACAAACTCATGGAAACTAAACATCTCTCAATTAAACCACCTCTATTTCAAGGAATATGTAAAGAAATAAATTAAAGACTTCTTAAAATTCAATAAAACTAAAACCACAACATATTCAAACTTATGGTATACAATGAAAGCAGTGATAAATGAAAAAATCATACCAATTATATAAAAAAAACAAAGAAATCTCATCTAAGAGACTTGAACAACAGAACTGAATGCTCTAGAACAATTAGAAGCAAGCTTACCTAGAAGGAGTAAATGGCAGAAAATAAATAAACTCAATAATAAACAAAATCAATAAAATTAAAACAAAGAGAACAATACAAAGAATCAATAAATCAAAAAAAATGTTTTTTGAGAGATAGACAACCCTTATCCAAACTAACCAAAACACAGAGAGAGAACATCCAAACTAACAAGATGAGAAGTAAAAAGGGGAGCATAACAACTGATAACTAGGTAATCCAGAGAATCATTAGATCATACTGAACTCCACTAAATTGGATAAATCTAAAAGAAATGAACAACTTACTAGTCAGGTACTATTTAACAAAAATAAATCAAGACCAGATAAATTACCCAAATAGACCTATAACCCTCAAGGAAATTAAATCTATTATTAAAAGTCTCCCAAATAAAAAAAACCCCTAGGGCCAGATGTTTTCAGTGAAGAATTCTATTAGATTTTCAAAGAAGAACTAATATCAATACTCCTCAAATTGTTCTATACAATATAAACAGAAGGAACACTACCAAACTTCTTTTATGAGGTTATAGTGACCCTGATACTCAAGCCAAACAAAGATTCAACAAAGAAAGAGAATTAGATGCCAACCTCCCCATGAACATTTATGCAAAAATTTTAGTAAAATATTGGCAAAATGAATGTAAAAACAAATCAAATCAAATTTTTCACCATTATAAATTAGGCTTTATCACAGAGATGCAGGGATAGTTTAACATGAAAAACTGCCAATGCCATAATCATATAAACAACCTGAATAAAATAAAATGATCATCCTAGATGCTGAAATAGCCTTTGACAAAATTCAACACTCCTTCATGATAAAAGTTCTGGAGAGATCAGGAATACAGAGAAAATACCTGAAGATAATAAAGGCAATATACAGCATGATGTCAGCTAAAATCTAACTAAATGAAGAGAAATTTAAAACAATCCCACTAAAATCAGGACCAAGAAAATGCTGTTCTCTCTCCCCATATCTATTCAATATACTACTCAAGTCTTAGCTAAAGCAACAAAACAACAAAAAGAGATTAAGAAGATACAAATTGGAAAGGAGAAAGTCAATATATCACTATTTGCAGATGATATGATAGTATTCATAAGTGACCACCAAAATTCTACCAGGAACTCTTACAGTTGATAAGTACCTTCTGCAAAGTAGCAGGATACAAGATTTCAATAACCATGTTGTAGAAGGTTTCCCAGGCCCATATGGGCTAGAGGTTTAGACCTGGCCTGTGGCAGCTTTTGTCCCCCAAAGAAATGAATCAGACACTTATATTAACTTCATACTGTTTGGCCCTTTTCTCAAGCACATTGCTAGCTAGATCTTCCATCTTAATTCAACCCATTTCTTGTAATCTACCTGCCACCTGTCCCTGCCCGTGGCCCACCTGGATTTCTTACATGTCTCTTCTTTGGGGGTCAGATGGAGACTGACTAACTCCGCTCTTCTCCTGCCTGCCTGTCCTCTGATCTTCGACCCACTTCTACAGTGCTCCACATAGACTAAAACAGCTCCTTTATTTACAGCATACAGAGAACATTCCACCATATAACCCTCATATACACAAAAAAATAAAGAGCTAAAAACATCATGGAAACATCACCCTTTACAATAGCTGTAAATAGCATTAAATATTTTGGGGTAACTCTAACCAAAGAAGTGACAGACCTTTATGACAAATGCTTTAAGTCATTGAAGAAAAATACTAAAAAAAAATTATGAGAAAATAAAAAGATCTTCCTTGCTCTTGGATAGATAGGATCAACAAAAATAGCTATTTTATGAAATGCAATCTTGAGTTTCAAGGCAATTCCCATCAAAATCCTAACACAATTCTTCACAGATCTTGAAAAAATAATATTCAATGTATTACTGAATAACACAAAACCCAGGTTTGCCAAAACACTCCTGTTAATAATACAACTTCTGGAGGCATCTCCATCCCTGACTTCAAGCTCTTCTATAGAGCTAGAGTAATAAAAATAGCTTGGTACTGGCATTAAAACTGACTTGTAGATCAATGGAATAAAATTGAAGATATTAATTGATTATGACCCAGATATTAATCCACAAACTATAAACACCTGATTTTTGAAAAAGAGGCAGAAAATAGACAGTGGAAAAAAGATAGCATTTTCAAAGAATATTGCTGGTATAACTGAATGATTGCATGTAGAAAAAGGCAAGTAAATCCCTATCTATCACTCTGTACAAAACTCATGAGGTTTCTGGCCAGCATAGTTCCATGGTTCAGACCGGCCCACCACTACTTATCTAGACCAGCAATCCCAAAGTCCCAAAGATACATACAAATGCTGATATATTAATTTTCATGCTGTTTGGTATATCTCAGGCATATTGATAGCTAGCTCTTTCATCTTAATTGAATCCATCTCTATTAATCTGTCTAGCCATGTGGCTCATGGCTTACTTATTTCTTTACGTGTTGTTTCATGAGCAGCTGGATTGTGTCTCCATCTGACTCCACTTTCCTTCTCCTACCTAGGCTCCAATTTCCTGCCTACTGCTATGGTGCCTGCCATGGCCAAAACAGTTCTTTATTCACAACATATAGACATTCCACATCATCAGTTGGCTCAAAGACCTCAACATAAACCTAGTTACACTGAACTTGAAAGAAAAACATTGAGAAATACCCTTGAACAGATTGGCACAGGAGACAACTTTGTAAATATAGCACTAGTAGCACAGGCACTGAGTGAAATAATAAACAAATGGTACTTTCTGAAATTGAGCTACTGTAAGGCAAAGGACATAGTCAACAAGATAAAACAACATCCAACAGAATGGGAAAAGGTCTTCACCAATCCTACATTAGACAGAAGACTGATCTCTAAAATATATAGAAAACTCAAGAAACTAGAGGTCAAAAACCTAAGAATCTAATTATAAAATGGGGTACTGAGCTAAAGTGGCTGGAAGACACTTAAATACTGTTCAACATCCTTAGCCACCAGACAAATGCAAATCAAAACAACTCTGAGATAACATCTTACACCTGTTAGAATGGCTAAGATCAAAAACAAAGATGACAACCTATGCTTGAGGGGATGTGGAACAAGAGAAACACTCCTTCATTGCTGGTGGGAGTATAAACTTGTGCTGCCACTTTCAATATTAGTATGGTGGTTCTTCAGAAAACTGAGAATCAATCTCTCCAGTGATCAAGCAATACCACTGTTGGGCATATACCCAAGGGATTTACATTCTTCCCCCAAGCCCATTAGCTCAACTATGTTAATATTAGCATTATTAGTAATAGCCAGAATCTAAAAAACAACCTCGATGCCCCTGAATTGAAAAATGTATTCAAAAATTGTGGTACATTTATACAATGGAGTACTACACAGCAGAAAAAAAACTGACATCCTAATGTTTTCAGGCAAATGGATGGATCTGGATAGTATCATCTTGAGTGAGGTAACACAGACCCAGAAAGACAGACATGGTATCTATTTACTCAAAAGTGGATGTTAGATGTAATGCAAAGGATAAGCAGGCTATAATCCTCACCACCCCTACAGGTAACAGGAAAGTAAGAGAGACACCCATAGATTCTCTGGTATGGGAAAATAGATTGTTCTGAGAACATTGCAATCAGTGGGGTGGGGAAGCAGGGTAGCAAAGCGAGATAAGAAGAGAACATGAGAGAAAGAGATGTTATGTGTGGGGACAAGCGAAAGGAAGAGAAAAATAAGTGGATCTCTTGATAGAGGGAGCCATTGTTGGATTAGAGAGAAACCTGACCAGGGAATACACAAGAAAACACAAGATAAGTCCCAGCTAGGACTCCAAGCAATAGTGCAGAGAGTACATAAACTGTCCTTTCTCTATTATCATATGAATGAGCACCCTTTTGCCATTATAGAACTGTCATGTCATCCAGCAGCTGCTTAAGGCAGATATAAAGATCCATAATTAAACATGAGCTAATCTATTGGTCCAATTGAAGAGAAAGAGAAGTTACATGAGTGAAGGAATCTATATCATGGTGGGGTGACTCATGGAATAGGCAGTCCCAAGCTGTTGGAAACTTTCAAACTCTAAAATAACAGCTGCAAAACCTTCATGGAACAAATCTGGATCCCTGAAAATAGATAGATGACAGTTTAAAGGCATTGGCAGTTGCTGGAGCCTCTTGCAATCAGACCAGTCTATTCCAGGTTCATAAACTGGCTCCTTAAAGCCCAGGCCTATCGGGAAACACCTTTGTAAGCCTTGATACTTGGGTGAAGGGCTCAGCCCTACCTCAACTGGCTATGCCAGACTGAATTGACTCATCTTGGGATTCCTTGCCTTTTCTGGGGAGTGAACAGGGGTAGGAGAGGACTGGGAGAAGGGGCAGAAGAGGAAGCAGTAAGGGATATGCAAAAAAAAAATTTAAAAACAAAATAAAAATGGAGTCTTTGAGATATCATCTTACACCTGTCAGAAGGACTAAGAACAAAAGCCCTGATGACAGTGTAAGTTACAGAGGGTGTGGAACAAGAAAAGCACTCCTCTGCTATTGGTGAGAATGCAAACTTGTACAGACATTTTGGAAATCAATACGGAGACTTCTCAGAAAATTGGAAAGGACTATTTTTCATGAACCAGTGATACCAGTCTTGGGCAACACCAAACTAGAAAATCTCATCTGTGCAAGGTAACCCAGAATCAGAAAGACAAACATGGTATGTACTCACTTGTATATGGATACTAGGTGGCAAATGATTACCAGACAAAAACCCACAGCTCCAAAGTTGCCAGCTAACAAGGTGTACCCTAAGAGGTATGCATGGATCACTCTCAGAAGGTAAAATAGATGACATATTCCGAGTAAACTGGGGACAATGGGAGGCAATAAAGGTGAAGGAATGGGGGATGAGAATATGAAGAAATGGGATGGTCAAGCTCAAGGAGGAATGGCATGCAAAAGCAATAAAATATATATATATTTATAGAGAGAATAATATATATTGATAGAGAGAAACCTGATAGGTTTAAGGAGAAGCCAAGTGCTGGCAAAAATCCCAAGAATTTACAGAGATGACCCCAATTTAGGCTACTAGCAGTAGTGGAGAGGATGCCTGATCTGGCCTATCCTGGTAATCAGATTAGTGAATATGTAATGAATATGTTAGAAGCAAATTAGAGTTCATCCAGTAACTGAAGGAAGCAAATGCAGAGTTCTAGTATCAAGCACAAGGACAAGCCCAGGGAGTCCAGTCGAAGAAGGTAGATGGATTATATGAGCAAGGGGGTGTCAAAATCATGATAGAGAAATCTACAAAGACAAGTGAATCAAGCTCATGGGAAATCACAACCTTTAGGTTGATAGCTGTGGAGTCTGCATGGGACAGACTAGGCCATTTGCATAGGGCCGACAGTAGTGTAGCTTGGACAATTTGAGGAGCCCCTGGCAGTGGGATCAAGATCTATTCCTGGTACATGAACTGACTTTTTGTAGCCAATTAACTATGGAGGGACGCCTTGCACAGACTTGATGCAGGTGGGGAAGGGCTTGGTCCTGTCATAACTGGATGTACTAGGCTTTTCTGACTCCTCATGGGAGGCCTTGCCTTTTTGGAAGAGGGAATGCAATAGAGGTGTTGGTGGAGAGGAGGAAGACTGAGGAGGAAGGGAGGTAGGATGAGAGTATGACCTGTGGTTGGTATATAAAATAAATTTTAAAAAAATTCTTTCAAAATGAGTGTTTAACATCTCCTATAAATACAGCTTAATCTAAGAAAAAATGCAACAAAAAATTGTCTTTGTTGAAAATGTCTGAATTATCTGCTTTAAGTTCACCTGTTTAAAGATGATAGAACAAGTTGCAATGACTGACAGCTTCATTTTAGACTGAATTCTGTTTTTGTTTTGCTGTGTTTTTTATTCATAGTTGGTGAGTATGGGACAGTTCTGGTCCTGAAGGGCCTCTGTACTTCAGCTTCACTTCCTGAGACTTTTGATACTTCACTGATCTTATTATTTAAATATTATAAGAGAAAAATAAAGTGGACTTGGACTTAGCCTCTGTTGGCTAAATTCCTAAGACTGATCAATGAAGTTGTACACTCATTTGAAAATATAAATTTGGTTCAGAACAGACTAGGCAAAAGGAGCAGGTTCAATTTAAGCCCTTCTATGATAGACTTTACTATTTAAAACATCTATTTAATTTCTTGTCTTTCAAATGTATATAATATTACCACATCCAAAATTTAAAAAGGCTGTATTTGTAGGGCCCTGGTGTTCTTTCTTTTTTTATTTAACATTAGGGATGCTGCAACAGCCAAATGCTGACAAAATACCTCACTCAATTTTATATCTATTCTCTGGTCTCTGAATTACCAAGTCTTCATTCTTTCAAAGTTGTCAAACAGCACAAAATCAACCTTTATATTTATTCTTTTTGTAAAGTTACTGGTAGCAGAAAAATGATTTCATTATTTTACTTATGTTCAATCAAATGCAAAGTCTCTCTGTGTGAATACCATAGATCAGACATTTTCTTACAATACTTGATTTAAAAGATATAGTTGTAATAGACCTTTTTGCAAGTATTTTGAGTTTTGATTATAGACTACGGCAGAAAATGACTAATACAGAAAATTATACCAATACAGTTTGAAAGTTACTTGATAAATTTTGGTAGAGAAAATTACTCTGGTTCATCACAGAACCTAAGGAATAACATTCAAATAATTTAGACAAGATTGAAATATGTTAATCTTTCCTTCTATATATAGTTAGCAACTGAATATTAAAATTTTGATTGATGGCAAAATTGACTATAATAAAATTTCCATTAATTTTCATGTTTTGGAAAAATAGCTAATTTAATAATATCCCTTCTACTTAACTTAATAATATAATAAAATTTATGAAACCTTAATAATATATAACAAAAAATAAAATTTTGCTTAGTCTCAGTGCCAAAAATATTAAAAATCAATAAACTATAAATTTTTTATTTTTATTTTGTATTTATCAAGAAAAACAGTAAATTGAATTTAAAATGCTGATAAGTTAACAATAACTATAAAGAAAGTAAAAATCATAAGCATGATTTATCAAGGGTGATAATGCAAATAATTTGCTACACATAAAATTATTTTGTGTTCAGCTTTCCCTGTGGATTTTTTTTTTTCCTATCCCTGTATATCCCCATTCAAGGTCCCTTCCTCTGCCCACCACATCAGGTCACACTTTCTTTCTCCACAACTCCCCATCCCCTCCTTGGACAGTCCCATGGTCCCACTGATCCAATAGAGCTTAGTTCAGTCTCCCCTCCTGGCAAATCCAGTTTTGTCCCTCCTCCCTCAAGAGTAAGTCAGGTGTTCCTATAGGTGTAGTGGGATCCGAAGGGTCACTCCAGGGTGTTTCGGATTCCAAGCTGTTTAGTGGTTGTGGTTTGAAGCTTGGGCTAGCTTGGCTTTTTTCTTGTTAGTTTGTTTAGAGACCACTAATAAGTGAGTACATCCCCTGTTTATCTTTCTGGGTTTGTGATACCTTGTTCAGGAAGTATTCTCCAAACCCATCCATTTGCCTGTAAATTTTAGGATATCATTTTTTTTCTTACTGCTGAGTAGTATTCCATTGTGTAGATGTACCACAGTTTGTTAATCCATTCTTCAGTTGAGGGACATCTAGGTTGATTCCAGGTTCTTGCTATTCCAAATAATGCTGCTATGAACATAGTTGAGCTAATACCTTTGGAGTGTGACTGTACATCTTTAGGGTATACACCCAGAAGTGGTATTACAGGGTCCTTGGGGACATTGATTCTCAATTTTCTGACAAACCGCCATATTGCATTCCAAAGTGGCTGAACAAGCTTACACTCCCACCAGCAATGGAGTAGTGTTCCCCTTAATCCACATCCTCTCCAACATAGGCTGTCATCTATGCCTTTTATCTTAGCCAATCTAACAGGTGTTAGGTGGTATCTCAAAGTTGTTTTGATTTGCACTTCTCTGATGGCTAAAGATGATGAGCACTTTTTCAGGTGCCTTTCAGCCATTCGTAATTCCTCTGCTGAGAATTCCCTCTTTAGATCTGTACCCAAGTTTTTCATTGGGTTTGGTTAGGGTTAGGGTTAGGTTAATAATATCTCTTCTAGTTAACTTAATAATATAATAAAATTTATGAAACCTTAATAATATATAACAAAAAATAAAATTTTGCTTAGTCTCAGTGCCAAAAATATTAAAAATCAATAAACTAAAAAATCTAATGTAAACTTTTAGTACTGAATAACATTACTTAAATGCCATTATGTTATGATTAATCAAGAGGAAACACATTTTTTGCTCATAAATATAAAAATGGTAAAACTTTCAGAAAAGTTTAATAAGGTGCAAATAACTATTTCAAATCATAAGTCATGTAGAGATAATAAATATTAGCACAGTGGCTCAGGTAATATGGGGAGACAAAAATCCAATTGTCTGTTAAAATATGTGTTCCTGCATTTTGCAAATGATTGGCAGATTAATGCACCTGATTAAGTAAGAAATATTCTGAAATAGCACAAATAGAAATGGTGAGCTTCCCAGACAGAGCTAAGAAATTAAAGCTAGCACCCATAAATGTCCCATTCAAAGTATTTAAATGAAGTAATTTTCAATAATACTAGCTAAATCTGAATGACAAAGGAGCTGGTGGCATCCCAAGATAGATAAAAATGCAAAAGTCCAAGGGTTAAGGAATTGTATTAATTTATAGTGTATAATTTGTATTCAAAACAGAAGTAGTTGACTAAATTTAAAAATCAATCTTTCACATCATCAATCTCAATACTTGGAGGTGAAGGCAAGGGGATCTCTGTGAGCTTGAGGCCATTCTGGTCTACAAGTTTAAAACAGCCAGGGTTGTTTTTGATTGTGGAACCTCGAGGGGTGGAATTAGACTGTGTTTCTGTGCATGGGCTGGCAACTTGGAGCACAGTCCCTGCAGAGGAACGTATAACCCAGTTCTGATACTAGGATGAGGAAATCAGACTTACCTAAACTGGATGAGCCATCTTGAGCTGACACGCGTTGGACTTCTTGCCCTTTTGGGGGAGGGAGAGAGGAGGCTGAAGACTGACTGGGAGAGGAGGGAAAGGAGAGGGGGAGCAAGGGGATACATGGATATAAAAGACTTTATTTTATAAATGAATAATAAATAGATACATACTACATAAATATATAAACACATAAATAAATACATATATAAATAAAAGGACAGCCAGGGCTGTTAAACAGAAAAATCTTGTCTCAAAAACAAATCAGTCTTTCTTTAATTACAGGTCTATAACGATGCTGTAAAACAATACACATGTTAAACATATGTGGAATAATATACATATAATTTTAAAGAAATATCTAAAGATTGACAATGAGCAGTGTCAAACAAACTGAAAAAAAAAGTGGATAATAAAATACATTTACAAATGTATAGATACTGAGTATAGGGAGCAGTATGAAAATACTGGATGGATGTGAGAAAATTCCCCTGGAATCAAGAATCTGAAGGACGAGGTACCTTTCAAGAAACCAAAAGCAGAGAGAACAACAAATAGGGTGGGCCATAAAAAAGTCTTCTTGGCACATAAAATACAAAAAAATAAACATACAGATCAAAAATATTTTAAAAAGCTGCAGGAGGAAAAAGATTAAATAATGTATAAATGCAGACACATTAGAATAGCACATTACTTATCAATGGTGACTCTAAATACCTGGATAGATAGTCTACAAACTGTAAGAGCCCAAAGATGCCATTGCAAACTACAATACCCAAAAAAAACCAAAAAGTAAATAAAAAGAAACAATGAAACAAAGAATGGGTTCTTTGAGAAAATCAGTAAGATAAACAAACACCCAAATTAACTGAAAAGCAGAAAGAGAACATCCAAATTAATAAAATGAAATAACAATGTAGACATAATGCCAAAATACAAAATAAATGTAGAGAGACATACATTATTTTATGATGTACTTTAAAAACCTGTTTTCCACCACAGTGGAAAATCTAAATTAAATGGATAATTCTTGAAACATACCACTAAACAAAGTTAAATTAAATCAAAATCAGATAAACAATTTATATAGAACTATAACCCCTAGTGAAATAGTACAAGTGGTTATTAAAAGTCTCCTAACCAACCAACAAACAAATAAATTAATTAATGAATAAATAAGTAAATGAATAAACAAATAAAATACAAATAAGGCAAGAAGATTTTAGGACAGAATTTTACTAACATTAAATAAAAGTTAAGCCAGTAGTACTCCTCAAATTATTCCAAAATTAGAAACAAAAGAACATTTCCCAATTTACCTTAGAAGACCACAGATATCCTAATATTCAAGCCACAGAATGACCCTGCAATGAAAGATAATTACAGACCAATTTCTCTTATGAACAAAGGATGGGAAAATTATCAATAAAATACTTAAAATACACCCCACGAATGCAAATGTTCACCTTCCATGATCAAGTAGGCTTTCTCCCAGAGATGCAAAAATGATTCAAAATACATAAATTAATAAATGTAATCTATTATATAAGTAATCTGATAGACAAAAACAACATGCTCATTTCATTGGATGGCCAAGAGGCCTGTGACAAAGTCCAAAACTTCTTCATGATAAAAAGCCCTGAATAAGTTAGGAATACACAGGACATAAACATAATAAAGGCAATATAAAGCAAGCCTGTAGCCAACATAAACACAAATGAAGAGCAACTCAAAGAAATTTCACAAATATTGGGAACAAGATAAGGTTGTCCAACCTCTCCATACTTCTTCAATATAGTACTTAAGGGATTAGCTAGAACAATAAGACACCTTAAAAAAGATCAAGGGGATAAATACTAAATAGGAAGAAAGAAAAGGTATCTCTATTAACAGATAATATGATAATATACATATGTGATCCTAAAAATTCCACCTGAAAAATCCTATGACTGATGAACATTTTAAGCAAAGTAGCTGGATCTAAAATAATTCACAGAACTTAGTAGTCATCCTAATACAAATGACAAATAGACTGTAAAAGATGAGGAAAACAGCACCTTTTAGAATTACCTTAAAAAGATAAATAATTTCAGGGTAATATCAACCAATAAAGTGGATGCCTTGTATGTTAAAATATTTAAGACATTGAAGAAATAAATTGAATAAGATTTCAGAAGATGAAAAGACCTTTCATACTCATGGATAGGTAGAATTAATATAGAAAAGATGGTCATCCTATAAAAAGTAATCTGTAGATTCAATGCCATTCCCATCAAAATTCCAGTATATATTTTACAAATCTGGAATGGACAATTGCAGGTACATAAAAAAACACAATAACACAAGACAGCTAAAACACTACTAAATAATCAAATAATTGCAGTATATAACACCATACCCTACCTCAAATGTACTGCACAGTCATGATAATATAACCCAAAGGATACTGGCACAAATAAAGACACAATGATCAATGAACTATAACTGAAGACCCAGATTTAAATTCACACACCTATGAGTGGTGATATTTTGTGTGTGCTCTAACAAATAAAGCTTGTCTGAAGATTTTTTTAAATTAGTTATAATCTTTTTATATTAGACAAAAAGTAAATATGTGTTGATATTTTGTGTATTTTCAAACAGATAAAACTTGCCTGAAGATCAGAGGGCAAAGGTAGACTCTAGTTAGCCATAAAGATCAGGTAGTAGTAGCACACACCTTTAATCCCACCACTTGGGATCTCATGCCTTTGTTCTCATGATTTGGGAGACACACATACACCCACACACACACACATCTTTAATTCCAGCACTAGATAGGTTGAGGAAGGAATTATATGGCTTAGAGAAGAACTTGAACATGTGGAAGGACAGAAGCAGAGGCTTTTGGTCCTGAAGATTTAGTAGTAGTAAGAAGTCTGTCTAGTAGTTGGTTCTAGTAGCTACACCTATATATAACTAATTTTTAAATAAAGAAACCTGAAATACACACTGGATAAAAAACAGCATCTTCAGCAAATAGTGAAGATCAAATAATATCTGCACATTGAAAAATACAAATAGGTCCATACATATTACCCTGCACAAAACTCAACTCTATGACCTTGGATCCACAATGGAGTCAAGATATTCTAATGTAATGGTAACTCCATTTCTAGGAAATACATCACCGTTTTCTGACTTCTTTGTGCACTATATTGTGCCCTAAAGTTGTGGCCAACCACCACTCAGATACAAAAATTAAACAAAAAAAACTGTTTATGAATAAAAGCAAAAAGGGGGAAGTATTAATGTCTTCCTGGGCACTAGAACTATTACTAATGTGTAAATTTAATGAAAACAGGAACTATGGGTTATGCCTTCTGGAGAGTGCACAGTGAAAGTTGAGAACATGTTCATCTATTGAACACTCATAGTAGTTAATAGTTTTCTGCCTAATGTTCAAGATGTAACTTTAGGTAAGTGGAGTTTTGATAAAATATTACAAATCTGTTCAGAATTAAAGGTTGAAAATATGAAAAGAATCTTCTATAATGTAGGAAACTATATCAACTCATCACTATGACTTAGAAAAATTTTATTCCCACATACTAGACTTCAGTAGAAATGAATGGATATCTGAAATAATAATTTTAAAATTATAAAGCTTTTAAACATAGAGGAAAATTAGGTCATAGGTAGTAGGACAGATTTTACTACCAAAACTGTGAGTTTGCAAAAAGTTACATTATAAATTAAATTCTGACAGAAGCTTCAAACAAAGGAACCAATTTAGGGTGAACAATTGCTGAAGAGGTTAAGCAAATGGTTTTATGAGTAAGCAGAAGGAAAATGTCATAGGTCCAATTTTAGATTTGTCAACATCATGGAGTGGGCGTGTGCTGGGTAGATCAGAGGAATCATGGTCACAATGCATGGCAGAATATCAAACTCCCTTATACAAGTTTGCAATATCATAGAGCTTCACTTTTAGATGATCTATTATAAGAGGATAGGATATAAAATGTCTTCAGATTTATATTTCTAGTAACTATAGTACTCCTAAGATTTTAAATTTCAAGAATGTTATGGGTATGCATCTATATAAAATGAGCATAGTTATTCACAATTTAAGTTTATAGCTGGTTAAGATAACCATGTGAATTTTTAAGTGTCAGCAATTTTTAGAAGACTACTTCTACTTCATTGTAATGATGGTGAAAACAAAAACAATTAATAGAAATATTTAAAACATCTTGTAAGAGTCAGTGTGAATAAATGGCCTAAATAGGACTGTAGCGAGGACAGTTAGATTCAGCTCATAGTGTATATGTAGTGATCTAAGTTTATAGTAAAATTCTTTGTATTAGTATGTACATTTGTTTGGGATAAAAATGATGAATTTAAAGAAGCAATAATCACAATGGGAAAAAACCCTTTGTGCTTTAGCCAACAATACTTGTTCTTATAAAAAAAATGTCAGGAAGTTAAGGTCATTTTAAATTGCTTGGTACTCCAATGAAAAAAAGTTATCATTGCAAATCATTTAATGTATTATCACAATGTTGTTTTGTCTGAAAGACTGGCTGTGCCAAGCTTGTATTACAGCTATAAAAAGAAAGCAAAAATTCCATTCGATTTATAGGAAACCAGACCAAGAATACTACAAACATACATTTTTGGGGGGTTGAGAGAAATTCTCAAGTTCATTAACTTTGCATCAAGAATATTGTTCCTCTGTGTGTTCCAAACACAAAAACAAAAATTAAATGCATTTTTAATCACAAAAATTATGGAAGATGCTGTTTTATAGTCAAAATTTTATTCTCTCTTCAAGCATAGATAAAAACAACACAGAGACAAACACACATGAAACTGATTTCTTCATTAGGTTATTATTTCCATATGATGTACCAAAGAAACCCAGGGATGCACTTATGCATATTAAAACATCAGTGAAGAATAACTGTATATGAAGAGAAGCAGACATAGTCAGATTTAAACATCACTTTTGGTGCAACAATAGTATTAGGGTAATTAAGGTGTAGAGTACAAATAAATTAGTTTTTTTAGAATACATCATACAGCATTTTTATAGTATAAAATGTACACTGATGCACAAAGAAAATACACTTATATTGAGAGTAAATACATTTTGAACATTAAATTCCTAATATCAGACTGCAACCTTTTTCTTAGTTTTCTTCTAAGATCTGTGTTACTTAAACTTCTCTAGTTTGAGCTATTATTTGTGGAATTTCTACTATATGTCTGAACTCTTCATATGTTACATAATTTATTCCAAATTAAAACACTGTGAAGCTGGCATTTCATAGTCTTAGTTTACAAATGAAGTTTTGGAACAGGTTACTTATAGTCCATAATATCAAATTTAAGTGTAACAATTAGACATATCTGTTGTATTCAATTTGGAACTGTTCATATTTTCAGTTTTTGACTACTAAAATGCATTACATGCTCACTTTCAGAAATATAATTTTCAATATAGTTGATTTTGTCTAAAAATATTTCTGTTCAAACTATTATATTCACACCTGCATATCATGATTTATTTTTCAATATTCAAATTATATATATATGTATCTCTCTCCATATATATGTAGATATATATATATATGTCTGTATTTATGTTAGCATACTATATATGGCAACACTCTTAAGCTATATAATCAATGTGAATTTTTAAAATGGAAATTCTGATTTTTATTATTTTTCACTTCATTAAATTTATTTACTTTCTCTTTTGATTCATATATGATAATTATCTGGATTTGGTCTCTAGAATCAAAGAACAGACACTGAATTTGATAAAGAAAATAGCATTCTTATCCCTAGCTGGTATAGTCATTTAGCTGTACTGAATGAATTCTAATATCCATCTCTAATATAGCAGTGTGATCATGTGTGCGTGAAAAAAATGACTCTCTTATTCAGATCTATGACCTCACATCCACCTCTCTCAGTCACATGGTTGGAGAGTGATCAGCTCCAGATTTGCATCCAGAAGCAAGACTGAGTATTCATATGGGTTAGTAGCTGATATTAGGAAACAGTGTCTCTACATAAACCCACCAGGAAAAGATGTCACAAGACTCTCACAGCATCTTAAATTAGCTGAATAGATGAGCTGCGCAGGTCAATCATGTATCATCATGGGTCAACTGAGACAGGAGATGAATTTGCTTTCTATAACATCAACCTGAATTAACCCTTCCATGACTCTCAGTCTGTTGTTCATTCTTCTACATCTTGCAAAAATTTATACATCTGCAGAAATATGCTATATACATTTTTGAGAAGCATGAATGTTCATAGTTGCAGGTTGTGCTAATATTTTCTCCTTCCACTGTAGTCCAGTTTATTCTTTATACACTAATTTTTAAGATATTACATTATTTTAATCTCTTACACATTATTTTATTCCAATTTTATATTTAAAAATTTTGTTGGCAAACATGCTTCAAAAATTTTATTAAATTTACTATCAGTCATAATTTTAGTTGTTCTTAATTAAGAAAATGTTAATCTGATTCAGTGCATTTTCTTGAATATATAATTTTTTAATTTTAGACAATGATAACAAGCTTGTAAAGTATATGTATCTCACACAATTACGTACAAGTATTTTAGATATGTAATAATTATTACAAGTAAAATTTCTAAGATATATTTTGTCACCAAAATGCTTTTACCTGCTTATTCTGTTTATTAGTTACTTAATATTTATTTGCAAATAATAAGTCAAGATTTTCAAATATTTAAGATTTCAAATTGAAGCTAAAATAGCTATTTTTAAAACTAGAAATTTAAAATAGTTTATGTGATATATTTGATAATGTATTTTTTTCTTGAGAAAAGCAAAATTTACTTTTATATACCTTACTGCAGTTTTTGGACTCTTAAAAATTTTACATTTCATTTTATTGTATCTCTGTTAGTATAGTAAATAATTATTTTAATTAATGACAGATAGCAGAGTGGTCAGGAATAAAATATATTTAAGTTTTACTTACATTTACTTCGCAGGGTTTTATATTATTTTATTAATTAAAAAGGCAATTTTTAAAGGAATATTTTAGCTACATTTTATATATATATATGAGTTTGTGGTATTAGATATACATATTTAAAACAAAATATTAAGAATACAGGTATAGTTAGAATGAAAATATTAATGAAGATAGGAAGTATTCAAAGCTTGGACTAATATTGAAATTAAAGAATAAATGGGAAGGCATTTCTCCTATTGAATGAAATTTAAATACAAATAGAGAGTTTTGGTTACCATAGAGATATAAATGTCACTATTCCACCCTGAGGGTTATCAAGCCATGTTGGTCTTTGTGGCTTATATGTTTTGCACTTGAATAGGACTATTGATTGCTTCTCTCACTGAGAAGTTAGCATAACACCTTGTGCTACTATAAAACCTAGTCCTCAGAAAGAATGCTTTAATCTTTGTATTCACCAGGTCATGTGTCTAAAGGCATGGCATCTTCAGGAACAGGGACTTACCTTCCTCCTCTAAGAGACTACAAAGTTCCACAGCAATGGTTTATATTGTTTGGGATGACTCATGAACTCTGCAGACCAGGAACTTGAGGGGATTTCTATTGATTGATATTGGATTGTTGTTAAATAGTGGCTTTGGGGGAGTATTGTCAGCTGAAGTGAGGTAACTTCACTTGAACACTATGTGTACATTTGTATGTGTATGTATATGTATATACATGTCACCTATTCTATTGTGTGCAACTTGGTTAAATAATGTCATTCCTTATGGGTTTTCAGATCTTCATAATGTTGACTTACCACTTTCATAGTCTCTCTTTTTGTATTGACAACCTTCCCTCCACCCAATTAAAGCCCTCAATCCATTTTACATATTTAGCTCCTTGAAAGACCTTGGGCCCTTCTCATCTTCTATCTAGTGGCCCATCTATATGGTCCATTTTTACTACCCTGGTTTTTGTGGTTACCCTAGTCTATATACTCACTTCTCAAAATTTTGCTGAGATTGATCTGGTGAGAAAGAACATAAAGAATTTGTCTTACTGGTCTAGTTTACCTGAGAGCAAACTTTACAAATATGTGTTAAAATATTGAGGGAAAGGTACAAATTTGGCATTGGGGGCATGGGGGAGAAAATAAAAATCAAGAAAAGTGCTTAAACTAACATATTGAAGTTTTATAGGGTGTACACTAAATTTGAACATTGTAAGAGCTTCACATTGTATTCTAATAAAAACATGGTCAGGGTATTGTTTTTAGCTTTGTCTACACTGTTTGAATGATGTGTTTTAAGGTCTTTCTGGTCATCCTGAAAATTCTGCTTCTCCTAAGTTGAAATAGGACTTGAAAAAGTTTAAAGTCAGAAACCAAAATATGAATTCTACTTCTAAGATGGGAGAATAAATTTGTGGAGCACTCTTCATGAAGACCTGTCAGCACCCAGCTTCTGGAAGTGACATATTTTCTTCACAAAAGAAGGTCATCACTAATGTTTATCTTGCATATCCAATTATCATAATTAAATTATTTATGTCTAAAGATGTTGGCATTATTGTTTTTATGACTAACATAACAAAAATTTTTAAGGTGGAGCTTACTTATGACATTGAATCAACATGCGTTTGTTATATGTGGTTTCTTAAGATGGAGGAAAAATAACCAGTTTACAAACTTATAGTTTTTACTTAAGTGAGCTTTCAATATTTATGAAATAATCATGACAAATTTATTTTTATTATTTTATATTATCATTAAAACAGTATTACAATGTGGTATGATGTTATTAGGATTTTGTCAATGTTAAAAATGTATTTAAAATCAATTTTCTGTACATATATTCATTTTCAGTAACATTTACCAACTGTTTTAATCCTTTTTAGGGAGACATTTTTTATAATCAATCATACAATACAGATGAAGGTTTAAACGAGTTCTTCTATTTTTTAAAAAAAATAATTTTGTACTTTTTAAACAGCTCCTTTTGTCTTACAAATGGATAAACTTGTTTCCCACTACACATGGCCTGATAAAAAAAAGATCTGAAAACAGTGAGGCTTCTTCAGCATGTAATCTTAAAGAAAATTTGTGGATGACTGGAAGATTTAAAATAGAGGGAAAATGATAATACAAAGGTAGACTTTTAATCTGACTTCTGTGGAGTAAAAGGAGGTCCCTACCACTATAGAAACTCAACTCTTTAAGCACATAGTTTCTAACCACCTGGTAAAGTAAAAGCAAGTAAAATTCTTCAGGTCTCAGTGTCTCAATATCTGAAGTCACCAGAGGCAAAATGAATGTTGTAATGAAGCTATATTTTCCCTAAGCTTGTATTGGCGTTGGCCATCATGGCTACTACAGTAATCTGTAGGAGATATTGGACATCAATTAAGGTGATGAAATGAGAAAATGGTACAGCTGGAAGCTGGCAACAAGGTCAAGGTGTTAAGGCTGTCAGTGTTCCTTCACAGCAAGAGGAGGGAGTCATCAGACTATCATCAGAAGTTGTAATCTGACTCTTCTTAGCAGCTTCTCATGGTGTCAGGGAGTGACTGAGTATATAGAAGAATGATGGCACTCATTAGTGATACATGTATTGTAAGTTTTTACCTAACCTTGGAAGGGGATGTTTGAGTATATAATTGTCTCTTAATTACCCATTTTCCTGTCAGAAACCCTATATTAACAAAGTCATTATATAAAACTGGGTATGGATTCTTTGCGTTGTTCTGTTGGCCCTCTCTCTGCCTATTGCTTTATGACTACCACAAAAGCCACTCAGCTGTGAAGTATTAGTACTTTTTGGTTCTAGGTGTGCACACATCAGAACTGCTGACATGTTCATTGGGCAGCCTATGCATCTGTGGACAGCACTGTTTGTGTTAAACAATGTTCAAAATAATGATTAGTCTCACTAAAAGACTAACAATTAGATTGCATTTTTATATATCTGGTTTTCAGAGCCATCACCAAAATAAAGTGACCCAAGAAGGTCATGGCAAGGTTTAAGTCATCTATAATATAGTCACTTATGTTTTTATTTTACATTTGAGGGTTTTTCAAATATTGGAAACATTACTGATTAAGTGGATACATAAGAAGAGTAAACAAATATTACTTTTTTGTTAAGAAGAGAGCTAGATATTGGTAGGCTTGGGAAACACTGATGCTGAAGCTGGCTCCTGACGTACCATAATACATATCGTGATAAACCAAGGACTACAAAATATTGAATGGAAAAAAGATAATGTATTTAACAAATGGTGTTGGCATAGCTGGATGAAAGTGTGTAGAAAAATGCAAATAGGTCTAAGCCTGTCACCCTGCACAAAACTCAAATCCAAGTGGATCAAAGATCTCAACATAAACCCAGCCACTTTAAACTTGATAGAAAAGAGAGTGGGAAATACAATTCTACAAATTGGCACAGGTGACCACTTCCTAAATATAACACCAGTGGGACAGACACTAAGACCAACAATCAATAAGTGGGATCTCCTGAAGCTAAGAAGCTTCTGTAAAGTCAAGGACACTGTCAATAGGACAAAATGACAGCCTACAGAATGGGAAAAGATTTTCACCAACCCTACAAGTAATAGAGGACTGATCTCTAAGATATATAAAGAACTCAAGAACCTAGAGCACAAAACTTTGAATAACCCAATCAAAAAATGGGGCTCAGATCTAAAAAGGGAATTCTCAGCAGAAGAATTCCAAATTGCTAAAAGTCACCTGAAAAAGAGCTCATCATCTTTAGCCATCAGAGAAATGCAAATCAAAACAAATTTGAGATATCACCTGAAACCTGAAACAGAGGACAGCCTATGCTGGAGAGGATGCAGAGCCAGGGGAACACTCCTCCATTGTTGTTGGGAGTGTTAGCTTGTTCAGCCACTTTGGAATGCAGTATGGAGGTTTCTCAGAAAACTGAGAATCAATCTCCCCAAGGACCCAGCAATACAACTTCTGGGTGTATACCCTAAAGATGCACAGTCACACTCCAAAGGCATTAGCTCAACTATGTTCATAGCAGCATTATTTGGAATAGCAAGAACCTGGAAAGAACCTAGATGCCCCTCAACTGAAGAATGGATTAACAAACTGTGGTACATCTACACAATGGAATACTACTCAGCAGTAAGAAAAAATGATATCCCAAAATTTGCAGGCAAATGGGTAGATTTGGAGAATATCTTCCTGAGCAAGGTATCACAAACTCAGAAAGATAAGCAGGGCATGTACTCACTCATTAGTGGACTCTAAACAAACAAACAAACATGAAAAAAAGCAAAGCATTCCCAAGCTGTAAACCACAACCACTGAACAGCTTGGGATCAGAAACACCCTGGACTGACACCTTGGATCCCACAACTCCTAGAGGAACACAGGACTCACTCTTGAGGGAAGGAGAGAAAACTGCATCTTCCAGGAGTGGAGACTGAACTAAGCAATATTGGTGCAGTGGGAACATGGGACTGCCTGCAACCTGCCCAGGGAGGGGATGGGGATTTGTGGAGAAGAAAGAACGACCTGATGTGGTGGGAGGGGGAAGGGACCTTGAATAAGGATATACAAAGTTAGAAAGTGTGACTTCATTGTTCATAATAATAATAATAAAGGAAAAAAGAAATATAGATTAATAATAATTTATAATAGCAAAAAAGAGAAAGAAACTGAGGTTCTAGTTACTAGAGTACAAAATGTCATTTTCAATAGTCCTCTTTATTAACATTAGAACCCTAATATTTTCACATTTGTCATCATTCATGGTCATAACCAACAGCTTGAAAGGTAAATAAACTTTAATGCAATTGTGAATGAAAATATCTCTTGATTAATAAACTATACTAATGTGAAAAAAAATAAACCAAGGGCTAGAACTGCAGTATTCTTATTATTGATCATAGGAATGTGGCCTTGGGTATATCTTTGTCCCCTGGAGATGTGTCACTTTGAAATTCCCAGAAGGATTTTTAACTCATAAATATCTAAACCTCGTTTATGGAACTTTATACCTTGTAAGATTACTAGCTAGCAGGTGATGTTACAAACACTGTACCTTCCTGAAGAAATCAATCAAAATGGGTGGGCGATCATGTGGAAAGAAAGATGCTATCTCTTCTAAGGAGGTAGGCTATATTTTAAAGCCTGAAAAAATGTAAATCAACACAATGATTCCTTTGGGCCACAGATCACTCCTTTCTTGAGAAGATGCTCTTTTCTTCTCAGTAATCAACTATCTGTCTTCTACACTGTACTCTGTATATTTCTAAAATTTTGTGTTAGACAAAGGGTAAGAAATTAGGGTTGTATGATGGGAAATAGGAATGTTCTAGCAACACTTACCAGTATTATATAAAATCATTTTCCAAGGTGGAAACAGTGTTTACTCTCTAAATGCTTTACATATAAGAAGAAATATTATATTTAACTATAATTATTGGATGTACTTAGGAACACTAATATTCCAGATATTTGATATTGAAGAACAGTCAGTGAGAAAAACCAGAAGTCTCCCCTTTATCTCTGCTATTCTAGGCATACAGAAAGATCTACTATTCTTATAAACCCAAAAGAAGTAAAAGGCAAGAGCCTGCAATAGCCAGGGAAGTAGCAATGTTTATTTAGAAACTCACTACTGCAAAAACCTTTGACATGATTTTTTTATAATGCTAGGATTTTAATTTTATCTTCTCAATAAAATGTAATCTCTAGAATATGCAGAAAATTATTGTTTAAAGTCAATATACATTTTAATAGACAAATCCTTTTTATCACTTTTTTTGTTATGTTTTGTAAAATGACAAATTACTAGCAAGAGTTAGGGAGAATTTGGAAATAAATTATCAGAATTGGTGATAAATTCAAACAATGCTGTAAAACTCCCATGAGTTCTAGCGAACATCAATACATCAAACTGAAAATTATATTCCTATTCAACTTATGTAGTAACCTGAAAATTCTACCACAATCACTCAAGCCTTTCTTGTACTCATATACTATTCAATGAAAGTTTTCTGAGAAAAAGAGTATGATTGAAAAACAATTATTTGGATGCTCAAATTATGCTTGCACCTCCAAAGTTAAAGTATAAATTTCACTGTCTTTATCTGTCAAATCACTAGCTTGCTTTGACTTTCAAAGACCCAACAGAAGATTTACGAAATTGTTATATTATTTTTATCAGTTATATGGTAACAACTTATTTTTATCCTGCAGTCCTTCTGAAAACTGTTGATAGGTGTAATTTAAGAACAGTATACTGAAAGAAGACAGAGATAAATGTGAGCAGTGATCGTTCTTTTGATTTTTTGCCTTCACCACAATTCTTTTCTTTATAGATATGTTCTCTCAAAGCACGCTATTCAAACAAAAATGATATTTGTACTCTTCCAAAGACATGCTTCCTCTCTGTCATGTCTGCTGATGCCTTCTGGACTGTGATTTACAAGTCACTTCTGAAGACTAAATTTCTCATGTATATAAATCAAGTATCTATGAATAATGGAATTAATAATCTCTTAAAAAGTATTTTAAGAGCTCCTACATAAAGCATCCAATATATGCTGTAATATAATACAAAAAATTAAACACTTTTCATTCTTATGCTGTCATTTTGATGAAATACTGTGAAATGGGGAAAAACTATGAAATACAATTTTGGCTGTTATAGGGGGAGAAAGGTTAAGAACAAGGAACTTACAAAGTATTACATGGGGTCAGAAGTTAATCTGGGACTAAGTGAAAAAAAGCAATATTTCAGTCATGGAAGAAAAACATTCAATAACTTAAAAATACAAAAACCAAGGAAATAGAAAATATCATATATCTAGAATGGAGAAAACTGCTAGGAAGCCTCTTGCAATAAAGCCATGACACACAGTACTGAGTGAGTGGACAAACATGGGGGAAGGGCTTTTTAAAAGTCTAAAACCACACAAAGGCATTCATATATTTCTTTTTTAATTTATTTATTTGTAAAATGAAATCTTTCAATCCATGTATCCCTTTGCTCCCCCTCCCTTCCCTGCTCCCAGTCAGTCTTCAACCTCCCAATTTCCCATATCCCTATCCCCTCCCCCAAAAGGGCAAGAAGTCCCAAGGTGGATCAGCTCAGCATCCATGCAATCCAGGCAAGTCTGATATTTTTATCATAATGTCAAGACTGGGGTTAGGTGTTCCTCTTGCAGGGAATGGGTTCTGAGGTGCCAAGCCATGCACTGAAACACAGACTGACCCCACCTCTTGAGGCTCCACATATTGTCCGTGTCAATCTACAGTTGTCTATCCTTGGAGGGAGTGCTTAACTCCTTTTCTTGAAGGTTCCTCAGTGCTTTTTCTTAATTCAGTAAGTTCCTGTGAGCATCATCCAGCCCTCTCTGTGGGAATTTTCCTCATAATCCCTATCTCCTTGCTCATACAGATACAACCATTTCCCCAGCTGAACCTGGAGCTAAACCTGGTGCTCAGCTATGTATTTTTGTTTCTGCTTCTATTCATTGCTGAATGTATGTTCTATGAAACATAGGGTGTTCATTCATTTGATTATAGGAGAAGTCCTGTTTGGACACCCTTTCCACTATTGGTTCTATCCAGGGATACCTGTGAGTTTTGGGGGTCCCTAGAACCCAGCCTCCCCCATAGTGGCTTCCTCTATAAAGATATCCATCCAGCTCTCTCTCTCTTTTTTTTTTTTCTTGCTCTCCTCGTTGCTTCTCTCATAATTTGTTCCAACCTCTTCTTGGTGCAACCCGTTATGATGATCCCAATTTGCTAAGGAAATTTCTCTATTTTCTCTTCCTAGGGGAATCCATGGGTGTCTCCTTTAAGTTCCTTCTGATTCCAAGCTGTTCAGCAGTTGTAGTTTGCAGCTTAGGTGTTCTTTGTTTTTTGTCTAATGTTCAATTATGAGTGAGTACACTCGATGCCTATTTTTTCTGGGCTTGTAATTCCTCCCTCAGGAGGATATTCTCCAAATACATCCATTTGCCTGAAAATTTTAGAGTGTCATTTTTTTTAACTGTTGAGTAGTACTCCATTGTGTAGATGTACCACAGATTTTAATCCATTATTCAGTTGAGGGGCATCTAGGTTGTTTCCAGGTTTTTGCTATTACAAATAAGATTGCTATAAAGGGTTGAGTTCTTTCATTTCCATAAAAGAAATGACAAGCTAAACTAAAGCACATTTAGAAAAAAATGCTTTCAGCTTTAAAAATATTAAAATAAGAAATTTTGTGTGAGCTCTTTTATTACATTAAAGGCTAGAATTATGAAAATATAAAAAATTTGGAGGATAAGAAAGAACAGACTGAAGCACAGTCCTGTAAGTTATTGAATGCAAAATCAGTAGCTGGAATTTCTCTTAACAACCGGGGTGACTAGAATTAAGGTGAGTGAAGGACTGAATTGAAAGCAAAGACTTTAGGATTTCCCAGTGAAGATTTGTGCACAGTTAATTACAGTGATAAGTGAGGTGTAAATAATTTTTGGATGAAATATATTAATTTTATTGTTGCATTTGATTATCTTGGGCTAAGACAAAGGCGAATCAGAGAAGAAAGAATAGGAACGATGATAGAGAAATAAATGATCCAGGACATGTCTGCATTATTAGGAGAGTCAAATTTGCTAAAAAAAAAAATAAAGAACAAACAAAAGAAAGGAGAAATGCTACTAGAAAATGAGAGAAGCTAGTAATAATTCAATAACTGTTTTATAAGCAAAGTACACATATTTATGCTCAATGTAATTTTAAAAGTAACTACTATTTTTCATAAAAAAATTTACTTTAAAAGCAGCAGAGAAGAATTTTTGCTAAAAATTACTTGGTTACCCTAAATATAAAGTGTCAGGGAATGTATTAACCTCTGTTATCTTACAAAATGAGGAAAAACATCTTGAGCCAAGTTGTGCATCCTCTAATCCATGATTTACTTTGTGAGGCAGTGTTAGAGAATGTAAGACTAGAAAGAAAACACTTCTTAAATAAAGTTCACAGAACCATAAGAATAACACCAGACTATTCAATGGAAACAATAAAAGCAAGAAGGTCCTGATCAGAAGCTATACAGATACTGAAAGAGCATGGCTGCCAACCTAGACTACTATATCCAGCAAAACTATCATTCACCATAGATGGAGTAAGCAAGATATTTCACCACAAAATCAGATTTAAACAATACATATCCAAAAATACGGACCTACAGAAAGCACTAGAGGTAAAAGTCCAACCTAAGAAACCCAGATACAACCAAGAAACCACAAACAATTGATAATCCCACAGAAGAAAAGCCCAAAGAAAGGAAATAGACACAAGTTAGCAACAAAAATAACAGGAAAAAACAATCAGTGGTCATTAATATCCCTTAATATCAATGAACTCAATTCACCTATAAAAAGATATACTCTAACACTATGGATACAAAAACAGAAGCCTTCCGCTGTATAACTCAACTTCAAAGACAGACACAGACTCAGACTAAAGAGTTGGGAAAAGATTTTTCCAATCAAATAGCTCCAAGAAAGAAGCTGGTGTTGCCATCCCAATATCTAAAATATAGACTTCAAACTAAAATGAATTCAAAGAGACCAGGACAGATATTACTTATTCATCTCAGAAAAATTCCACCAAGGTAATAGCTCAATCCTGAATATTTATGCCCTTAATATAAGGGCACCTACATATGCAAAAGGAATACTACTAAAGCTTAAACCCCACATCAAATGTTACATTTTATAATGGGAGACTTCAATACCCCACATTCACCCTTGGATAGGTCAATCAGAAAGAGACTCAACAGAGAAATATGGGATCTAACAGAGGTTATGATGCAAATAGACTTAATAGATATTTACAGAAGCTTTCACTCAAACACAAAGGAATATACATATTTCTCATTACCCCATGGAACTTTCTCTAAATTGACCACATACTAGGTCGTAAAACAAATATCGATAGATACAAAGAAATGGAAATAACTCCTTGTATCATATCAGATCACCATAGTCTAAAGTTAGAGTTCAACAACATCAAAACATCACAGAAAGTCTACAAAGTCATAGAAACTAAACATCACTCAACTGGACAACCTCTGGGTCAAGGAAGAAATTAAGAAAGAAATGAAAGACTTTTTAGAATTCAACAAAAATGAATCCACAACATACCCAAACCTATGGGACACAATGAAAGCAGTCTTAAGAGGAAAGTTCATAGCACTAGATGCTTACATGAAAAACCTAGAGAAATCCCACACAAGAGAACTAATAGCACAGCTGAAAGCCTTAGAACAATTAGAACAATTATCAGCAAACTCACCTAGAAGGAGTAGATGGCAGGAAATAATCAAATTTTGAGCTGAAGTCAACAAAATTGATACAAAAAGAATAATACAAAGAATCATGAATCAAAGAGTTGTTTGAGAAAGTCAACAAGATAGATAAACCCTTATCCAAACTAGCCAAAAAGCAAAGAAAGCGTATCCAAATTAACAACATCAGAAATGAAAAGGGGGATATAACAACAAATCCCAGGAAGTCCAGAGAATTATCAGGTCATAATTTGAAAATCTACGATGCACAAAAAATGAAAAACCTAGAAGATGGACAGCTTTCTCAACAAGTACCACTTGCTAAAATGAAATTAAGATCAGATTGAAGACCTAAGCAGACCTATAACTTCAAAGGAAATTGAAGATGTCATTAAAAGCCTCCCAAGCAAAAAGCCCAGGCCAAGAAAGATTCAGTGCAGAATTCTAACATCATTCAACGAAGAAGTAATTCCAATACTTCTCTTACTGTTCTGAATAGTGGAAATTGAAGGCATATGGCCAAACATTTTCTATGAGGCCACAATGACCCTAATAATCAAGCCACTCAAAGAGGCAACAAAGAAAGAGAATTACTGTTTTCAGCACAGAGCACAGTTTACCCAGAATATGGCTGTCATAATAGCAGCAGGGGAACAGGCAAGTCCCTTGGTCCTGGGCCCACAGTGGAGAGGTGAGAGATCAGGTAGTGACATCTGCTCCCTGAGACAGGCAAAACACAGTCTGCCCAGAACAAGGCCAGCATAATAGCAATGGGGAAAGCAGCCAAGACCCTAGGCTCACAGCTGAGAGGTCAGTGGTCAAACGGTGATTTCCACCACCTGAACCCAGGCACTGAGGCAGAAAATCAGCTTCGATACAGAACACAGTTCTCCTAGAACACTGCTGGCATAATAGCACCTGGGGAACAGTCAATTCCCTGGGCACACAGCTAAGAGGTAAGATGTCAAGATGTAACAACTGTCATCAAAACACTGAGACCTCAAAAGAGCAACCGACTCTCTGAACACACAGCTGATTAAGAGCCCTTAGACCAACAACACACTAAGAGCCAACCAAGAACTAACCAACAGCGAATCTAGGAAACAACAGGTAGAGGGCAGTGCAAGAATACATACAATAATACAACAGTCAACAAGATAACACTAGAAGAAGCAAGTAGTTCTGTAGCTTCAAGACCTAAACATAACAATTAAGAGGGAACAGAAGAAAACAATCTTAAAAATAGCTTTGTGAAACTAATAGAAGCCTCAAAAGAGAATATAAAACTCTGCCTTAAAGAAATAGAAGAAAATACAAACAGAAAATTAGAAGAGATGAACAAAGCCCTGAAAGAAAATAAAATCAGAAAAAGAAAACAAACAGGTGAAAGAAATTTACAAAGAATTAAAAATTGAAATAGAAGCAATAAAGAAGGCACAAACCAAGACAAAACTCAAAATAAAAAATCTGAATGAAAGACCCGGAATCACAGATTACAGCATCGCTAACAGAATCCAAAAGATGGAAGAGAGAAACTCTGGGGGTGAAAGAATCAATAGTGGTAATAGATAAAACAGTTAAAGAAAACACTCAGATAGTCTTGGTAGCTATATACCAAACACTCCAAAAAGAAATATACATTTCTCAGCACCTCATGGAACTTTCTCTAAAATTGACCACATACTAGGTCATAAAACAAATATCAACAGGTACAAAAAAAAATGGGTATAACTCCTTGTATCATGTCAGAACACCATGGTCTAAAGTTAGAGTGCAATAACATCAGGAATCACAGAATGTGTACCAACACATAGAAACTAAACTAAACTCAACTGAACCACATCTAGGTCAAGGAAGAAATTAAGAAAGAAATCAAAACTTTGTAGAATTTAATGAAAATTAATCCAAGACATACCCAAACTTATGGGCTACAATGAAAGCAATCTTAAGAAGAAAATTCACAGCATTAAATGCCTATATAAAAAGACTAGAGAAATATTAAACAAGATATCTATCAGCACAGCTGAAAGCCCTAGAACAATTAGAAGCAAACTAATCTACAAGGAATAGACAGCAGGAAATAATCAAACTTAGAGCTGAAATCAACACAATTGAAACAAAAGGAACAATACAAAAAAAAATCAAAGAATCAAAGAGTTCGTTCTTTGAGAAAGACAACAAGATAGATAAACCCTTTTCCAAACTAACCAAAGAGCAGAGAGAGAGAGTATCCAAATTAACAAAATCAGAAATGAAATGGAGGAGGCAGCAAGAGATCCCCAGGAAATCCAGAAAATTATCAGGTAATACTATGACAATCTATATTCCACAAAAATAAATACCTAGAAGAACTAGACAACTTTCTGGACAGGTAACATTTACTAAAATTAAATCAAGATCAGATTAAAGACCTAAACAGTCATATAACACCAAGGTAAATTGAAACTGTCATTAAAAGTCTCCCAAATATAAAAAGTCAAAGCCCAGATAGATTCAGTTCGGAGTTTTACCAGACATTTAAAGAAGTGATAATACCAATACTCATCAAACTGTTCCATACAGTTGAAACTGAAGGAATATTGACTAACTCTTTATATGAGACCAAAATAATCCTGATACCCAAGCCACTCAAAGATGCAACACAGAAAGATAATTACAGGTCAATCTCCTTTATGAACAATGATGCAAAAATTTGGAACAATATTCTTGCAAAATGATTACAACAACATAAAAAAATTGTCCATCACAATCAAGTAGGCTTCATCCCAGAAATGCAGGGATGGTTCAACAAATGATAAACTGTAAATGTCATCCATCATATAACCAAATTGAAGGAGAAAAAATATGTGATCATCTCCTTAGATGCTGGAAAATGCTTAGACAAAATCTAACATTCCTTTATGGTAAAAGTCCTGGAGATATCAGGAATACAGGGGAAATACCAAATATAATAAATAATATAAAATAAAATAAATAAAGGTGATTTACAAAATGCCAACCACCAACATCAAAATGAATGGAAAAAAAGTCAAAGAATCCCACTAAAATCAGGAAATAGACACAGTTGTCCTTTATCCTTATATCTATTCAATATAGTTTTGTAAATTTTAACTAAAGCAATAAGGAGATTAAGGGAAAACAAATTAGAAAAGAAGTCAAACTATCTCTATTTGCAGATGACATGATTGTATATATAAGTGACCCATAAAATTCTACCAGGCAACTACTACAGCTTATAATCACCTTCAGAAATGTAACAAGATATAAAATTAATTCAAATAAATGAGTAGCTCTCCTATACATTATAGAAAAAAAGTACTGAAATAAGCAAAACATCACCTTTTATAATAGCAACAAATAGCATTAAATACCTTAGTGTATCTATATCCAAAGAAGAATCAGAATTGTTTGACAAGTCTTTAAATCTCTGAAGAAATAAATTGAAGAAGATATCAGAAAATGGAAAGATCTTCCATGTTCCTGGATAGTTAGGAAAAAAATAGTGAAAATGACAATCTTACCAAAAGAAAACTACAGATTCAATGCATTTCCCATAAAAATCATGATACAATTTTTTTACAGAACTTGAAAGAACAATACTCAATTTTATTTGAAATAACCGGAAAGCAAGGATTGCTAGAACAATTTTTCTCAACAAAAGAACATCTGAGGGTATCACCATCCCTGACTTCAAATTATAGTATAGTGCTACAGTAATAAAAACAGTTTGGCATGGGCATAAACTCAGACATGTACATCAATAGAATTGAATTGAAGACCCTGAAATTCACCCATACACTATCAACACCTGATGTTTTACAAAGAACCCAAAAATATTCAGTTGAAGAAAGAAAGTATTTTTAACAAATGGTGTTAGCATAACTAGATGGTAGAGTGTAGAAAACTGCAAATATACCCAAACCTATTACCATGCACAAAACTGAAATCCAAACAGATCAAAGATCTCAACACAAACCCAGCTACACAGAACTTGATAGAAATAAAGTGGTTAAAAACCCTCCAATCCAGTGGCACATGTAACCACTTCCTAAATATAACACCAATAGTATAGACATTAAGAACAACAATCAATAAGTGGGGCTGCCTGAAACTGAGAAGCTTTTGTAAGGCCAAGGACACAGTCAATAAGACAAAACGACAGCCTACAGAATGGAAACAGATTTTTACCAACCCTCAAGTGAGAGAGGATTGATCTCTAAAACATATACAGAACTCAAAAAAACTAGAGCCCAAAATCTTAAATAACCAATTAGAAAATGGGGTTCAGAACGAAAACGGAAATTCTGAGCAGAAGAATTACAAATGGCTGAAAGGCACTTATAAAAGTAGTCAACATCTTTAGCCATCAGAGAAATGCAAATCAAACCAACTTTTAGATACCACCTTTTACCTGTCAGATTGGATAAGATAAAAGGCACAGATGACAGCCTATGCTGAAGAAGATGCAGAGTGAGGGAAACACTCCTCCATTGTTAGTGGGAGTGTAAGCTTGTTCAGCCACTTTGGAATGTAGTACGGCAGTTTCTCAGAAAACAGAATCATTTCCCCAAGGATCCATTCAGCAATATCACTTTTAGGCATATACCCTAAAGAAGCACAATTGCATCCCAAAAGTTCAGCTCAACTATGTTCATAGCAACATTATTTGTAACAGGAAGAAACTGGAAATAACACAGATGCTGGTAAAGTGAAGAATGGATTAACAAACTGTGGTAAATCTACACAATGGAGTGCTACTGAGCAGTAAGAAAAAATGATATTCTAAAATTTGCAATCAAATGAATGGCTGTGGAGAATATTTTCCTGCATGATATATCACAATCCCAGAAAAAGAAGCAGGGAATGTATTCACTCATTAGTGGACTTAAAAAAAATGTCATTGTATACAAGATCTCAAGGCTAGAACATAGATAAATTACACAATGTATCATTTCTGCATGTATGGCCTCTGGTAGGGGTGTAGGTGAGGAAAGACTTGATTTCTGTAAGGATCTGGCCACAGCTAGTTTAATTATGCTATATTAAGTAAATGAGCAGCATGAATGAGTAGTTTGGTAAGTGGGGAAAACATAAGAGTTGGTATGAATTTGAGAGTTCTGATAATAGAGTTTGATGGAGTGCATGATGTAAAAACAGCAAATTATAAATATATAGGTAAAAAAAGAGAATTACAGACCAATTTCCCTCATGAATATTGATACAAAAATTCTCAAAAAAATCTAGTTAACAGAATACAAAAACATATAAGAAAAAATCATCCACCCGTGTCAGGTAGACTTCATCCCAGAAATGCATGGATGGTTCAACAAATGGAAAACTGTAAATGTCATCCATTATATAAACATTAAGGAATAAAACTCCACATGATTATATCCTTAGATGCCATAAAAGACTTTGACAAAATCCAACACTCCTTTATGATAAAAGTCGTGGAAAGATCAGGAATACAGGGAAAATATCTAAATATAGTAAAGGCACTTTACAAGAAGCCGAAAGCCAACTTCAAATTAAGTGGAAAAAAACTCAAAGAAATACCACTAACATCAGGAAATAGACAAGGCTGTCCCCTATACCCATGTATATTCAATATACTTATCTAAGTTTTAGCTAAAGCAGTAAGAGAAAAAAAGGAGATTAAGGAAACATGAATTTGAAAAGAAGAAGTCAAACTACCTCTATTTGTAGATGTTATGATTGTATACATAAATGACCAACAAAATTCTACCAGGGAACTTCTACAGATGATAAACACCTTCAGCAATGTAGCAGGATACAAGATTAACTCAAAGAAATCAGAAGCCCTCCTATACACAAAAGATAAAAGGGCTGAAAAAGAAATAAGAGAAGCATCACCATTACCACAGGTGCAAATAGCATTAAATACCTTGGTGTAAATATAACCAAAGAAGTAACAGATCTATTTGACAAAAATTTTAAATCATTGAAGAAAGAAATGGAAGAGCATGTCAGAAAATGGAAAGATCTCTTTTGTTACTGAATAGGTAGGATCAACATAGTAAAAATGGCAATTTTACCAAAAGCAATCTACAGATTCAAAGGACTTCCCATCAAAATCCCAGTACACTTTTTTCCAGACCTTGAAAAACAATACTCAATTTCATGTGGAATAACAGGAAAGCCAGGATTGCTAAATGTAGAGAGCTGCGTGCAGTCGTGCCTTAAAAATGGGGCTGGCTTCCGCCCTCCACCTTCCCGATGTGAGTGCTCTCTGTGACAAACAATTCCATAATTGGCTAAGGCTAAAAATCTGGCTCGCTTCCGCCTACCTGGGCCTATTGGTAGTGCCCACATGGCATAATAGGGTTAACTGCCCAGAGGCTATTTAGGCCACAAGCGTGTTTCCCCGGGGTCAGAAGAAGATTGTTCAAGGTTCCTGAATAAACTGCTGAAAGAACAGCCTGGTGTTGCGTCTTTCTTGCTAGTCGAGGTAGTTGCAACAGCTAAAACAATTTTTCTCAATAAAAGAACATCAGGAGTTTTTCTCTTCCCCAAATTCAAGCTATACTACAGAGGAACAGTGATTAAATCAACCTGTTACTGGCATAAAAAATGACTTGTGGATTAATAGAATCTAATTGAATACCCTGACATTAAACCAAACACCTATGAACACCTGATTTTTGACAGAGGCCAAAAATATTCAATGAAAAAAATGTGTCTTCAACAAATTGTGTTGACACAACTGGATGGTAGTGTGTAGAAAAATGGAAATAGATATAAACCTATCACCTTGCGCCAAACTCAAATCCAAGTGAATCAAAGACTTCAACATAAAACCAGCCACACTGAACTTTTTTTTTTTTTTTTTTTTTTTAAACTTTATTTATTTGCCTTGAACTGGAACTACAGACAGTTGTTAGCTGCCATGTGGGTGCTGGGAATCGAACCCGGGTCCTCTGGAAGAGCAGACAGTGCTCTTAACCGCTGAGCCATCTCTCCAGCCCCCACACTGAACTTGATAGTAGAGAAAGTGACAAAAACCCTCCAGTGCATTGGCACAGGTGATACTTCCTAGATATAACACCAGTATCAAGCACAGACGCTAAGTACAGCAATCAATAAGTGGGACCTCCAGAAACTGAGAAGATTCTGTAAGGCCAAGGACACAGTCAATAAGACAAAACGACAGCCTACAGAATGTGAAAAAATTTTCACCAACCCTACCAGTGACAGAGGATTGATCTCTAAAATATATGGAGAACTCAATAAACTAGAGCCCAAAGCCCTAAATAATCCATACTTATCAGTTAAAAAAAAAAGATATCCTAAAATTTGCTGGCAAATGTATGGATTTGGAGAATATCCTCCTGAGTGAGGTATCTCAAACTCAGAAAGATAAGCAAGGGATGTACTCACTCATTAGTAGACTCAAAAAAGCAAAAAAAGTAAAGCATGTCCAAGCTGCAAACCACAACCACTGAACAGCTTGGGATCTGAAATACTTTGGACTGACACCTTGGATTTCACTCCCTCTAAAGGAACACCTGACTCAGTCTTGATGTTGGGGGGAGGAAACTGAATCTGCCAGGAGTGGATGCTGAACTGAGCATTATTGTGACCTTGGGATCCCCTGTCCATCCTGGGAAGGAGATAGGGAGATATGGAGAAGAGAGAGTGACTGGAGGGGGAAGGGACCTTGAAGAAAAATATAAACGGATAGAAAATGTGACTTTATTCATAATAAAAAATTTAAAAAAAGAAAAAAAATGAAGTTCAGTACTAAAAAGGAAATTCTGAGCAGAAGAATTACAAATGGCTAAAAGGCACTTGAAAAAGTGCTCAACATCTTTAGCTCTCAGGGAAATGCAAATCAAAATAACTTTGAGATACGACCTTACACCTGAGAGAATGGCTAAGATTAAAAACACAGAGGACAACCTATGCTAGAGAGGATGCAGGGGCAGGGGAACATTCCTGCATTTTTGATGGGAGTATAAATTTGTTCAGCCACTCTGGAATGCAGTATGGTGGTATCTCAGAAAACTGAGAATCAATCTCCCCAAGGATCCAGCAATATCACTATTGGACATATACCCTAAAGATGCACATTTGCACTCTAAGACATTAGCTCAACTATGTTCATAGCAGCATTATTCGTGAGAGCAAGAACCTGGAAGTAACCTAGATGCCCCTCAAATGAGGAATGGATTAACAAACAGTGGTACATCTACACAAAGGATTACTACTCAGCAGTAAGAAAAAAATGATATCCTAAAACTCACAGGGAAATGGATGGGTTTGGAAAATATCCTCTGAAGGATGTATCACAAACCCAGAAATGTAAGCAGTTGATGTACTCACTCATTAGTGGACTTTACACAAAAAGCAAAGCAAACCCAAGCTACAAACCACAACCACTGAGCAGCTTGGGATCTGGAGTTCCTTGGACTGGGACCTTGGAGCCCATTCCTTTCCTACAGAAGAACACCTCACCCAGTCTAATATTAGAATGAGGAAATTGGACTTGAGTGTAATTGATGCAGAACAAATCACCTTGGGACTTCATGCTCTTCCTAGGGAGGAAATGGCAGAAGGGGGAAAAGATAGACTAACTGGGAGGGATTAGGAAGGGGAACGGAGTTTGTACAAGGGAATACACAGATTAAAAATGAGACTTTATTTTATAAAAATAAAAGGTAACATAACAAATCCAAATATATTAAAATTTTAAGTTTAGGAAAATCAAGAAATCAAGGGTACTCTCAATTGTTTTTGAGTCTGTAAATTAATTTGATTCCATGAAAATAAAGTAAATACTTTAAGTATATATATATACATATATATACGTATATATATACATATATATACGTATATATATATAAAGTTCATCCAACTGCTATAGAGTTTAACTCTCAACAGTGGTACACTGTATATGTCTTATAACCCTCACACTCTCCAATGGTTATGTAGAAACGTCAACAAAAATAATACCATGCAGAAATTACCATCCATGGGACACTAGAACTATTAGCTACAAAACAAAGTTTCTTAAAGCCATGGCAAGAAAAGAGATTAGGGTTTTAGACTAGCAGGGAACACAGTGTTCTTAATATTGAATTTACAGGATTTGGCTCACCAGAATTTTAATCTCACGCAAACAGCTTGCTGCACCTTAGTTAAAACCCTTGGGTGGAAACTAATTTTACTGTTGATTAGCTAGGAACATATTTGAGCTTGTACTACGATGAGGAGGGTCAAAGACTAAACCACTATTTTATTTTTTTTCACTTTAGTAACCAGTTAGCACTGAGAGGCAAGTATTTACATAGAAATACGGATTCTTAGAAAACTTAATTCTTTCAAATAAAAAAAAAGTAAAAACTCCCCTTAAATATTAACTTATTTTCATGCTGATTACAGAGAAAAACAACATACCTTTAAAATTTCGAAATTAAATCTCACCTTCTAAGTATACACTGACTGTATTTTTGTCAACAGTAGAACACAAAAATATCCCAAATAAATAGATTTAGAGTTTCTTGTTTCCTCCTTTCTCTCTTTCACTTTGCTTTCCTTCTTGTACCCTTCAGGTTGCAAGCTCTGACAGGATACAGTATAAAATGTACAATAAATAGCTAATATCCCTTCCATAAAGTGCCATTAACTGACTCAATGTGGCTTCTTAATGAGATATTTGATACTGTTTTCAAAATTCTAAGTGTTTATAAGATAACCATAAATAAAAATATCACAAAAAGTGCTTTATAAAAACTAAATTAATATCTTCATATTGATTTTATTTCAGCTTATTTCTCTCTATTGTGGAGATTTTATTAGGTTTTTGGAGTGGGTTTTACATGCTACTGTTATTATATACTACTTTATTTTAATATTCACTCATATAACTATCCACAATTATTATTTATTACATATAAATGCTTATAAGGCAAAATACTTCACAATTTTTTAAATCTATTATATCCAGTTAGTCAGTTTGTTAACATTGTCATCAGACCTGTACCACTTATAATACTATTACTGAAAATATTAGTGTCTATATGAGTCATATATGATTTATAAACAAAAAAATTTGCCTTGTTTGCAGTCATATATCTAGTTATATAATGCATTTAATATTAGAAGATGACATTAATATGAAATTTTAATGAGAGGAAAGTGGCACATTGGAGAGCTAAGAATAGAAAAAGTAGGAATGTTGTAATTATAATCTCAAAAAAGAAACATGTTTTAAATGTAAATTTTAAAATTTGTTTACTTGTTTGTTAAGACAATACATAGATAACTTAGTAGTCAAAATGTAGCCAAGATAGGGCCTGTACTTAAATGTCAAATACATCACATGACCATCATATGTATTTATGAAAAATAAACTATGTGGGAGTAAAATGCATCAGAGTTTCAACTCCTCTTATATGTAGTAGTATTCCCAATACATTGATCTGTAATTTTTCAAAATACTTTAGAAAAAATTACTAAGCAGATTATAAGTAAATCATATTAAAGATATAACTGTTCACTCAATATGAGCATTTGAAGATATTCATAATCAAATCTCCATACAACAAACATGCACTTGGTTCTCTAATTCTCTGTGAGTGAACAGTACAAAGGTGTTTAGGTGATGTTTGATTTCACATCAATATCTCTAATAATTCACATTTTATTATTATAAAACAAAACTACTAAAATGTTAAAAGTGATAATTTAATAAAACTAGTATCTCCTGAATGTTAAAACAAGAAAATAAAACTATAATTTATAGTTATAATTTACAAATATCTACAATGGTGTTGAAGATTAGTTTATTGAAGTATATTACTTATATTAGTGTATTTAATAATTTATTAGGAGGAACAAAAGCCACCTTATACATTTTATGGTAAATGTTCTACTAAGGTTTGCATCCAACAAAAGTAAAAAGAAAACTCACTTTGTTCCTGAATGACACCATGGATAAGGATAGCATAATAGATTAAACAGCTACATGTCATCAATTCTCAAAAACTATCAAAATAAAATTAAAATGAACAATTTAAGTGTATCACTTGATTATATCATGTTTCTCTGGTTTGAAGACCATGATCACCATAGAGCTTGTTCAATGTGATGGATAATCAAGATCCACACAAGTACCACATCAGTCAACATTTCAACATGGAGAGAGGAAATATCACAAGGTCCATCAAGAGACTAACAGCTACAGGTAGTCTATGACGGTTGTGAGAAAGAGAATGTGCTTTTTCTAGGGACAGGGTGATTACCTCTTACCTAATTTTCAATGTCCATAAAAGCAGCAATAAATTAAATCAGTATGTTTCATAATATGTATTTATGCATGTGGATATATAATTATAATTATAGAAGTCATGAAGTTTAGTGGGTAGGAGGGAAAACAGAAGTTGGAGAGGAAGACAAAGGAGTAGATAGAAATGTAAATAGAGTATTCGTGTATAAAATTCTCAAAAGGATATTATAAAGTAATATTGTTATTATAATTATAAATATATAATATATTATATACTTATGCATTACATTATATTATATTATATTATTATAATTACTTTAATATGTAAAAATATTCTCATAATATTATCTAAGAAATTTAAGAGCAAAATGGTCTCAAGCATAACAAATTATATCTATTTATATGTATTATATATGATTTATTTCTATTGTTTCATGATATGTAAATATATTGTCATCCTTATTGCATTCAATAAAGATTCTATCATTTTAGTATTTTAACATTTTCCCCAATATACTCTTATTTTTATCTTCATAAAATTTTGGTATCTATGAGCCTTTGTATTAAAATAGCATCATTGATAAAATTTCTGTGTTTATAGTCTAATAAATGTGAAAATCATGGGATTTTAAGGTATCACAAAATATCTCTATTGATACATAATATATTTTTTGTATCATGGATTATATAAACATGTAACTATATTGTCATCTTCAGTGCATTTGATAGAGATTCTATTTACGCAAAATGTATAATTTTTTCTCAATATATAATCTATTTTCTTAAAAAAATCTCCCTCACAAGGTTTAGCCTGTGTCTATAACTCCTTGTGTGAAAATAGCATTAATTAAATTTTTATTAATACTCAGGATATTAAGGTTCTCTGGAGTCACAGAACTTATGAAATGAATAAATATATATTGGACTTTATTGTAATGACTTACAGGATACAATCCAACAATGGCTAATTATGACATCTAGATTAAAGGCATGTGTCATCCAGCCTCAAGATCCAGATCACAGGTGTACCCTCAATTTCTGGGTTATAGTTCATATAAGATACAGCAAAGTTGACCACCAAGAATAGCGATCATATTCCTTTAATTAAAATGTTTTCCTGTTGAGGAGGAAATAAAATACTGCATTAGATCAAAAATTGTAACTGTAGAGTTCTTTCATTTGCTCCTTGAGGTATTACATGTCTTCTTCCAGAATTCTGCATGAAGCTGGTGGATATAATAACTGGGTCCTATTTCCTCTCACTTCATGAGGACTAGACAAAATTGAGAGTCTCATAAAAACACAGTGAAGTGTCAATGATATTTTAATGGTTTCTATTGAATGACAACTGGACAAACTAGTTATGAGACAAATCTCTGATCATACCAATAGGAATGGTTTTTTTCAACTAGGGTAATTGATTTTCATTACTTTTGAGAATTTTATATAATGTTTTTGGTTACATTCAGTTACCCTCCCAACTTTCCCATTTCCTATTGCATTATTTTTTATACCCTCATGCTCAACACGAGCTAAGCTTTTATTCCTGGATGAATCCCCCACTGCTGTAAGATTGGAATAGAAAGATTCACTCTCAAAGTCAGACACACTTTTATGCCCAGGTCCCATCTTAAGAAAGTCTAAGAGAAAAGCATTTTGCTGTGTGCCTTCACATCGTACTGGTTGATCCGTTTGCTCTGTTACTACAGAAATTTCTGTCTTCATTCAGTGTTATCATAACCCATTATCTTCAGCCTCCTACTATGAACTGAAAATCAGTGATCTCCAGGAATCCTCTAGGACATGAGTATGAAACTGGGACTGCTGACATAGGTTTCTATCTCTAGGGCACACTGAGCAGGTACAGGGATCTCAGACTCTCCAGCATAAAACAATCATAGTTGGACTACTAAGGCCTTATTGTGTAAACTATAAATATATTCTCTTTCCATTTACATTCATCCAACAGTTTCTTTCCTCTAGAGAACTATAAATAATACTATTTTTTCAACTCATTAGTTAAAATTTAACCCATAATAAATCTCTTAAAGGGTGATGTATGTGTCATTGGTTATTTACTGCCAGAGAGAAATGATGTACACTAGACAAATCTCTGAAATTCTGCACATAAGATCACACTTTTCTGAGGCTGGAACTATTATCAAACACAACTCTGTAATCCTAGGGAAAAAAGTAATTTTGAAGAGGGCTTTTTGAATAACATTCCAAGGGAATATTGATAGAACATATAATCTTCCTCTTGCGCAATTCCAAAAGTGTATATAATTTTTAAAGAAATAGATCTGAAAAGGGATTGGAAGAACATAAAGGGCAGTTTACTCTTCTACTGTATTCCTTCTGCATGTCACGTGGGACAGGCTCTGTTATTGCTAAGGTACCCTAGAGATGGCCTTCTCTCCATAAAGTTTTCTCCATCTAGATCCTCGCAACTATTTCCTCCCTGCCTTGTCAGGCATGGGAGTGGGGTCAGCTCAGGATTCTTATTCTCTCCTCCAGGTCCTTCTGAAGCTACAGCTGTGTGATTAATGCTTATCCAAGAATTCCATTTTGAATCTTCTATTTTCTACCATGATCATAAACAATATAAAGGCAATCTTCCTAGGAGGATTAGGAATTGTTATAACAATGTAGTAAAAATAGTATGTTTATAGCAGAAGTAGCAATAACAAATCAAGTTAAATCTTTAAAAAATAATACATAACAAACATGTAACTGAAAGTAAAGAAGAGTTAAAATAATAAATAAGCATGTTATATCTGAAAACACAAAGCTAACAAGAGACAAATATTTGGGAAGACTATTGAACAATATGTGGATAAAGTAAGAATCACATATTCATATATTCTGAAGAGAAAAGTTCTAGCCTCTCAGAAACCTTGTTTAAAAATAAAATAATATAATAAAATGCCTGGAGCTATGATCTACTTCTGTAAGTCCAGCTTGCTGCAGAGGATATGCCTCAGTTGATTCTACAGGTCAGATCCTGACAAAATCTCTATAGATCACTGCTCAACCACTGAACCCCAAGAAATATAGTCTGAGTTCAATGAGAGATTCTGTCTCAAAAAATAAAAGGTGAATGGCATCTAAGGAACTCACTTGATATCAGCCTCTGGCCTCTACACATAAGCTTGCATGCATGTGATTGCACATATGCGTGCATGAGCACATGCACACATAAAAATAAAACTGTACTGAAAATTAATGAATAAGTTGTAACTTTTCCAATAATAAAGAATTATTTTATACTTAACATCCTTGTTATTTTATTTTATGTTCTTATATCACTTTTGTTCCATATGAATTAATAAATTGCTTAGAGTTTGAATGCCACAAATTTAAAATGAAACATTCTCAAGAGTATCTTAATCCAAGTACAACAAATATTTTTTTTTCTGTTATTTGTACATTTTCAGTTATTCAAACACCATGCAACTGTTCTAAAGACAACACATTTTCTTAACCTGGTGGTAAAAATCTATATTAGCTGTAACTACAGAACATACTCAGAAAACTATTGATTTAGGAAAAGTTTTTTAAATGTCTCTTTGTCTTCTTTTGTACTCTGATAGGAGCATTTAAATCACCTTGAAAAGTCTCTGAAAAAGAGTTTAGATTTTTTTAATTAATTTTTTGAAGGTAGGGATATGGTTCACATGGTAAAGTGCCACACAAGCTTTGGAACCTGACTGTCAACCTTGGTACCCACCTAAAACAAAACCATAAACTAACAAATGGCAAGAAAAAATGCCACTAGGCAAGGTGGGTGACACCTGAAGTCTCAGACTGAGGAGGTAGTGCATCCCTGAAGCAGTCTGACTGGCCAGTCTACACAGTTGTGTGAGCTCCTCACTCAATAGAAGAATCCATCTCTGTGCACAAAGGGGGAGTGACTCAGGAAGACACCCTTACACATACCTGCACACACACATGACTACACAAAAATATATATGTATAACACATTCACACATTGCATATATACATCACATCATACACACAGTACATCATACACCACACACACACATACACATACAAACATAATATAGCTCACACAAATAAAAAATAAATGAAAATATTTATTCCATCAAAACTTTTATACCTGAGGTCAAATTCAAGAAAGCTTTCAAAACTGAAATATTAATTTTGTCTCATTTTCCTTAGGATTGGGCCACCAGACTTGTGTATTTTTCTGAGGTGGAACACCTAATTTCTTGGGGATTGAAGTTGACTCAATATATGATGGCTAGGAGGGTAATCTCATACAAATGTGGTTTTGTTTGGATTTTCCTACATCATGGTCAGTCATGCAATATGGTTTCTTGGCTGTACAATCCTCTATGGGATATAAATTTCACGTTAAGTTATTTTCTCTGTGACTGAAGAGCATCTGCAAAGAACAGATAATATAAAATTTGCTCCCAATTCTCCTGATGAATGCAAAGCTATCTTATAGCCTGATATCTGAGAATTGTTATTAATGTTTTGCCTAACAAGTGCATTGGATATAAAATATAATAATGCATGTTCAAAAGAAACTTGTTCCCCTAGAAGTTACTAAATAGTGAAAAACTACATGCCAACAAATATTAATGATAAAAGTAAAGGATTTCATTGATAAAATAAAAACACAATGTGTTTAACACAAACACTTTTTGTTTTTCTCAAAATACAAAAAGACTCAATATAGATTTTATCCCCTCGTTTTCATGCCTGTTATCATATAATTTATACTAATTAATATGCAAGAGCTGGTTGAATATTTTTCTAACCAATTGTAAGACATCTATTCAGACTCAGCTTTTCCACACAATCCCAAACCTCTAAAATGATAAAAAGAACAATAGCTATCATAGAAATACAGTGGTCTTATAATTTCTGATAAATAAAAAAATGTAAAATGTACTGACTTTTGTCCTACTATTTCTCTGTGTAAGAAAGAATAACATGGCATTTACTTTCTAAGGTCTTTTAACATGACTGTAGGTGAATATGGGAAAAAGCAATGCTACTGTAGCTGACTTCTCTGTTTGGGTAGCATGAGAATACAATTTATGTATATCCTTCTGTTTATTATTTCTCTTTGGTCATAGAGATTAGCAAAGTGCCATGTAACAGATTTATTCACAGCCTTTCAACTACTTGAAAGGGTTTAGGTTTTCACTGAGAATATAAGTAAAAACTACTGATTTTATACAGCATCGTATTATTTAAATGGAAGTGTAAAACAACAAAAAGCCTTCCCTGTACACTGTTCTTCATTTTGCTTAGATGAATAGCAAAGGCAAGACAATATAGATTTTCTAACGAGATACACCAGCTTCTGGCTCCTGAGAAGACCTTTCACAGGCCAGAGTCAAGTTGGTTATTGCCTTCCAACCTATACTGACAGTGAAATTTTACTTGATTTCACTTTATTTTCATATTTGTTTAATACAACTTTCTCCAAACTCAGGTGCTGATTACTTAATGCCAACATTAATTGAGGTTGGAGCCTTGTGCTCCTGACTGAGATTGGTGTCCTGTAGAATGGAGACTAGAGAGTTAACCTAGTTTGTCCTCTGCTATGTGAGCTATATTAAATCAGCAATCTGGAAAGTTTGTTCACCAGAACCCAATCATACAAGTCAGTAAGAGGGAAAATATCCATGTGTTTATTAGCAATACACCATGTTATTATACTACAGCAGTGCAAAGTTGGCTAAAATGGATCTGCTAATTGTCAAGGTATAAAAGAACTATTAACCATTTATTTACAAACATTTTTGTTCTTATAAACATGTTCAAATTGTGGCTATTCTTTCTTTTGAAATTTGGACCATTGTATTTTATTAGTCAAACAAAAATTGAAATTATTGTTTGCAGTAGCAAAAGAGAAAAATCTGAACTTTCCAAAGACTGTTCAACTCACGGTCTGAATCAAAAATTACAAGAGATCTCTCCCCACTACCTGAATAAAGTCATTTTAGAGCCAGAAAGAAAGGTGATAGTAAACTGGAGCCAACTTAAATTTTCAGTGATACCCACTGATCACTTCCCTGTTCCCTGAATAAATAGTTGGAACTGATGTAATTAGTGGGCCTTACAGACTCCTTTGGATGCTTGCCTTACAGGGAGGTAATCCTACTATTATGGTAAAATGAACCAAGTAGAAAACTTGAAAAAAATGTATCGTGATGGAAATGTTCATTCTTAAAGACATAACAAGTATAAGAGTCATCACCTCAACCCTGTTTCCAATTAAAGGAGATGAGATGCAGTTTTTAGTCACAATAAACAGAACAGCAGAGATTTGAAATGCAGTTTATAGTCACAGTAAACATAATAATGTTTAGTGTTTTGACAGGCTTCTAGGCTATCTCTTCTCTCTTCATTTCCTCTTAGTAAAAATGCATTATTTTTCTCATACAAATACCCTGATACTGTTTTGTTTCCCTTTGTGCCTCTTGTTTCTCACTAACTCCTTTCCAGATCAGTCCCTTTCTATCCTTGTAATGAACAAACAGTTTTCTAAAAGATAATAATAATAAAAAATAAAACTAACAAATCAGAATAAGACAAACCAAACAGAATAATATTTGCTCCCCCCAATACAGAAGAAACAGATATAACATTGAGACCCACTCTTCCACTTATTCAGAAATTCTACCCACCCACCCACACACAAAGAAATAAAAAACAAACAGAAAATAAGAAACCATTATACAAACACAAAAGACCTGTAGTTTAAAAAATATGAAAATTTTTATATATATGCAAAATTAAATAATATAAAAAGTACTGACATAATATCATGATACAGGAAACTTCAGAAGATGGCATGAGTTGACTTTCTGTTGGTCCTACTACTGGGTGTATTGCCTACTATTCAGAGTAGTTTCCCCAGTAAGTTTATTTTTGAAAAATCTCAGTTTGTATTTTAAGGTTGTTATGAATTTGAGATAGCTTCTTGGTTAGGGATGAGGACAATAGCCAACTTCCCTTTCGGCTCTAAGACCCTATCCAGTGCTGACCTATGGAAGCCCTATACATGCTCTCTCAGTCTGTGCTTTCATCCTATGTTTTTTGTTTTAATGTATTTATTATTTGGTGATTTTACATCATGAACCCCATCAAACTCAGTTATCAGTCCTCTCAGATTCATACCCACGCTTATAATCTCTCCATTTACAAAAACGCACATTCATACTGCTCATTTAGTTACTGGAGCATAATTAGACCCCCTGTGGCCAAACCCTTAAAGAAAACAAGTATTTTTTCACTCACAGCCCTGCCAGAGACCATCAATGAAGAAGTGAGGCACTGTTTCATTTAGCTATGTTCTAGCCTTGAGCTCCTATATACAATGACATCTTTTTTTTCTTTTCTTTTCTTTTTTCTTTTCTTTTTTTTTTTTTTTTTTAAAGTAAGTCCACTAATGAGGGAATACATCCCTTGCTTATTATTCTGGGTTTGTGATACTTCGCTCAGGAGGATATTCTCCAAATCCATCCATTTGTCAGCAAATTTAAAGTTATCATTTTTTTTTCTTATTGCTGAGTAGTACTCTATTGTGTAGATGCACCACAGTTTGTTAATCCATTCCTCAGTTGAGGGGCATCTAGGTTGTTTCCAGATTCTTGCTGTTACGAATAATGCTGCTATGAACATAGTTGAGCTAATGCCTTTGGAGTGCAAATGTGCATCTTTAGGGTATTTGCCCAATAGTGATATTGCTGGATCCTTGGGGAGATTGACTCTCAGTTTTCTGAGATACTGCAGTAGCATTCCAGAGTGGCTGAACAAGTTTACACTCCCACCAACAATGGCGGAGTGTCCCTCTTGCCTCACATCCTCTCCAGCATAGGCTGTCATCTGTGTTTTTAATCTTAGCCAATCTAACAGGTGTAAGGTGGTATCTAAATGTTTTTATTTATATTTCTCTGATGGCTAAAGATGTTGAGCACTTTTTCAAGTTCCTTTCAGCCATTTGTAATTCTGCTGATAATTCCCTTTGTAGTTCTAAACCCCATTTTCTGACTGGGTTATTTAAGCTTTTGAGCCCTAGTTTCTTGAGTTCTTTATATATTTTAGAGACCAATCCTCTTCATCCTTTGGTTTTAAAGAGTCTTTTTTTTTTTGTATCCTTCATTCCTTTGATTCTTACATTTTTCTGCTGCTTCTTTGGCCTGGTTCCCTAAACCCTGAAAATTTGACAAAGATATAACATTTAGAGCTGAGTTTTCCAAGGACTCTCAATCCCTACATGCCTGGCTTTTGGTGTCTGTACTTTTTCTTATCTACTTAAGGAGAGAACTTTTCTGATGATCACTGAGAAAGGCACAGATCTATGAGTATAGCAGAGTATTAGTACAAGTCATTTTATTGGTATTATTTATAGGAAAGTAGAAATATTTGGTTTATCCCAGTTCTCTGGCATATCTTGTCTCAGGTTCTTGATCATGAAAGGAGAGTCCTGTGTGGAATGCATCTAATAGGGTTTGCCTGAAGTCAAGTAAGGTACAGATTTGCTACTCATACAATCTTTTGCCACCATTGCACTGGTATATCTTGTAGGCAGGACCATTGTAAATTAATGGACTTACAAATGGACTATTAAGTTTCTCCTTGGTAGCATGCAGAGTATCTTCCAATAACATGGACACTAGTAAGAAGGGTGTGGCTCTATTTCTCTGTGTTCACTGAGTTCTATAGCTATTGTCTTCAGCAATGGAGCCTTGACATCAGTTAGTGGAGATATCAATGGAGCTACACTCTGGGTTGTTTGAGGGTTCCCATGAGATATCATCAACAAGTCAATTAGATTTAACCAATTTCTAGTACTTGAAACTTCATTTGGTGACAAGAGATGTCATGTTAGGGCTCTGTCTCCCCCACTTTTGGAGATGTCGTTTAGATCACTTTCATATATATGTGTGTGTTAGGAATGTCTTATGGTATTAGGTTTCCCTAAATGGCCTTTAATTTTACTTGTGTTTCCCATATTTCCTTCCTTGTCACAGCTCCACTTGATTTCTTCATTTTACCTCCACCCATTCAGCCACCCATACCTACTTGCCTATCATAGGGATATCTACATCTCCCCTACCCCCAGGTTCTTACTCTATACCTACCCTGTGATCTTACAGTCTGTAATTTATCTTTAATTTTACAACTAATATCTGGAAATTCCTACTATATTTGCTTTTCTGGGTCTGGGTTACCTCACTTGGAGTGATTTCTTTCCTATTTTGATCTATTTATCTCTGAATGTCATGATTTTTTTTAACAGTTATTACATTGTTTAAGTATTACATGCTTTATTTATCTATTCATCTGTTTAGGGACATCTAGTCACTTCCAAATTCTGGATATTATTCAAAGAGCAACAATGAATCTGGTTGATAAATTTTCTGGGGTAGGATTATTGTCCATTGGCACATGTCCCCAAGAGTAATATAGACTGAACTTAAGGTAGATAATTCCAATCTTCCTAACAACCTGCCACATTGATTTCCATAGTTTCAACACAAATTTGCACTTCCATAGCAGTGAATGTGTGTTTCTTTTGCTTCACATCTTTTCAAACATGAGTTGCTCTTTTTTTGTTGTTTTTTCCTTTTCTTTTTTTATTTTGTATTTATCAAGAAAAACAGTAAATTGAATTTAAAATGCTGATAAGTTAACAATAAGTATAAAGAAAATAAAAAACATAAGCATGACTTATCAAGGATGATAATGCAAATAATTTGCTACCCATAAAATTACTTTGTGTTCAGCTTTCCCTTTGGATTTTTTTTTCTATCCCTGTATATGCTCATTCAAGGGCCCTTCCCCCTCCTGCCACATCAGGTCATTTTTTTTCCTTCTCTACAACTCCCCATCAACTCCCTGGGCAGGGAGCAGACAGTCCCATGGTCCCACTGATCCAATAATGCTTAGTTCAGTCTCCAATCCTGGCAAATCCCGTTTTGTCCCCCCTCCCTCAAGAGTGAGTCAGGTGTTCCTATAGGTGTAGTGGGATCCGAAGGGTCAGTCCAGGGTGTTTCTGATCCCAAGCTGTTTAGTGGTTGTGGTTTGCAGCTTGGGCATGCTTGGCTTTTTTCTTGTTAGTTTGTTTAGAAACCACTAACGAGTGAGTACATCCCCTGCTTATCTTTCTGAGTTGGTGATACCTTGCTCAGGAGGATATTGTCCAAATCAAACCATTTGTCTGCAAATTTTAGGATAACATTTTTTCTTACTACTGAGTAGTATTCCATTGTGTAGATGTACCACAGTTTGTTAATCCATTCTTCAGTTGAGGAACATCTAGGTTGGTTCCAGGTTCTTGTTATTCCAAATAATGCTGCTATGAACATATTTGAGCTAATACCTTTGGAGTGTGAATGTGCCTCTTTAGGATATACACAAAGAAGTGGTATTGCTGGGTCCTTGGGGAGATCCATTCTTAATTTTCTGAGAAACCGCCATATTGCATTCCAAAATGGCTGCACTAGTTTACACTCCCACCAACAATGAATTAGTGTTTCCCTTGCTCTGCATCCTCTCCAACATAGGCCATCATCTGTGCCTTTTATCTCAGCCAATCTAACAGGTGTTAGGTGGTATCTCAAAGTTGTTTTGATTTGCATTTCTCTGATGGCTAAACATGATGATCACTTTTTCAGGTGCCTTTCAGCCATTCTTAATTCCTCTGCTGAGAATTCCCTTTTTAGATCTAAACCCCATTTTTGATTGGGTTACTCAAGGTTTTGGGCTCTAGATTCTTGAGCTCTTTATATATCTTAGAGATCAGTCCTCTATCACTTGTAGGGTTGGTGAAAATCTTTTCCCATTCTGTAGGTTGGCATTTTGTCCTATTGACAGTGTCCTTGGCTTTGCAGAAGCTTCCCAGCTTTAGGAGATCCCACCAATTGATTGTTGGTCTTACTGTCTGTGCCACTGGTGTTATATTTAGGAAGTAGATGCCTATGCCAATTTGTAGAAGTGTATTTCCCACTTTCTTTTCTATCATGTTCAAAGTGGCTGGGTTTATGTTGAGGTCTTTGATCCACTTGGATTTGAGTTTTGTGCAGGGTGATAGGCTTGGATCTATTTGCATTTTTCTACATACTTCCATCCAGCTATGCCAACACCATTTGTTAAATATACTATCTTTTTTCCATTGAATGTTTTGGGTCTCTTTGTCAAAGATCAGGTGTTCATAGGTTTTTGAGTTAATGTCTGGATCCTCAGTTCTATTCCATTGATCCACAATTCCAAATCGAAGTCTGTTTTTATGCCAGTACCAGGCTGTTTTTTATTACTGTAGCTCTATAGTATAACTTGAGGTCAGGGATGGTGATACCTCCTGAGCTTCTTTTGTTGAGTAAAATTGTTTTGGCAATCCTGGTTTTCCTGCTATTCCAAATGAAATTGAGTATTGTTCTTTCAAGGTCCAAAAAATATTGTGTTGGGATTTTGATGGACAGTGCATTAAATCTGTAGATTGCCTTTGGTAGAATTGCCACATTTACTATGTTGATCCTACCTATCCAGGAACATGGGAAAGCTTTCCATTTTCTGATATCCTCTTCAATTTCTTTCTTCAGTGATTTAAAATTTTTGTCAAATAAGTCTGTTACTTCTTTGGTTATAGCTACTCCAAGGTACCTAATACTATTTGCAGCTATTATAAAGGGTAATGTTTCCCTTATTTCTTTTTCAGCTCTTCTATCTTTAGTGTATAGAAGGGCTACTGATTTCTTTGAGTTAATCTTGTATCCTGCTACATTGCTGAAGGTGTTTATGAGCTGTAGCAGTTCTTTGGAAGAATTTAGTGGGTCACATGTATACAATCATATCATCTGCAAATAGAGACAATTTCATTTCTTCTTTTCCAATTTGTATTCCCTTAATCTCTTTTCGTTCCCTTATTGCTTTAGCTAAAATTTCAAGAACTATATTGAATAGATAAGGGGAGAGAGGACACCCTTGTCTAGTTCCTGATTTTAATAGGATTGCACTTTCAACCCTGAATAGATCAACCAGACAGAGACTCAACAGACAAATAAGGAGTCTAAAAGAGGTTATGATGCAAATGGATTTAATACATATCTACAGAAGTTTCCACCCAAACACAAAGGAATATACATATTTCTCAGCTCCTCATGGAACTTTCTCCAAAATTGACCACATAATTGGTCATAAAGCAAATATCAACAGATACAAAAAAATGGAAATAATCCCATGTTACATATCGGACCACCAAGGCCTAAAGTTAGAGATCAACAACATCAAAACCCAAAGAAAGCCTACCAACTCATGGAAAAAAAACATCACTCAGCTGTACCATCTCTGGGTCAAGGAAGAAATTAAGAAAGAAATCAAAGTCTTCCTAGAATTTAATGAAAATGAATCCACAATGTATCCAAACTTGTGGGACACAATGAAAGCAGTCTTAAGAAGAAAATTCATAGCGCTAGATGCCTATATGAAAAACCTAGAAAAATCCTACACTAGAGACCTAAAAGCTCAGCTGAAAGCCCTAGAACAATTAGAATCAAGCTCACCTTGACGGAGTAGAAGGCAGGAAATAATCAAACTTAGAGCTGAAATCAATACAATTGAAACAAAAAGAACAATACAAAGAATCAATGAATCTAAGAGTTGGTTCTTTGAGAAAGTTAACAAGATAGATAAGCCCTTTGCCAAATTAATCAAAAAATAGAGAGAGTGTGTTCAAATCAACAAAATCAGATATGTAAAGGGGGACATAACAACTGACCCCCAGGAAATACAGAGAATTATCAGATCATATTTTGAAAATCTGTATTCTACAAAAATGGAAAACCTAGAAGAAATGGACAGCTTTCTGGGCAGGTACCACCTACCAAAATTAAATGAAGATCAAATTAATTACCTAAACAGGCCTATAACCCTTAAGGAAATTGAAGCTGTCATTAAAAACCTCCCCAAAAATAAAAGCCCTGGTCCAGATAGTTTCAGTGCCAAATTCTACCAGACATTCAAAGAAGAATTACTACCATTACTTCTCAAATTATTTCACAGAATAGAAACTGAAGGAATATTGCCAAATTCCTTTTATGAGACCACAATTACCCTAATACCTAAGCCACTCAAGGTCACAACTAAGAAGGAGAATTACAGACCAATTTCCGTTATGAATATTGATGCGAAAATTCTCAACAAAATTTTGGCAAACTGAATACAACAATGTATAAAAGATATTATCCACCACGACCAAGTAGGCTTCATCCCAGAAATGCAGGGCTGGTTTAAAATATGAAAAACTGTAAATGTTATCCATCATATAAACAAACTAAAGCAACAAAACCACATGATCATATCCTTAGATGCTGAAAAAGCCTTTGATAAAATCCAACACTCCTTTATGATTAAAGCCCTGGAGAGATCAGGAATACAGGGAGAATACCTAAATATAATAAAGGCAATTTACAAGAAGCCAACAGCCAGTATCAAACTTAATGGAGAAAAACTTAAACAAGCCCCCCTTTTTTTTTAATCGTAGCCATTCTGAACATAAGATGAAATTTCAAAATAGTTTTGATTTGCAATTTCCTGATGACTAAGGGTGTTGAACATTTTTTAAGTGTTTCTCTGCCATTTCATATTCCTTTATTGAGAATTGTCTGCTTATATCTATAACTCATTTTTAAATTAGGTTATTTTTCTTCCTGATATCCAGTTTTTATATCTTTTGTGTACTAGACTTCTATTGAATATGAAATTGGTTGAAAAACTATTTTTCTGTTTTGGTGGCTGTTTGCCTGAATGACAGTGTTCTTTGCAATGTAGAACCTTTCCAATTTCATGATATCCCATTTGTTTATTTTTTATCTTAGTGTTTCCACTAATGATGTTCTGTTCAAAAAGTCTTTTCTTTTTTCAATGTGTTCAAGACTATCCCCCACTTCCTCATCTCACAGTTCAGTGTATCTGGCTTTATGTTGAGGTCTTTTATTTTCTTGAACTTGAGTTTTGTGCAGAGCTATTAATACAGATCTATTTGCATTCTCCTATATGCAGACAACCAGTTTGACCAGCACCATTTGATGAAGGTCTTTTTTCATTTGTGTATATCTGGCCTTTTAAAAAAATCAATAATCAGGTGTCCATAGTTATGTGAATTTATGCTGGAGTCTTCAACTCAGTTCCATTGGTCAGTGTGTCCATTTTTGTGCCAATTTAATGCTGTTTATATTTCTATAACTCTGTAGTAGGACTTGAAGTGGAGGAATGGTGCTAATTCCCACAATTACTTTATTACTTAGGATTGTTTAATTATCCTGTTTTAAGGTTGTTATTTTGTTTTATGATTCCTTCTGAAGCTGCAAATTGTCCTCTCAAAAATCTGTCAAGAGCTGTGTTGGAATTTTGATAAGGATTACATTGAATAGATTACATTGTAGTTTGCTTTTGGTGGGATGACATCTTTTACTATATTAATTCTACTGGCCTACTTGTATCTCTGGTGGTTCAGCTGATGAGTTTCCAAGAAATGCCTGCTGGATTTGGGGGCAACAGCTGGTAGCCTACTACAGACTTGGAAATGAGACTAAGGGAACTGGATATAAAGGAGAGTTGGGAGTGGTGAAGATCTGTAGCTAACCTAGCTGCTCCTCTGTCTGATATGGTCTACTGGTTCCCAGATATTGTGTGCTGAAGTTGAGAAATAAGATAAAGTGATGATGTGGGTGATAAAATTTGGAGTGAGAAGACATTTATCACTGAAGATGGTTATAGGGAGAGAGGGAAGGCTGTAGTGGATGATCGGTTTCAAGTCTGGGTATTATACTGGAAGAATGGATTTAGAGAAACAGAAGAAAAAAGATTTTGTCATTGGTCTATTTTCTTTTCTTGCTAATTCTTCTTCTTATCATCAAATGGCTGCAGCATTATATCACTAAAATCAGGCTGGTCAGTTGGGTGGATTATAAAAATGTTTGCTACAAAAAGATGAAGATGTTTAAGATGATTTAGGAATTAGCCACTGAGGTCAAGATGTTAGTATACAGTTATTGTGGAATTCATAGAATAAGTGAAAAGTAAGTTATACATTTTAAATCTTCTGTGTTAAAGCCCTAGCAATACCTACTGTGGCTATACTTATGGGTGAGACCATTAAAGGAATGATTAATTTAAATTATATCCTAAGGGTAAGGCTCTGGATGAGGGTAAGGCTTTTTTTACATTATAGGACCACATACAATGATGCTTTATATGATGTAAAACTGCATTCATAACTCGAGGATCTAACTCTTATCTCCTTTTGTGTAACAAAGGTTTTGCATTTTAATTATGTTGCTTTCCAAATTGAGTGTCTCAAAGATTTCTAAGGTCCAGTGCTTCAAGGTGAAGATGTTAGCATATTTAGATATTTAGTTGAGTACTTCTGTGTTTTACATAAGAATCATAGGATTTTCACATCTGTATACTATGCTGTCTGCAGAATCTAAGTAAAAGTACTTGAGGGTTATTTCTCCTCACTGGTGGTCAGGAGGATGTACATTTCTTCTGTATTTGAGCAGCATCAGTAAGATGGAACATTATTTTCTAGGACACAGCAGTGAAGGCTTTAAGGAGTTTTATGTGCTGTTGTGTTCCCTGTAGAAATGAAACACGAATGAAACAGTGGAGCAAGAGTGATTGTGCTTATCATTACAAGCAGTGACCTACTTGGGGAATTTATGTTTCTGTTGTTTTAACTCTGGGCTCTGAATGCTCTGTGACTCTGGATCTTAAAGGGGACACACTTCCATTAGGACAATTATCAAATGTCCTCTTTCATGAGAATCTGCACTGCTTCCTCAGGCACAGTATTCTCCTGCCCAGAGGCCACCATTAAGAGAATGGATATCTGTCCTTATCAGTGAAGCCAAGGCTGTTACCCAAGAGTACCTTTAGCTATCAGCTGATGTTCATGATAATTCACTGTAGTGCTTCTCATGATTTTTTTCTGTACTTCAGAAAAAATAGACAAAAAATATTTTCTTGTGATTTCAGAACATGATCATCTGGTTCCATTGGTGTATATATGAAGTAAGATAAATACTTTTGGGGTGACTATGACAGAGAGAAGACATATGTGGAGAAAGACAGAACAGAACAGAATGGCAAGATACACTCCCAGTGAAGCCTCCTTCAGCAAGACTCCAACTATTGCCATTTTACTATTTTCTGAGATGTTCAGATGTTCTTCAATTTTAATGTATCATTTTTTTAATAAATTGGTGATGGCAGAGTTCTCATTTTATGATCACCTCTCCAAATACCTGCCTCTCACCACTACTTTATTGAGGGAACAAAGCCTTACATTTGTGAACCTTTCTCTTGGGTGCCACTTAGTAGTTATATCATAGCACCACAAAGCTGGGACACTGAAAATAAACTAAACTCATCTTATAAATGTTTAACTTAGATATAATAATTTTTAAGAAAAAAAATAAATTTGGGCAGAAGAAGATATCAATATTAAATTCACATTAGTGCTTTAGTATATGAAACATTGTTAGAATATAATACAGGTTAAACAAGGACAGATATTAGAATGTAATGTGGGTAGATAGGTAATGAATTGAACTCTAGAAGGAAACTTGTATATATAGTATATAGACAAAAAACCACACAAGATTAGATAAGCATCTTTGTAACTCCAGCTACGGCATCACCAAACACAAGCATTCCAGTCACGTGAACAGGAGTGTCTTTCACACCTGAAGGATGACTCTAATCTGTTGTTAGAATAGACAGTCTAATTTTTACTAAGAATATTTCATTGTTAATGGAAAAAATAAAGCATTTTCAACAAATGACGCTGACATAAATGGATAGTGGCATGTAGAAGAATGCAAAAGATCCATTCATATCTATAACCCTGCATAAAACTCAAGCCAAGTGGATGAAGACCTTAACATAAATCCAGTTTCATTAAACCTGATAAAAGAGAAAGTGAGAAAACCCTGAATGTATTGACACAGGAGACGACTTCCTAAATATAGCACTATTATCACAAACATTGAGAGCAACACATAATACATAAGACCTCCTGAAACTGAGAGGTTTTTGTAAGACAAAGGACATGGTCAATAAGACAAAATGAAAGCCTTAAATATGGAAAAAAAATCTTCACCGACTTTATAACTGACAGAGAGATTATCTCTAAAATATATAGAGAACTGAAGAAAATAGACATCAAAATATCAAATAATCCAATTTAAAAAATGATATACAGGTCTAAACAGAATTTCCAATAGAATAATTTCAAATGGCCCAAGTAGCCACAAGACTCTTAAAGAAATGAGCCTTAGCCATCAGAAACTGATGGAAGCAGATGAAGAGATCCATAGCTACACACTGAGCCTAATTCCCAATCCAGTTGAAGAGAGGAAGGAGGGAATATATGAGCAAATCAATCAAGATCATGATGGGGACACCCACAGAGAATGCTGACCCTAGCTACTAAGAGCTCACTAACTCTGGAATGACAGTTGAGGAACCTGCATAGTAGCAAACTAGACCCTCTGAATGTGGGTGACACAGTTGAGGGGACATCTGGCAGTAGGACCAGGATTTATCTCTATTGCATGAACTGTTTTTTTGGAACCCATTCCCTATAGAGGGACCACTTGCTTAGTCTTGATATTGGTAGGGTGGGCTTGCTCCTGTCTCAACCTGATATCTCGGACTTTTTTGACTCTCCATGGAAGGTCTTACCCTCTTTCAGGAATGGATGGTGATGTGGGGTGGTTGGAAGCTGGGGAGGGGGGATGAGTGGGAAGAGGAATGGGAAGTGAAATTGTGGATAGTATGCAAAAAAAAACAACAAACAACTTTTAAATAGAAAAAAAATGTCAAAAAAGAAAAGAATATTCCATTGTTCATTTTTAGTGACTCTGTTCTGGCAGCTGTGCAGAACCTCAGGCAGGAAGGCCCTAATGCAAACTACAGGTATGTATTGAAGTTTCAGTTGTGAAGAACTCCACCCCATCACAGATCTCCAAGCCACTGAGGATTTTTCCCAAGTCAAAAAAATTATGTAATATTAGATCTTCTAATATTATAAAAATCCAAAATAGAAATTAGTAAAAAGAAAAGAAATAAATACCATCATAAAATCTATACAGGAAAGCCATAACCCCAAAAACTACAAGCTAAACATGCTTTGTTTTGCGATTGTCAGTGATTTGTAAAATACAAGGAAAAAATGTTTCCACAGAATGAGTGAATTATTCTATTTTTATTCAGTCTTCATTGATTGTTTGCAATGCCAGTGATTAAACCCAAGACAGTTTGTATACTACACTACATGTATGCCTATCACTGAAATACAGCCATAGCCACATATTTACTGCTTATTAAAAATATAAGTACTTAAACACCTTACAGTACTGCAGCAATGGAGAAGTAAACAACAAACCATCTAAAACCTCTCTATTGATGATAACCAGTAAATTGTATTGATCATTTCTCATTGCTCATTATTTTTAGATACACTTCAATGTACATATTTATTGACTGTCTATTTTTCTGGCTCACTTCAATGGTCTGAAATGGAACCTAAAATATACTCTGTGTGTTATTGTGTACTTCCTATATCAGTCCTTTCTTGTCTCCTTACCATTCTTCTCATTTGCTGGCCTCTGACAGGTGAACTATATTTCACCTTTGCTGTGGAGCTTCATTTGTTTTTCTTTCTCTGCCATGAGTAGTAGCAGAGCACAAATAACACATGGGCTTTTTGGATTATTTTGTTAATGTAGGTTCTGTAGGGTTTATATTCTGCTCTCATAGTGTGGTTAAATGTGAATTGACCCCTCTGACAAGTAAGCTTTTAGATTTGGCTCCTAGGTCTGGCATGATGAGAGTTGACTGAAATCTTAAGAAGTGGATTCTCATAGGGTAGGACTGAGTCATTAGAAGCTAGTTTCAGGAGGAGCTAATACTGATATTTCTACCTTGTACCCATCATGTTTGGCTTGGTGCTTAGTTTCCCACCCATACCTCAAGTTCAGATTCTCTATCTACCCTGGCTATCTCTTTTTCCTTTGGTGATACTATTTGCTTCAATGTGATACATCCAGAAGGAAATTTTTTATTGAAGTTGGTGCAATAGTTTTTGGATTACCTACTCCAAAATTTTAAGCTGAATAAAACTGTTTTATTTTAAAATATTGAGACTCAGTTATCTTGTTATAGCAGTAGCTGAAGGATAAATACACTTATTTGTTGACAAATATATTAAAAATTTTATTGCAATATATTCTACAAGCAATGTGATTAACATTTATTTAAGCAATATCTACTCAATAGCATTCCTATTTTCTTGTTCTTTCTTTATATGTAGAAATTTTTTCAAAAGAGTATGTCCAGCAGATTGCCTATTTAAGTCCAACTTAAATAGCATGTGACAAGTATTTAAATATACTGTAAAAAATACACTACAACTAACAATGGAACAAACACATTCTTTTTCACAAATAGGATTTAATCAGTGACCATCTCCTCATCATTCTCTCCTTTAAGTATCTTTAGGTTAAAAGTGATACATTATTTTAACTTTATCATAAAACTGAACATATTTTCCCATGCTTCAGATCTTTGAATTTTATTTTTGCTTATAAAGATTGTTAATAGGCTTTCCAACTTTTTCAGGAAGAAAGGGCAGGATGATCATAAGAGTCAGAGGAACACAGTCTACTGTGAGACTATGTCTCTTAGAAATGTCAGAAAAACTACATCCATGAAGTCTCAACAATATGACTGTCTTAACAAAATCTGACAGATCACACCAATAGATATGCTAGTATGGAAAGAAACGATCCTATGGACTTCAGCCCTAGACAAAGAACTACAGGACACTAATAAATGTAGGAGGAGAAGCAGTCTTCCCCAGTGAAGAGTACATCAAATGATTATCTGTTACCACATGAACAGTTCTGAAATTATAGACATACAAATGACATTATGTGGATTGAGCAGGGAAGAAGAATTACATTGTAGTTAACAAAAGAAAAAACAATTTAAATCATAAGCAAAAAACCCCCTATAATTTGTATAAAAAGGGAAATTTTGATGTAAAAAATCAAAAAGGTTATCACATAACCACATTTACATATATGCATATATAGCTTCAATTTTTGCTGTGCTTCTTTTTCTTCATTATTAAAATGTGTATAACTGGCTTTTTATAGTTTTAGGAATCTTTCCTGGTTTAAGAATTTTTTTAGTGTCTAATATTTATTTTCACTATGTTCTCATTTTATGTAAATATATCTATAATTAATTTGGCTATGATGTGAAGGTTAGTGCCAACTCTGCAAATTTTAATAATATGTGAATACTGTTGCTACAGATTAACTTTTATAAATATTAAGCTATATTTCTTAATACTATTTTAATATATATTTTACTAACCTAATAATGAATCATCATTCACAGCAGAATATAGGCCCAAATGTGAAGACACACATAAATGCAACCTCATTATACAGCATATGTTTAAGTGGATTGGTACAGATGTCAAATCCTGACAGAATAAATTATTACAAGTGAAAATAATGACAATTCATGTTATTTTGTATTTCAGAAATCCTTATGGGATTTATAAGTTTCAATGCAATATTAATATGTAACATGTAAAGAACAATCAATTACAATAAGGTAGTAACACTTGGATCTACTTTGATATTAAATGAGCTAATGCATGCAAAGTATTTAGAACAGAATGAGGTAAAGACTGAGTAACCAGTAGGCTATAAACATTAATATTTCAATATTATTACAATAATGTAAACTCTTAAATGATACAATACAGATATTCCCCACTGTTAGTATTTCTGGCATAGTCTAGGGTCCCAAGATCTGTCAGTATTTAAGCAAATTCTTAGTCCAGGGCCTTAAGGCCTTTTGTCTTTATGTAAGCTATGCTCATGTGTAAGCCTAGGATGCATGTGCTAAACCCCCTTTAAAAGCAAGCTTCGTCCATTCTTCATTCTCTCTTTCAGATGCAGGCCTTTTATACTCCCTCTCTTCACTCTCTACCAATAAACTTCAAATGTTCTCACTGGCATGCACCTGTAACACTCTCCTTGTTCAGGATGGTATCCTTTTGCTATCAAAACAATCACTAGCATTCCAATCCTCTTACTTTCAAATAAATGACTAGCAATTTAGGCTTTCAGCCATAATACATTTTTTACATTATTTCTTTTACTTTCCTAGATTAAAAGATAATTACATCATTTCTTTCTTTCTGTGCCTTCCCTCAAGCCTTACCACATATCCTTCCTTGCTCTCTTTTAAATAAATGCCCTCATGTTGTTATTTGCATGCATGTTTATAAATACGTATATTTCCAGATATAACCTACTCATTCTACATAATGCTGTGTGCATGTGTGTTTTCCAGGCTGATTATTTGGTATTAGATGATCACAATTGCTGTGTTCTCTGGGCAAGGCTATTTCTCCTTATCTCAGTAACCTTACTTATCGATACTTCTTCATGAAGGGTTGAGGCCCCTTGTGCTTTTCTCTGTCCTCTCTATTATGTCCATTGTTATTCTTGCAACAGGCCATGTTTAAACAGTAATGTTGATAAGATTTTATTTCTATAGCCTATGACATAGGATAAAGTAAATAAAATATCATGATCAACAACCCACTCACTCATTCCCCAGTTCACTTTACAATTGCTTTCGTAAAAGCATTTTTTTTTTTTTTTACTTTTTTCTAATTAGCTTTTCTTTCTAGGCAATATAGGGAATTTTGTGCTGTGTCAAGTAAATGCCCCCAGATAGACATAAAGCAATAGTTTCCTCAGCTTTATGTAGTGCTAGCAGTTAATAATCTTAGACCAAGTCCTGCATCAGGAATATCCTCAGCAGAAAAGCATTACCACACCCAAATAGCCTCCTGTTCAGTCTAGAACAAACAGAATAAGACATTTAATCTAGAAAGATATCATTGATCATACTCCTTCAAATTCAGAGCCTTTTTTTTATAACTAATTGTTATTATATATATGTGTATATATACATAACCTATATACATAATATATTAATATATATACATATAATATATTCCTAAATATAGTTTGTTCAGGCCATATATGTAATTTGCATGTATATATTCATACCAGTTGGTTTGCTCTTCCTTGAATAGGTTATCTTTTTTGTCCTCAGCATCACTCAGTTGCCTATAATTCTTTTTTTTAAAAAAAAAACAAAAAAACAATAAAACTTTATTTATTTATTTATTTGCCTTGGTGTTTGCCTGGAACTGGAACTACAGACAGTTGTTAGCTGCCATGTGGGTGCTGGGAATCGAACCCGGGTCCTCTGGAAGAGCAGATGGTGCTCTTAACTGCTGAGCCATCTCTCCAGCCCCGCCTATAATTCTTTGTGTGGGATTCCGGCATCAGTAGTTTAACCCCATACACCTCAACATTTCCATAGGGGTCATCTTTGGTCAGTTCAAATTTGGACTGGGAAATTATATTGGTGATATTTTTATATTTATATAGCTTTTGACAATATTAAGAAACACACTGTCACAGAAAGCTTACTGATCCTCAGATTCTGACAGTCTTTCAGCCTCCAGTTCTGCAAAATTCCCTCATCTTATATACTAGAGCATTGCACATGTATTTTATAAACTTGAGAGTTTTCTAAAAGTGCAATAAAACTTACCTTATTAATGTGTTTTAGTGGACCCTATGCTTTACCTTTACAGCTTATAGGAAGAACAACTATTTGCATAGTTCATATTCTGGTTCTATTGGGAATGGGTTTGGTTTTTTTATTTGTTTGTTTAATGTTTTTATATTACAACCAAAATATTCCCTCCCTCCTCCATTAATCCAGTCCTCTCTTTCTATTCAGATAGGAGCCATTCTTCCATAGATATCAGCCAGCCATGGCATATCAAGTTGCAGTGAGATTAGGTACCTTCTTTCCAAATAAGACTGAATGAGGCAATCCAGGAAGAGAAACGATTTCCAAAAGGAGAAAAAAGAGTTGGAGACAACTCCTTCTCTCACTGTTAAGAGTCTCACAAAAAGATCAAATTACACAGTTGTAACATATATGCAGAGGGCCTAGGTTGGTCCCATGTAGATGCTCTGGTTGTCTCTTCAGTCTCTGTGAGCTCCTACGAGTCCATGTTAGTTTATTCTGTGGCATTTCTTGTAATATCATTGGCCCTGCTGGCTGCTACAGTTCTCCCACCCCCCTTACTCTGCAGGATCCCCTGAGCTTTGTCTAATGTTTGGCTGTGGATCTCTGCATATGTTTTCATCACTCTCTAGGTGAAGCCTCTCTTACAATAGTTAAGTAACAAATCAGTAAGTATGACAACAGATTATCAATAGGAATCATTTCATTGCCTTTCTGTGTTTTGTTTTATTTGTTTGCTTGCTTGCTTGGGTTTTGGGTTTGTTTTTTGTTTTATATTTTTGTCAGTCTAGTTTGGTTCTATCCTAGGTCACTGGGGTACCCTACTTATAGGTCTGGCCTTCTGTAGAGAGCACCTTTTTATCCAAAAGATTTTTCTCTCTCTGCTCAGCCTCTACAGTCTTGCAACTGCTTATAAAATAATCACTCAGATGCTTAATATTAATTACTAGCTGTTTTCTCTATGAATAGGATTGTTATTAACTAGCTCTTATATCTTAAAATAACTCATTAATGTATGGATTGCAACATGGTTTTATAGCATTACTTGTTCCATTACATCTTCTTTCTCTGGTGACTGTTTATAGTGTCTGCCCAAACTCCAGCTTTCTTCATTCTGTATCTCTCTTGGATTATCCAGCTCATTCTATTTTGTTTTGCCATAGGCCATAGCATCATCTGTATTAACCAATGGTAGCAACACATATTCACAGCATACAGAAAGTCCATACCACAGCACTTTCCCTTTTCAGTCTAATAAAAAAATAAAGGATTTTATTTTAGCCTAGCAAAATTATATATAATAAAATGGTAATCAAGCAAGAATTATTGTTACAATATGCAGTCTATATTTGGCAAAATTAAAGAAAATATTCTCTCATTTGTTCTATCTTTGTGATTCTAATGTTTTATATCTAATTAATCTTTTATCTAAGGAAAATTGTAACTTTCTAGTCTTCAACTCAATCAAAGACCTCAGAAAGATTTAGTATTATCTGAGTAAACAGAAAGTATATTGTAAGCAACTTTTAACATTTTAAAAAATTAGTGGGATATCTGGCTACCTGGACAGTCACCCAAAGTTTGTCTGCAACATTAGAGCATCCATCTTCAACTTACAGACCTAGAGTCTCTGGCAGACATTTTACTATTCTGCCTTCATTAGTAGGTTTTCTATGTGTCTTTAATAATATTTGGTAGTTTCTTCTGTGTAGAAGGAACATGATAGATCATTTTGCTTTGTTTTGAAAAAGTTCAGTAGTCATTTTTCTATGGGACCTGAATTTCCACTTTACATAACATATTGTCAAGCAGTCCAAGCAAGAACAGTTTTTTGACCAAATGACTAATCTTTTTCACATTGTAGGCAAACACCATCATGAATTTTTTGACGCCCATCATTCTCCTTGAAGTAATTAATTCTGCCAAGTGTTGATAATGTCTCACTGTTCAGAAAATTCTGTTTGTAAAACATTTTAAATACTTTATTCTGTAAATCATTGAAGGGTTTTAAAATTACCTAACAGATTAATATATACCTTTGTATATCTAAAAATGTAACTAATATGACTATAAGTCTGATTATCATAGATGACTATTATTTTTTAATTATATATTACAATTTTAAATGAGTTGCATAAACATAATACCTCAGACAAGAGTAGAAATATATCTGGTTTTTAAACTGAAAAAGAAGCACATGAATAGCATAAAACTAAATTTCACCAGTTTTAATAAAGTCTACCAATATGCTAACTGTTGAAATGTGAAATTCTAAAATGTAACTTAGATTTGAAGATTACACAACTGTATCCAGAATCAAGAATACATATGAGGCTGGAAGGAATGTGTGATTCTCTTAAATATTTTAACACCGAGTTTCCCCATATGCTTGATTTTCTACTGCTTCATTTGACACCAAGTCTTCTTTGGTAAGTATGAAATTCACATCTTGCAGAGTTAATCAGCTTTTACCTGGGTCAGTGTGAGAGATATGAGGTTTCCCTCCTCACATCCCAACAGATCTTGAACACAAACAAGGAGTATTCTACCCGTGCCAATTGTGAGAAAGATCTAAACAGCAGTATAGAGGAGTTTATAGAAATACAGAAATGCTATAGCAGAGTGTTATCTTCAGACTAGAAATATATAGAAAGATATTCAAACGACTGTTTAGCATAAGCTCTGATAATAGATCAGATGTGTGCAGATAAAATTATTACAAAGAAGTAAAAGGTGGCTATAAATTTTTTTGATAATGTAATACAGATGAAAAGAGTGGTCATAATGAAAGTTCAAGGATGTTAGATTTCAGGCTTATAAAACAAGGAGATTGATCAAATTATAAATCAATAAATATATATCTAAGCAGAGAAGTAAGAAATATTGGGCAGAAACAGTAATGCACAAAAACTTACCATGGTCAGAAGTAACAAATTATTAATAGGTTTATAAGGGAGAGCAAATGAAAAAATGCATTGTTAACTTTAAACCATATTGTAGAGGACAATCAACAGAAAATAGCTTCATAATTTATTATTCAGAGTAATTACTGCCAGAAAACAATACCAGAAACAAACTGAATGTTTCTATTAGGAACTGCAAATGATTCTGGCATGTCTGAATTTTGTGTGATCTGGCCATGTTAACTCAGATGTGGAATTTTAGACTGGTGGCAACAAGAGAGTATGCAAAAGATTTTAGATTGTAGAACAGTTTAGATTTAGGATATTTATTTTAAGGATGAGATCTGGATCATCACTACTGTAACATTTTCAACTGTTCATTTCATGCTGTGCAAGCAGACATATTCTTCTGAGATTTTTTTTTTTACATCCACAAACCATTATTTTTTCAGATAGTAGGAATCAAAAGGTCATAAATAAATGCATTTTTGCAGAGTCACTGACCCTTGAGAAATGTCAAGGTGTCATTTGTTGGGAAAGGGTGACATTGGTATTTATTGCTGTTATTATTTTTCATCTTAGGATAAAAACTGCAACTTCTTCCTAAGTGGTGGGTGGGATTTCCAAACTTATCCTTAATGAAAGCAGGGCAGGAAATCATTTTTATTTTTACAGGCATCAAATAGATAATGTTAATCATTAAAATGAGGGGAGAATAACAGCCTACTTGAATTATCATGGCCAAATTAATTAAAGAAAGCAATTAAAGAAAGCTTTTTTATCATGTACATGGGCTGCCTCCCCATAAGGTGGAGTCTGAGAGGTCAGTATTGGAATTGAAGAAAAAAAGGTTGTTTTAGCTCATGGGTAGGAGGTTTACAAATGGGATATTTAGCAGGAAAAAATAGGCATGGTTACAGGAATAGAGCATAAGCAAAACAAGTTAGTCATAATGACAACCTAAAACAAAGACATGATTCCAAGGTGGTCATAACAGCATATAGTAATAACAAGGAAGCCACAACAATCCTTTTGAAACAAAGGTAAGGTTGTAAGATGATTATTATTAACTTTTTGAAACAAAAACATGATTTCCATTCTTGGAACAGGCAGTACAGAAACATTTGTAGTTAAGTTTCCAAGTAGGCATAGCCCAATTCTTGAGGATAAGGTTTAATCATAAAAAGGAATGATCATAGACTGTCTTTACTATAAGATGGCTTTCAAGACTAAGAGGAAGTCAGGCTGGTTTTTCTGGTAGGGAAGAAGTACAGAGTAAGGAAATAAATTTTCAGGAAACCTTGGTTGCTATACCTCTATTGGTCAGAAGCCTCTATTGTGGTTAAGCGTCTTTGAATCTGTAGTTATGTTGTTTCTATTGTGTCAAGGGCCTCAGAGGACTTTCCCAGTTATCCTATAATTAAAATACCTGCATCCACTAATGATCCTGACATCATTGTACCATTATGTAAATTGGAATTTTGTTCCTGTCTACCTGTTTCAAGGTTTTGCTAGAGAATCATGAGGAAGAAATATCCTATGATATATATATATATATATATATATATATATATATATATATATATATAAAGACCCAGACCATTTAACCTGCAAAAAAGAAAAGGACAGCTCACCTTTGAATATGATACACATCTCCTAAATATCGACACCTTGCAACACAAAAACCCTCCTCTACACCTTTTAATGCTTCTCACTACAATCTGTAGTTCTTTTTTAAATTTACTTTATTAAATTAATTTACTTAAACTGTGTCTCTAAACTGGATTCTTTCTTTCTAGGAAATAAGAACAATGACCCCTGTCATAATATCAGCAATGAACATCATTGTGTCAACAAAATGACTTTATTATACCAGAGAGATGATTTGGATAGAAAATTAAGAAGAGTCTCACCTCCAGATGTTGACATCAGGATACTTGATGAAAACTTGTAATTAGTATTAATGTATCCATAGGAATCTGTAATAATGCATTTGCTTTGTAATAGGGTTATCAACCTTAGGGTCCCAGTCTGTACCTCAAAAGGCTAAGGTAAGTTACCCATTCCAGCAGAGATAATTAAAATAGTAAGTTAATAGAAAAGGAAAACAAAACCAACAGAAAAAAATAATTAGCTATTTTTTAAAAGCAAGCACAAAAAAGGAGCTATGTTTAGTATGACTATAGTGTAAAGGACAGTAATGAAGTAACAACCATCTACCTTTTCTTTAGGATCCTGGAGTGATGTTAAAGGCTTAATAACTGGTCAAGGATATGCACATATAAATAGTCCCCAATGCATGGTCCAGTGAAACACAGATATTGCATTGTCTCTGTCAGATTGCAAATCTATTTCCCAGAAAGATAAATTCTCTTTCTAGGTTTCCCAACCTTTTGTTTTCCCCCAGTATGAAATTCCTGAGAAAATATTAATTTCTTACTAGCCATATTTTAAATAACTTGATAGCTAAAATGTCTCTTTAAAATAGTCATTTCTTCTAGGCCTCGTACAACAGCAGGTTGCAACTAATTAGTTTGTATTTTAACATACAATATATTGATGTATAAAGGTAGCATTTTATAAAAAGCAAACACTGAATTGTGGTTCAGAAGATGATTTCAGATTACTAACCTTTATAGTAACTGCAAAGAGCATTAAATACCTTAGAGTAACTAGCACCAAAGAAGTAACAGACCTGTTGACAAAAACTTTAAATCATTAAAGAAAGAAATTGAAGAGGATATCAGAAAATGAAACGTTTTCCCATGTTCCTGGATAGGTAAGATCAACATAATAAAAATGGCAAACTTACTGAAAACAATCTACAGATTCAATGCAATTCCCATCAAAATCCCAACACAATTTTTTACAGGCCTTGAAAAATAATACTCAATTTCATTTGGAATAACAGGAAAGCCAGGATTGCCAAAACAATTTTGCTCAACAAAGGAAACTCAGGAGGCACCTCCATTCCCGACTTCAAGTTATACTGTAGAGCTACAGTAATAAAAACAGCCTGGTACTGGCATAAAAACAGACTGGTGGATCAATGGAGTCAAGTTGAAGACTGGGACATTAACCCACACACCTATGAACACCTGATCTTTGACAAAGAGGCCAAAAATATTTAATGGAAAAAAGATAGTATCTTCAAGAAATGGTGTTGGTATAACTGGATAATAGTGTGTAGAAAAATGCAAATAGATCCAAAACTATCACCTTGCACAAATCAAATACAAAGACCTCAACATAAACCCAGCTACACTGAACTTGATAGAAAAGAAAGAGGGCAATACTCTCCAATACATTGGCACAGGTGACTTCTTCAGCACAGACACTAAGAACAACAATCAATAAGTAGGACCTCCTTAAATTGACAAGCTTCTCCAAGGCCAAGGACACAGTCATTAAGACAAAATGACAGCTACACAATGGTAAAAGATTTTCACCAACCCTACATGTTAGAGAGGACTGATCTCTAAAATATATAGAGAACTCAAGAAACTAGAGCGCAAAACTATGAATAACCCAATCAAAAAATGTGGTTCTGAACAAAAAAAAGGAATTCTCAGCAGAAGAATTAGAAATGGCTGAAAGGCACTTGACAACTTGCTCAACATCTTTAGCCATCAGACAAATACAAATCAAAACAACCTTACCCCTTTCAGAATGGTTAAGATAAAAAACACAGAAGACAGGCTAGGTTGGAGAGGATGCAGAGCAAGGGGAACTCTCCTCCATTGTTGGTGGGTGTGTAAAGTTATTCAGCCATTCTGTAATGCAGTATGGAGGTTTCTGAGAAAAGTGGGAATCATTATCCCCAGTGATCCAGCAATACCACTTTTAGACATATACCCTAAAAATGCATTAGTTCAACTATGTTCATAGCAGCATTATTTGTAGTAACAAGAACCTGGAAATAACCTAGATGCCCCTCAACTGAAGAATGGATTAACAAACTGTGGTACCTTTACACTGTGAAGTACTACTCAGTAGTAAGAACAAATGATATCCTAAAATTCACAGGCAAGTGGATAGAATTGGAGAATATCCTTCTGAGCAAGGAATTGCAAACCTAGGAGGATAAGCAAGGGATGCACTCACTCATTAGTGAACTTTAAAGAAAAAAGCAAAGAACACCCAAGCTGCAAACTATCTCAACACTATTCATTATATACAATGGCATTGCTACATATTTGTTTTTTCTTGTAACTCCATTTTATATTTTATTTTCTTTTAGAAAATAAAGTCCTTAAAAAAAAGATGGTTTCAGGGTGGGAAGGGTAGCCTATTGAAACATGATATACCATGTTATGATGTCCCAACAGGGAAGTGGTCCAAATGAGACTCAAAGCTCTATTTCAGCTTCAGTTTGTCCCCATATTATTTTTCCCTGGAATGCTTAGCTAATGAATTGTTCTTAATTATCTTTACCTACAAGCCTGGGGCCAGCTATTCTAGTAGATTAGTTCCTGATCCACAGGAAACAAATGCAAGTTCTGGGTGAAAGCAGACCCTGGCCTTCCTTTTTAAGGTTTTTCTCTGCTAATAGGTAGTCTCCTTCTCTCCTGCTGAGTGGCCATACTCCTTTATTCCTTGCAGATCTTCAAGTTCCTATTTGGAATAATTTCTATGAGAATACTTGGAGATGTAGTTTGTTTCATGCAGGGCTCTGAGGATTACCCTGAATCACAACCTCTTGCTAACCTGAACTTTTCCTGTCTGCTCTGTTCGCAGCTTTTGTTCCTAGTCTTACCTAATTCCCAGGCTGACCCACATTTCTCTAAAATATGTATTTTCTTTTTAGACTGTGCTTTTAAATACTTGCCATTGATGCCTGTGAGAGCTTTTGAAGAACTGTTGTAATGCAGATCCTGTGATCTGATAAATAAAAAAATAGAAAACCACACAGAAACTAACAGGAAGGCTTATAGTGGACTATGTTAAAAATAAAAAGACAAAAACATATCACACCAAACAATATAAAGGAAAATAAATATTACCACTATTTGAGTTTTCTTCTAGTATTAGGATTTTTTCAATGTTTTATTTATTTATATCTCTTATCAGGCTTGCTACTAATGCTGCATAGTCTCACTTCTGAACTCCTAAAGGGTGCAGGTGACATACTTGCCACCTCTGCAGAAAGGCAATAATTAGAGAATTCCCAAGCCCTTTCATTAGGAGCTCATCTGTTATTCTGTCTTGAGTTTTCTTGCCTCTGAAGAAATGTCTTCAAATCTCCCTTCTCTGCTTGTGCACTGGCTCCTTTAACTGATCTCTATATTGATACCAGCTGAACTACAGACATTAAGAAGACAACAGTGTCAACACCAAAGGGAGAATAATGCTTTACACACTCACCAAAGATTCATCCACACATAACTTCCTTCCGCAGTGTCTGCTGCCCTTTCTGTCAGGGAAAATGGTAAAGATTCCTCATTAACTAATTTTACAATTGCCTATACTTTTTTCTAAGGAGCCAAACAGTGTTGTTTTCCTCTTTTCCAACTTCAATATATTTTAACTTTGTATAACAGAACTCTTTAAACATGCTTTCCTTACTTTGTAGTTTCTGTAAGGTCTTCAGGTTCCTGCTCACATTTTTATTTCATTTTAATTAACTGATACAATTAAGTACCTTCAATAAATCAGGGCAAGATCTACCCAGTTTAATTGTACATTGGTGCTTCATTCTTATCCCCATTAATAGTGCTGAATTCCTTGTAAATACAACATAGTTATTGTTACATGATTGCTACCAAGCACCCACTGGCAATTCTTATTCTTCTTCAGCTGATCCACTTAGGATGTAGGCAGACCATTTGAATTTATCTCCCATTAGGGCCAAGATTGCAAACTCTAGGAACAGTTTTCTTTGGTTTCAGTCTTGGCTTCATGTCTGTGTTTTTTGACAAAGTACTAAACTTCTTGCTATCTCTACTTGCTTCCTTCACTTAATGTGTTTAAGATATGGAGCTGTGGAATGAACAGAGTAGAATAAGAGAAGGTTTGCCATTTTTGTAACAATTTTGTAAGTACAGTTCAATGTTAAGTCTTTTTAAAATCAAAGTACTGGTAATATTATTGAAATGTATATCCTCATCCTAAAAAGCTTATGTATTTATCCTAATAATGGCAACAATTCTTTTCTTCTATAACTCAACAAGTGAGGTTCAATTCCTTATGGCAAGTTATGATTCACATTGAGGGGAGAAATGTAAATTCTAGAAAGAAGTATACACTGAATATGATTGCAATGTGAGCAACATAGCAGAACTCAGTAGATAACTCCTAGAAGCAAAGGAATACAAAAGACATCAGTTACCAAAGTGCAAGGAAAGGGCAACTGAATTCCTACCCTTTCAATACCTTGAAGTTGAGCTTCAGGACATTCAATCTGACAGATAATGCTCACTTTTTGTTTGGGGAACCAGCTTGTCCTCTGATGGTCCAGTAACATAGCACAGTAAACCAATCCAGGACATTTCTTTATCTCCTGTAATGCTTATGTAAGAATCTCATCATTGAGCTTTCTACCCTGAGGAATAACAAGGCAATTGGTTGGTTTTGTGTTGAAAGAAAGTGAAGTAACCTGGTGATAATGCGGAGTTTTTAAGAAAAGTATTTTTTATTTAAATGGCAGAGTGTGTGGACCACAGACAAGGTTCATTTGTGTTTATTGGTAGGGATGTGACTGACAGTGCTAAAATCTTACTGCATGTACAATATGCCTTCTTTAAGATGACTCTTAAAGATATTTCTTCACAGTTATTGAACATACTATGTTTGGCTTAAGTTTGGTGTCTAGTGGATTTCAAGAATGCATAAATATTCAACAATTTCTATAAAATATAGTTTGCAAACAGTAATTTCATGATTAACCATCCAGTTTGCTGGAGTGAGGTATTATCGGAGTCAACATTTACCTATGTCAAGGCTAAGGTCGAGGAACCTTTTCAAACATTGAAATTGAACATTCCATTGTCAACTAACATTTTCAAGTAGAGAATCCAAACAAACAGATGAACATAACAAAATACAGTTAGAAATTTAAACCATGTTTGCAGTAGGTCTCCCAAATGCCTAATGACAAGTTGTTTGGGGTTATATCTTATTTTGTTTGTGTTTATGTTTTGTATTTAATGACTGTGATTCTCTCTACCACCAACACACACTTCTCCCTTTGGGCTTTGCAAAACATAATTGTTAATTGGGTACACAGGGAAAGAATCAATTTAAACTAACTGGGTCATAAAGCACATACAGGTTTCTAAACCAAGGGAGCAACAGCTTAAAATTGGACTCTAAGGATACGACTAAATCACAGGTACATTAAAGCTGTGCAAATGGCTTCAAGAAATTTGCAGACTTAGTGTAGTTGTTACCTTACAGAATGTACATTTGCTACACTTATGCTGATTCACCTACTGACATCAGCTAATGACAGAGAAAGGACAATGAGCATTAATAGCTTGAACCTAGGGGTCAATTTGTTTCAATTAAAATATTATATTCCTGAAGCATAATTTTATTTCAGGACCGTGCTTGAGTTTCGGAGGTACAGTTATTCTTGTTAGTATAATAGACATTAAAAGTACATAGATTATAGGCTCCCAGAAACATGTAGTAGATAAATGTGTTCATAGTTTTAGAAAGAGAATGTCTCAGTTTTTAAGAATGTTTTATGTCATTGATTTGTTTTCAAATACTAGGTCTTGGAGCTTGATTATCTATCAGCTCACATGTAGTCACCCAGGCCTGCCTAAATACAACTTACAAGAGCACTTTTAGAAACAAACATTGGCATCTACAAGCCCACTTTGAGTGTGAGATGCACTTACTGCTCAGGTGACTGGCAGACAAGTTTAATGCTGTGGAATGCAGCATTGGAGTAGTCTGAGCATTTGTGTGACAATGGACTTACTGCTACTGTGAATCCATAAAATTAGACTCTTAAATGAAGTCCCTGAATGATTTGGATGCATATTAATGTTTGAGAAGATCTAATAGCAAACATGATCCAAACATTTTTTGGGACTGATTAAAATGTTAAGTAGTAACTTACCTAAAGGGTTAGGTATTTAAGTTTTAATGACTTAGTGTATTAGTTAACTACCTATGATGTTGATATTGAATGGTACTTTAAGGCATTATAAAAAGTCAACTATTCCCTAATATAAAAATATTTAGTCAGTTTATAGGGAATTTTATTTTTACTGAAAAAGGAGGTGGCATTGCCTAATTCCCAGGAACCATGAAAGCACTAACATGTACACCAGTGGCTATTTCTAAGACTCTAAAGCTCTGTATTTTAAATGATATCACTTCCCATATACCAAGATTATAAAGATATAATATAATCCTTATATTTTTTTATCTTCCTAAGGCAAGATGTCACTTATACATGTAAAAACACATAATTGAAAATCCATTTAACCAAAAGAAAAAATTAAGGTGACATATTGATTAGTGAAATGTTGGCTATGTGAAAGATTGATTAGAGAAAGCTGTGTTGTTACAATTATCCCATTCTGACAAAGTACTTTTAAAATGGTTGATAAAATAGCATAAAACAGCTTTAGAAAGTATTACTAAAAAGGTGACCATTTGATAACAGTGTGTGGATGCAAAAGCCAATGGACAATGGGCGCAGAAATGTACTTTTAATAAGGAACATCAAAGTTGTGATTGCAAGTTCAGTGTCAATTACAAAAGTATTGTTGCCATCATAAAATTTGTCTGAATTCAACTAATAATGTGTATTTATAAGATCTTATTAGTGTAGTTACTAATTCATGATAAATGAATTATTTATTTGACTGGTAAATTTAATTGTGATTTATTGACAAATTCTTCAGAACAATTACATTTTCTCCTAATTAAAAAGTAGTAAGAAAATCTTGTTGTTGTGTGTGTGTGTGAAAAATCTATTTTTAATAAAAATCTATTTACATTCAAAAACCCAAAAGATAAAGCAAAAAAAGCAAACAAAAACTGGAAAAGCAATTCACATGTCTGATTCGTTTCCCAGACTACTGATCTTCATAGACTTGTACTTAATGTGGGCTGGGCATGATGACACATGCCTATTATCACAGTCCTTCAAACACAGAGAAAGAAATTCAGCACCATCCTCTTCTGCATATTGATTTTGATGCTTCCGTGAGCTACATTAGAATTTATCTCAAAACTAAATACCAAAATACACCACAAATGTTTAAGTGGGGCATTAAGTCATTGGGAGCATACTTCTGAGGTTCGAAGAAACCTCTTCCTCTGCTTTTCCTCCCATGCTATGCAAGGATCTTTTATATTTCTGACTGCATTCAGTACTGTATTGTATTGTACAACCACAGGCCCCCAATTAGCAAAACTAACCACAGCAGACTGAATCCTCTAAACAGACTGTAGGTTAAAAGCCGCATCTCAGATATTTTGTTACAGAACAAACTTAATACAGCTAAACTATAAGAAATCACCAAATGAAATAAGAGCATGCTGCAGATAGTAAGAGCAAAGGATTCTGTTTATAAGATGGACAGGACTCTGGGAAATCATATTCTCAAGGGTTTTGTGTGGCTTGCAGCTAAGCACATTTAAACCTTTTCTGTACAGGCTATATTGTCTAATGCTCAAACCTATGGTCTCAGACAACTTTCTGGACAGGTACCACTTACCAAAACTAAATCAAGATCAGATAAATGACCTAAACACATCTATTTGAAGGGAATTGAAGCTGTTATTAAAAGTCTTCTTTAACCAAGTTAAAAAAGCCCAGGACCAGATGGTTTCAGTGGAGACTTCTACCAGACATTCAAAAAAGAAATATTACCAATACTTCTCAAACGTTTCCATACAGTAAAAACTGAAGGAGCATTGCCAAACTATTTTTATGAGGCCACAATCACACTGATACCCAAGCCACTCAAAGATGGAATAATGAAAGAGAATTACAGACCAATCTCCCTCACAAACGTTGATGCAAAAATTCTCAATAAATTTCTGGCAAACTGATTCCAACAACATATTTTAAAAAAAATCCACCACGATAAAGTAGGCTTCATCTCAGAGATGTAGGAATGGTTCAACATAGGAAAAACTGTGAATGTCATCCATCATATAAACAAATTGAAATAAAAAAATGATCATCTCATTAGATGAAGAAAAAACCTTTGACAAAATCCAACACTCCTTCATGATAAAAATCTTGGATAGATCAGGAATACAGGGAATACACCTAAATATAATTAAGGCAATATACAAGAAGTCAACAGCCAACATCAAACTAAATGAAGAAAAACTCAAAGCAATCCCACTAAGATAGGAACAAGACAAGCCTGCCCTCTCTCTCTCTCCTTATCTATTCAATATAATTTCCAAAGTTTTAGCTAAAGCAATAAGAGAACAAAAGGATGTTAAGTGGATAAAAATTGGAAAGAAAGAATTCAAACCATCTCTATATGCAGATGGTATGACCTTATACGTAAGTGACCCTTCAAAATTCTACCAGAGAACTCCGACAGCTGAGCGATGTATCACAAGCCCAGAAGATAGGCATCGGATGTATTCACTTACAAGTGGATTTTAGACAAAAAGCAAAGAATACCTAAGCTGCAAACCCCAATCCCTGTATAGCTCAGGATCAGAAGGAACCTAAGGGAGACAACCATAGCTCTCCCTAGGAAAAGAAAAGGAAGCAAATTAGGATCACGATAAGTAGTGTCCAAGGAGAGGTAGGAACAAATCATGAGAGAAAGAGATAGATGAGTGAGAGGAGCAACAAAGAGGAAGAAAAAAGAGATGGATATCTTGATAGAAGAAGTCTCTGTGCAGTTGGAAATAGGCTGGGTGTTAGGGAAACTTCCAAGAACTCACAGGATGGCCCTGGTAAGGTCTCCAACCAATAGTGGAGGGGTACCTAACAGGACTTCCCTTGAAATCAAATGAATGACCACCCTAAGTGTCATTATGGAACCTACATCCAGCAGTGAATAGAGGTGGAGATATATAGCTATGCACCAGGTTGAGCTCCAGGTCCAGCTAAAGAGAGAGAAAGGAGAGCCTAAATGAGCAAAGTGATAGGGATTATGAGGAGGAGTCCCACAGAGATAGCTGGATGGAGATCTGGGGAACTCACTAAATCAAAAACAGTCACTGGAGAACCATCAGGAAAAGCATCTAAACCCTCCAAAGGTAGGTGACTGTGGAGTGGCATGGCAGTATGTGGGACCTCATAGAGTAGGGTCAGACTATGTGTCTGTGTATGAACTGGCATCTTAGAGCCCATTCCCTACAGAGGAACACCTAACTCAGTTTTAATACTGGGATGAGGTACTTGGACCTATGTCGAATGGATATACTAGATTGAATTGCTCCACATTGGGACCTCTTACCCTGCTTGGGGAATAAATGAGGGGATGAGAGTAAGAAGATGCTGCCGACCTGGGAGGGACTGAGAGGAGGGAAGGAAGGGCAAGTACTGGTATGCATGTAAAAATCCTTTATAAATAAATAAAAACGGAAAAAAAATAAGATTGAAATATTAAACAAAAGAAGATTAAGGGGAGTGATAGGACTGATACAGGTAGATTATTATATCTACCTGTAAACAATTATTAGCCAAATAGGAGCAAAGACAATTTGCACTGGTATAGATGCTTCCATATTGATGCAAATGCAAAATTATTTTATATGCCTGATTGAGATCATTTGTACATTGATAAAAATTTAATTCTGAAATTGTTTTATATGTCTGAGGTAATTTGTATATTGATACAAAATTAAATCTATAATTGTCATATTTTGTGTATGCTTCTACCTCTGTTTAAAATATTTTGCACATTTATACACATTAAGCATATTATTGTCATTCTCAGGATGTAATTTCTACCTACATTTAGTTAGATTGGTCAGAATATATAACTACACTAGTCATAATATATACATATATTCTATTTCTGTTTAAAATGTTTTGTGTACCTCTTTCTAGATATTGTGTATGATATATATTTAAGATACTATTGTCATTTTGCACTATATATTTAGTTTTGTTTAATGTTTATATGATCATCATACTTGAAGTCATTATTCAAAAACGGTACACCCATTTATGGATTGCCTATTTTTACAATGTAAGATTCAGTCCATAGGATGATAAGAATTGCAGATCAAAGTTACTTAGGTTTGCCATGTAATAGTCATGCTGTTCAGGTTTTTCAGATATATAATAGAATATATCAGATAGAGAACATCTTCAACCACTTCATAGATCTTGAGAATATGGCATTTAATGTTTTGTTATTCAATATTTGTCCATGAGAGGCCCCCCCCCAAAAAAGTATGAAAGATTTAGAAACTAAAACATAATTGGGAATTGCCACATACAGCCCTCTTTTTTCCCCCTTGTTTCTTTGTTTCTTTCTTTCTTCTAGAAATAAGCATTGACTGATTTAATATTTTTATTGTAGTACCAGTTTATAGAAAGTGATTTTATAACTTTTAAATGTTCAAGTTTATTTTAATATAACACTTTGTACTCTTGTTAATTTTATTTTTGATATGTATAATTACAACAAATTTTCCTTCCCATTACTTACTTCAAATCTGACAATATACACTCCTCCATTATTTTCTAATTAATGGCTTCTTTTTCACTAATTGTATATATTAGACAACTTGTGTCCTCTTCCTTGAGAAGACTATGTCTCTGACTCCTGGCTTTCCTCTGAGGGAATCAAGAGTCCTAACCAGTTGTAACATCTATGAACAGCATCAATAACCAGTATGACACAATAACTCTCAGGCTTCAGTAGTGGCGCACATACCTTAGTGGGAACCAACAGCTCTATAGTTAAAGTTTAGACTTGTTCCTTGAAAAGAAAACCAACTCTGGTACTGGAAACGTAGCTAATTAATCAATGGTAGTAAAATCATGGCAATTGGAGGAGGATCTACAATTACTAATTTATAAACCAGCAAAATTTCTAATGTTAATCTATAAGTATTTGTATTCATACCCACAAAACCATCAGCAATCAAAATGCAGAATTGTGAATCTGAAGTGTAATAAGATCCTTTCTGAGGAGACAATGCATAATCCTACTCACCTCAGATAAGGATCCCATGACACACTACCTTCAAAAGTCCACCTTGGTGAACCAATGAGTTTCAGTAGGGTTATTTATAAGAATGTAGGAGAGGAGTTATTTACAGGAGCAGAAATGACTCAAAGGCAGCAGCATCACCAAAGCCCATGCCAGTATGTCACCACTCCAAAGGTGGTAACAATCGATAAAAGCTGGTACCTGGAACACATTGCACAGCCTGAAGGCAGTGAAACATGCCTAAGTGTGTACTTTACAGGTAACTCCATTGGTTTAAACTTATTTTAGACAGCAGGGATGGTTTCTGTTTCTTGTGAATAGCTAGTCAGGTTTTAGAGTCTTTGCAGCTTGGCTTGTATGGACAAGACTCTCAACAGTAAGGCATACTTTTAGAGTGAGTAGTTTTGTGAATCTGGTCAGTAACTTCCTAAAGTTATTTTGTGATACTTACCTTTTGCATTAAAGCCTTCTCCGCATAGGATGGAATATTTTAGTAAGAAATTGCTGTACGAAAGGAGTCCCAACAGAAACCTTTACAAAATGCCATGTTTGGTTGATATCCCTGGGAGGATGGCTCTTTTTGAAGGGAAACAGAGTATTGAATCTGGGGGAGGGAGAATGTGGGCTAGGGAAAGTGAAAAGAGAGGGGAAAGCAGAAAATGAAATTAAGATGTACTGTAAGAGAAGAATAAATTTAAAAATTAAAATAAAAAAGTTTAAAAATTGGAGTTTTTTAGAATTTTGTAATCACCAGTAAGTAGTGTCACTTTTCTGAAGAATATGGGGCTCCACGACAACAGACTTTTTGAGGATTAACACATCAAGAGAAATAAAAATTTGGAGAAATCCTGTAAGTTTTATTCCATTATATTACTGTAGGCCGCAATTGGCCCTTGCGCAACTTGCTGGACCCCAGCTATTGCATCTGTGCTGCTTATGCTAATTAGGCGTTGAGTAGTGACCTATCCGATGTGATCCCTGAATATGTTAATGAGGTATTACTTTGGACCTAACACCAGCTATATGCTAATGAGCCATTATGTTGGGCACCAATCACACATCCCGGCTTCCCTATATAAGCAGGCTGCATTTCAGGCTTGGGGTCTTCTTTCCACCATTCTCAACTGAGCTGTACTCCAATAAAGTGTGATCCAAGAAGAATCGTGCTGTGGTGACTCGTCATTCTGCAGGCCAGAAAGCAGCTCGCCACAAGTAGCGCCGAAACCCAGGAACCTTCGCGCCCTGCAGAGAAGACCGATTCAGAACTCGACACACAGCATGGACCTTTGGTGAGGTTGCTGAGGAAGAATCTGAAGGAGATTCAGAACTGCAGTAATCAGGGGGGGTTAACTGGTAAATCTCACAGGAAAATACTGGGACCTGCGTTAAGCAGGAAAACTCTACTTGTATTAAAAGGCAGAGAACGGGGCATCTGCTGAGAGCAAATCTAACCCATTGGTATTTTGGGGTTGTTTGACAAGGATGGGGTTTTCAACCTCACATCCAATTTTTTTTGGCTCTTAAGGAGCTGCTTCATTAAGGTTTTTCTGAGTCCACTCTGCTTGCTAGTAGTGAGAGAGAGCTACTGCTCCCCCTCCTTTAGGGAACAAGTTGGAATGCACATTCACCCCCAGGAAGCGTGGTCTGGGGTGACCACAGCCTTCCCTGTGTTTGAGGATCCAGCCACACGTGGCCGATATTATGAAGTAATTGACCATAAGACTATTTAAGACCTTGAAGAGGCAGCAAAAAGAGATGGTGTAGCTGCCAACTATACCGTCATGTTGCTGCAGCACCTTATGCGCAATGCCTTAACACTCACTGATTGGCAAGACATTGCCAGAGCCTGCTTAACTATGGGGCAATATTTAGACTGGAAGTCAATTGTGACTAATCTGGCATATAGTCAGGCCCAGGAAAACGCTGCCAATGGGCAGCCAGCATGGAGTGCAGATATGCTGTTAGGGCAAGGACAATGGGTAAATAATCAGACAGCATATCCTGTGGAAGTTTATAATCCAATAAACACCATCAATATGAAGGCTTGGTGAGCCGTCCCCAATAAGGGGGAGGTCTCAGGGAACCTAACCAAAATAATACAGGGCAGTACTGAACCATTTTCTGACTTTGTAGCTCGAATGATGGATGGAGCGGGACAAATTTTTGGTGATGTGGAAACCGCACTGCCGCTAGTAAAGCAATTAGTTTATGAGCAGTGTGCAAAAGAGTGCCGGATGGCCACTGCACCTGTGTGGGTACCTCAGTGGCCTCTGTCAACATCTTTTGCCAAGACACCTGACCAACTTATAGTCCCTTATACAAAAGAATAAGTAGAGATATTGGCTGCCACTACCTCAGAATGGACTATATTGGTTTATGCCTTTTCTGGTACAATTGATAATCATTTGCCCAAGAGTGAACTTTTAACATTCGTAGTTCAGTAGCCTGTGGTGTTTCCTCGGATCACGAGGGAGCAATCATTGAGTAATGCCTTAACCATCTACACGGATGGATCTAAGACTGGGAAGGGAGCCTACATGGTACAAGGAGGCACACCTGTAACTGTTGAGTGCTGTCCAAATGCTCCCCAAATAGTAGAATGCCAAGTAGTTTTAGAGGTTTTTAAATGTTTTTCTGAGTCTTTTAATTTGGTATCTGATTCATCATATGTGGAGAAGGCTGTTAAAATTTAGAAATTGTTTCCTATATTAAACCCTCTAGTATAGTAGCCTCAGTTTCAGCATGAATAAGAGGTGAGATTTTGCATCGATCCAATCCCTTTTATATTACTCATATCCAAGCTCACTCTTTGTTACTTGGTCCTATGGCAAAAGTCAATGAACAAGTTGATCTGGCAATGCGCACTTTTGTGGCATTGGACTCTGAAACAGAAGTGCGAGAGTTTCATAGCTTATACCATGTTTCATCTGCTGTTTTAAAAGCTAAATATAAAATTTCTAGGGAGATAGCTAGGAATATTGTAAAAATCTGTTCTGCTTGTGTGCAATTCTTGCCTGCTCAGAAAATAGGGGTTAACCCCAGAGGCATTTTTCCACTTGAAATTTGGCAGATGGATGTTACCCATGTTCTATCCCTTGGAAAGCTTCAGTATGTGCATGTCTCCATTGATACATGTTCTGGGGTAATGCACGCTACAGCTCTTTCTGGGGAAAGGGTTCACAATGTCATTACCCACTGCCTTGAAGCTTGGGCAGCTTGGGGCAAGCCTGATACACTGAAAACAGACAATGGGCCAGCCTATGCATCTAAGAGTTTTGCCTCATTTTGTCACAAAATGCAAGTGAAACATTTCACAGGCCTGCCCTATAATCCACAAGGGCAAGGGATAATAGAGCGTGCTCATCATACGCTCAAGGACTTCCTGCAAAAACAAAAAGGGGGAATAGCAGAGAATTGCACCTCCAAACAAAGACTCTCTCTTGCTTTATTCACTATAAATTTTCTAAATTTAAATGATAAAAATGAAACCATTGCCGAACGTCATATGACATCAGAACCCAACAATCAAGGCAAGGTTTTGTGGAAGGATGTACTTTCTAATCAATGGCGAGGCCCGGATCGCGTTTTTGTTCCATCCAGGGGATCTTTATGTGTTTCTCCACAGAAACAGGAGCCAGTCTGGGTGCCATCAAGATTGACGAGATGCGTTGAGGACAACTCTAAGGATGATGCTGATATGGACACTCCTGACCGTCTTCCCCCTGATTCAGGCGGAAAGTGGGAATTGGTCTATGGAGGCCGAAAAGATGATCCTTAAGCAAAAGTTCCAGATCGCATGTTTGAATGCTACAAGATTGGAGCCTGTTACACTTGGGGACTTTACTTCTTGGCTCACTTCTGCCCTTTCCTTTTTCAAGGAGTGGGTGGGAGTGGGAATCTTTGCAGTCTGCTGTTTATTTGGGATTGTTTTTTGCCTCTGGCTGGTTTGCCATATCCGCATCAGAGTGCATCGTGAAAAGGTCCTACTCACTCAGGCACTTTTGGCTGTTGATGCAGGGCACTCCCCCGCAGACTGGCTCTCCACCCTTTGTGACTTATAATGATTGCCCTTGCACAGAGAGGCTTTAGTTGCCATTGCACCTCTATAGGGAATCATTCTCCTCTGGGACAGCCTTTGCACCCTGCTGCTCTCATTGGCCTTGCATGCAGGAAGGCATTTTGGGGATCCTGGCAGCAGGAAACAGCCTTCCAGTGGTGGGCACATCATGAGGTGAACACCTGTAGGGGCTATATCCTGTCTGTGCCATTAGAAAAACAAAAAGGGGGAGATGTAGGGCACGGTTGGCCCTTGTGCAACTTGCTGGACCCCAGCTATTGCATCTGTGCCGCTTATGCTAATTAGGCGTTGAGTAGTGACCTATGCGATCCCTGAATATGCTAATGAGGTATTACTTTGGACCTATCACCAGCTATATGCTAATGAGCCATTATGTTGGGCACCAATCACACGTCCTGGCTTCCCTATGAAAGCAGGCTGCATTTCAGGCTCGGAGTCTTCTTTCCACCATTCTCAACTGAGCTATACTCCAATAAAGTGTGATCTGAGAAGAATCGTGCATGTGGTGACTCGTCATTCTGCAGGCCAGAAAGCGGTTCACCACATATTACTATTTAAAATATACAAATTTTAATAATAGACAAAGAGCTAGTCTTCTTATTAATGAAATATAATGTTTATATGTTGAAAAAAATTAAGAGCTGTATAGTAGTCATGGTTTAGTTACCAAGGCTGTACACAGAAATAGAGAAAAAGGCTGTACTCAAAATTACAGAAGAAAGTAGTCAAATCAAAGAAAAATCAATAAAGTCTACCTAAAAGGAAGTGATTTTATGTGAAAAATCTAATTGTTGTCAACTCAGTTAAGTCTATACACAATTTGAATAATGATTTTGATTTTAATTTACAAAACATATATTATTTGTAAAGGTAATTTTCCACTTTATAATCTGAGCTAAATTTGGTGAAAATTTTTGTTCTATTTTTGTGTATAAGAGAATCACGTGTGTGTGTGTGTGTGTGTGTATGTGTGTGTGTGTGTGTGTGTGTGTGTGTGTGTGTGTGTGGTAGGTGACAGCCAGATTCATGTGAGAAACAAGAGGGCACTTATTGGACATGCTTAGGAAAGTAATAGCTTCTGTGTTTTTGCTTTGGTCAAAAACAATACTGTATTTCAGACGTTTATATTCTGATATAAACTTAATCACTGGAGAAGGGGTGTTTCACATGTTCATAATGATGGATAAGGGAAAAGAACGAGTGAATAAGCTAAATGTAAAAGGTGCTCTGTATCTGTTGCCTCCTAAATTTTCTTATCTGTGATTCTTTATATTGTTTCTCATGTTTTTCTTTAATTAAACAAACTGAAAGAGAAACCTGGCTGACCTCAGTCAACCTATTGAAATATACACCTGCTAATGGACATTTCATGAATTTGTTTCTCATTGTCCCCACTACTCCAAATTTACCAGACTAGCATTTGTTTACTCTACAATTTTACAGCTATGCAGTTAAAACAACTTATAATCAATGTGCCTTTTACTGGATGTAGAAGGCAGGATTAATACCTACAAAAATGATTTGATAACTTCCAAAGCAAGGCACATTGATTTTAAAATTTTTAATACAATTTTATGTGTTTTTACAAACTTTCTCATAATTGACTAAATGATACAGAATTAATAAGCTTGCTAGAAGATGAACTGAATTAGTTGTAAATTTGCAAGGCTTTATAACTACCTCATCACTGTCTTTAGTGACACCTGACAAGATAATTATAATGACTGCACAAGCAAAGAAAAAATGAAGTTATAATAGACTGCTTTCTTAGTCACAATCAAGTGTCACTTCTGTTGACTTGGTTTTTAAAAACGGAGATGGAGGGAACTTTTAAATTAATCCTAATATGCTTGAATGAAAAAAGTTTGAAACCATTGACTTCATCCTTAATCTTTTGTAGATATGGTATTTATATTGTCTCGCTTCCTTGCCACACCTAGTCTTAAACATTGGGTATGTTGTGAAAATGCTATGCAAAATTTATTCATAGATTATTAAACAGTAGATAAGAAGCTCATTCAGGACTGCATTTGTATTGTTGAAACAATAAAAATTATTATGTGAGATGCTATTGTTATTACTATTTCTGAGAGAAAATACATTAAGCTAAGATGAAAATGTGGAGTATAGTTACTAAAATTATAAGTTATAGAACTAGGATTTTAATTTATGCAACATTATTCTAAAATCATTGTCAGGGATGCCTCTACCATTCTTAAGTAATATTTATTAATGTCAATTCATATTTTCTCAAAAATTCAAAATTTCACTTTTAGCTAAAATTCTCTTCTATTTTATTTGAGGAGAAAAACTGAAATCAGAAGATGAGAAAAATCATATTATATGGAAAGCTCACTTCAATAACTTTCTCTTTTATCGGGTATCAAGTTAAGCCTGACATGGTGTCTGATTTTCTGTGGAGTCTAGTAAAGAGGATTTTCCTTTCATATCTAATGCCGTTGACCTGCTTTGTTACTTCTATTTTTTTTTCTCCCAAGCACCTTGGTAGTCATGTGGAGAGAAGTCATACCAAAGATTAGCATTGCCTTCTCAACCTTAACCTCAGTTCCAAAATAAAAGATGGTCTTAGTAAAGAGAGAAGAAAATAAAGTAACTCTAAGTTTTGAAGCCTCTCTACAGGATTCTTTTAAGAAGTGATATTAATTTTAAAAAGAAAAATAAAATACAAATAAAAGTAAATTCTATGTAATCAGGCACCTCAAAAAAAAGTAAGATCTGGTATTTTCAAAGTTTTAAATAAAAGTGAAAATAACAAGTGATATTAGGCAGGGTAGTTTTCTTTTTCCATAAAACACATTTATTTTTACACCTATCAAAATACATACTACATCCTTTCAGAAGTAGGAAAATATCTATCAGTATGTAGTCTGCTGAAAAATTAAGTATTATCTAAAAAATAGACAAATTTATAGTAAATGTTCAAGGGGTCTGTGTAGGCAGAGATTATCATGCCACAAGTAAATATTTTCCATAAGATAAATGAGGGGGAGTGTGTGAATTGTTGTTAAGAGCCAAATAACACAATAGCTTCTAAACATAACACATAAATTATATTCAACCAATAATTTTTCATAGAACAATAATTTTTTAACAAAAAACAAATTTCCAAACAAAAATCATTATTTGAACTTATCAGACATAAATTTTGAGCATAAAGAAGAGAAGCAAAGCATTTAAGTCTTGGTTCACTGATATTATCTCATTAAGAATGTTGGCCAGCCAATGTGCTGGGAATAGAGAACAATCAAGTAAGAGTTCTGACCTGAAAAGTCAAAGGTTAAATAACTGCTGTGAGCCCAAAGAATTAGGACAGGAGTAGTCAACATCCTTGATGCAAAGAAATTTGGGACTTGAATCCAATAATCTGTTTATAATTTTTCTCACAGTCATTACCAAAGGGAAAACCAGGGAAGAAATAGTCATGAAAAACCATGTATTGTACTTTTCTTAGATTAATGTATAAAAATTGAGGAGAATATTGAATTTTTCATTTTTTGAAAGAACATACATCACTTCATATTTGAATTATTTTATATGAAATATTTAAATTTAAGGAAAAGAAAAGGTACAGCTAAGATAGAAAAACATAACCAAATCTAAATAGTAAAGAGAAAAAAGAAAACTACTGGAGATATTAGTAATGGTTCTGTCAGTTCTAGAAATTGACATTTGCTATGGTCAAATAACAAAAGGATACAGAATTTAGTTATAAAATTTTGAAAGGCAGCAAAAGTGATCCAAATGGATATTTTCAGAACAAAATATACAAGTTGTAAATTAAAAATATAGATGTTAGATAATATGATCCACTAAGCATTGAAGAGAGTCTTAACAAATTTGAAAAAAATCAAAAGAGGTATTCACATTAAAATTTAAAGGAAATTATCATACAAAATATGGAAAGAGCACACATTATATGTACTAATAAGTAAAAAGGCACAACCAGCTTGTCTTTATGGTAATTTTCAGACATAAAAATTAAGAAAAAAAGCAACATCTTTGTGAAAATACTTTACTTAAAACTTACAAAATGACCTGAAAATCATTTAGCTCAAATGACAAGGAAAAATTGCCTATTCAATTCAGAGTAAATTAAAAGAATTCAACACTAAAATCATTATAGATTTCAGTTCCTGAACTCAACTGCCAAACATTATCAAATATAACTATAGCTAAATACATTTTCAAGAGTAGAATACACACACAGAAAACTGGCTTTTTCTAATATAAATTATAAAAATTAAAATATAATTTTCAAATTGAAGAAATAAATTAGAAATTTATAAAACCATTATTCCCAAGAAAAATGTTTTCAATAAAAAGAAGCAAGAAATAAGAAAAAGACGTGGTGAGAATAAGAAAATAAAATGATGTCTGAAACCAGTAATGAAAACATTAATCTCATTTTGTCAAGATAAAATAAACTAATTCCAGACAGAAAGGAGGGGAAATAGAGGTATAATATGAAAGTTAATGCAAAATAATATCAGGTTAAAATACTTCCTGTGGGTGTCAGTCATACAGAAAATAAAAGTATTTGAACTACTAGACCAAAAAAAGTGCACAGAAGAAAATAAAGTAATTAACAAAGCTAAAATATTATGTGATCATAGCACCAAACATGAAATAGTACAAATATTAAATACTATAGCCTACTATAAAGTATATATTAAACATAACTTCAACAACATTTAAACAACAATGTAACAACAATGAATTATAAGATGAAGATGAAGCAAGTAATTAAACATATTTGACTACTCCTATTGTATATGGAGTAATTTAATAATATATTCAGTGGATTGTCTGGTTTGATGATTAGCATTTCACTGTTGATATTTTTTTCTCTTGCCTTTCACCTACTTACCCCAGGGCTTCACTTGTACTCATGCTAGGCATATGCCTTGCAACTTACCCAAGGTACCAGCTATGAGAATTTTCACTCTGATTCATTTCTACTTCAAGTTAGATAAAATAATAAATATTTGTTTTCCATGCTGTTTATTTGAGCCTGTCTACATTCTTATAGCTACTTATGTATGATCACACTGAGCGGTTAGTACTTAAACAGCAATAATGCTGGTAAATAAAGAATAGAGACTGCTAGGCAGTACTCTTTATATGTATACTGGTTTATAAATAAGGAACAGTCATTTCAGTCAATACATTGTATAATATTTTTTCTAGAAATCTCACTTTCCTCCATTAGTCTCTACCTTAACAATAAGCAAGTAAAACCCTTTGACATTAGCATGACTTTTTTGCCAATTATTCTGAATTTTTAATGTTCTGTGTGTCTCTGTAATTAGAGTTCTCTCTTGTTTATTACTGAATTGTTTTTCTATGCACCCATTTAACATAAGCAATCTGCATCATTATAAACTAATCAATTAAATGATTTTTTTACAAATTTTCTCAGAAAATAAATGTCACAAGCTCTTAGTCTCTAAATAGCATGTCGTTAGTATTCAATAATTATTGTACAACACAACAAGGGGCATTTCTATAACCCCAGTTCAATGAAACTGTGGCTCTCAGTTCTTTTCCTAAAGACATTCTAGATCATTATATAATAAACAAGATAATGCTAGGCAAATAAAAATATGTAGTTTTATAGAGATTTTAACAAAATAAATTTTTCATAACTGAAATATTGAAGTATAAAGCTATATGTATACATGTATGAAATCTATTCTCATTATAAGATCTTAAGGACAGATATCTTAAGGTGTTAGGGAATATTATTTTAAGGTGTAATACTTTTGTTTATGCTGCATTTGTTTACCCCTGTGAGGCTATGGTACTATGCCTGTGTAAAACACCTGATAGCCTAATAAAAAGCTTAGTGGCCAAAGCAAGGCAGGAGAAAGGAGAGGTGGGGCTGATGGGAATAGAACATATAGAAGAAGAAATCTATGAGAAAAGAAGAAACATCCAGAGAAGGAGGAAGTCTCCATGGGCCAGCTATCCAGCTACCAGCAAACCATAGAGTAAGAAATAAAGAAAAGTATACAGGAATAGAAAGGAAAAGGCCAGAGGCAAAAGACAGATGAAATAATTAAGAAAAGCTGGCAAGGAACAAACCAAGCTAAGGCCAGGCATTTAGAATTAAGAATAAGCCTTGGTGTGTGATTTATTTGGTGATTGGCATTCCAAATGAGTAAAACCAAACAGCAACATTAAGGTATATAAAATCATGTTTCTTTATCAGTTTGTTTAATAGTAAGTTATTTTCACTTCATTATAATTTTCTTTTTTAAATTTTTTAATTTCTATTTTTATTTATTATTTTTTTAAATAAAGTCTCATTTTTTTATCCAGGTATCCCTTGTTCAGACCCCTTTCCCCCTCCTGCCCCTCCTAGTGACTCTGTCTTCTGATCTACTTATCTCCTCCTCAGCAAGGACAGGAATTACCAAAGACCCAAAGTGGCTTAGTTCAGCATCCACTCCAGACAAATCTGCTTTCTTCATCCCAACATCAAGATCATCCCTTCCTCTGGAGGTAATGAGCTTCAAGGTGCCAGTCCAAGGTGCTTCAGATCCCAAGCTGTTCAGTGGTTGTGGTTTGCAGCTTGGGTGTGCTTTGCTTTTTGTATAAAATCCAAGAATGAGTGAACACATCCCCCATCCCCTGCTTATCTTTCTGGGTTTGTGATACCTCGCTCAGGAGGATATTCTCCAAATCTATCCATTTGGCTACTAATTTTAGGATATCATATTTTTCTTACTGCAGGGTAGTACTCCATTGTGTAGATGTACCACAGTTTGTTAATCCATTGTTCAGTTGAGGGGCATCTAGGTTGTTTCCAGGTTCTTGCTATTATGTAATGCTGTTATGAACATAGTTGAGCTAATGCTTTTGTAGTGCAAATGTGCAACTTTAGAGTATATGCCCAATAGTGGTGTTGCTGGATTCTTGGGGAGACTGATTCCCAGTTTCTGGGAAACCGCCATACTGCATTCCTGAGTGGCTAAACAAGCTGACATTGCCACCAAAAATGGAGTAGTGTTCCCCTTGCTCCGAAACCTTTCCAGCATAGGTTGCCATCTGTGTCTTTAATCTTGGCCATTCTGACAGTCATAAGGTGGTATCTCAAAGTTGTTTGATTAGCATTTCACTGATGGCTAAAGATGTTGAGTGCTTTTTCAAGTGCCTTTCAGCCATTTGTAATTCACCTGAGAATACCCTTTTCATTGTTGAACCCCATTTTTTGATTGGGCTATTAAAGGTTTGGGGCTCTACTTAATTGAGTACTCTATATGTTTTAGAGTTCAGTCCTCTGTCACTTGTATAGTTGGTTAAAATCTTTCCCATTATGTAGGCTGTTGTTTTGTCTTATTGACTATGTTCTTGTCTTTGCAGATTCTTCTCAGTTTTAGGAGGTTCCACTTATTGATTGTTGTTCTTAATGCCTGTGCTGCTGCTGTTATATTTAGGAAGTGGTCTCCAGTGCCAATGCATTGGAGTGTATTTCCCACTTTCTTTTCTATCAAGTTCAGTATGGCTGGATTTATGTTGAGGTTTTTGATCCACTTGGATTTGGATTTTGTGCAGGGTGATAGGCTTGGATCTTTTTGCATTTTTCTAGACACTACCATACAGTTATGCCAGAACCATTTCTTAAAGATACTATGTTTTTTCCATTGGATATTTTGGGCCTCTTTGTCAAAGATCAGGTGTTCATAGGTGTGTGGGTTAATGTCCTGGTCTTCAACTTGACTCCTTTGATCCACCAGTCTGTTTTTATGCCAGTACCAGGCTGTTTTTATTAGTGTGACTATATAGTATGACTTGAAGCCAGGGATGGCGATGCCTCCTGAGGTTCTTTTGTTGAGCAAAATTGTTTTGGCAATCCTGGCTTTCCTGTTATTCCAAATGAAATTGAGTATTGTTCTTTCAAGGTTTGTAAAAAAAAAATGTGTTGGTATTTTGCTAGACAGTGCATTGAATCTGTAGATTGCTTTCAGTAGAATTGCCATTTTTGCTATGTTGATCCTACCTATCCAGGAAAATAGGGTATCTTTCCATTTTCTCATATCCTCTTCAATTTCTTTCTTCAATGAATAAAAGTTTTTGTCAAGTAGATCTATTACTTCTTTGTTTATAGTTACTCCAAGGTATTTAATGTAATATGCAGCTAAACCTATTGCATTAAAAATGTTGTCAATCAAAATGTATATTTCTTCTATCAGAATTTTTAAATTTATCTAATATTTATTTAATGTAAATCTGATTAGAATATAATATTGGTATTGCACAAATTCTATTTGGTGTTCTTAATGAATTCCCAGAGTGAGAAGTTAGGGGAAAGCTGAAATATTAGAGACAAAGAAACATGTCAGCCAGTTCTCACCTCGCCAACTCACTGAAATGCATAAAGTTCTGTCTCAATAGATCCTCCAACTCAATACTTCTGAGTCCTTAGCTGAAAGAAAATGCAGGCAAAACTGAACTCCTTCCTCCTCTTTCTCCACCAAGCTATCTCACTTCCTGTTTCAGCATCCCTAGTGATAGAATTAAAAACATAGCAGCACTACCTAACAATGTTTGGCCTTGAGCTGGCAGACATCCAGAGAAACTCTGTCTCCTGTGTGCTGAAACTAAAGACATGGGTCACTACTCCTAGATATTCATGGCTTGAGTCTGCCCTCTGATATTTCAGGCTAATTTTTTATTACATATACAACATATCCACATATACTATCTTTATAAAAACTGAAAAAGATTGATAAATAATTATTAAAACTGCTCTGGGTTTATTGGATAGATTAAAATATAGTTTGTTGATTTCTCTGCTTAAAAAATCCTTGGGAGTTATACTGCTAAAAAGAAAATAAAAAATTATAATCATATTTATTAGCATTAATCATAATTACTGAGATCTGTAAAAATGTTGGCTGAAAATTATATACGTAAAAACATTTATAGCATATATAAAAGCTGAGTTATATCTCTGTTATAATTAGGCAGCCAGTACCATGTTATTTTATATATTTGAAATAATATATAACTGTAAATTTTACATTGTTTTGTATTGGACATCAATCCATGCTCTTTCATATTTCAGTGAAAATCTGCTATGTGTAAATAATTGGACCAAAATTACTAAACTTTATATTCACTGTTATATCTTCCAAATATTCATAAGACATAAAACTTTTATTTTCTTCATCTGGACATCCATGTGTAACACCATCTGGCAACTGCTTTGTTATTTGTAAAAATAGTTACATTTTCTTCAAATATAAGTAAATATTTAATAATATCATTATATCACTTGTAATATACTTAATTATGATTGAGAAAGAATGAATAAACAATGATTGTGGGTTGTTAAACAGATGTACTTAAAATTTTTTGAAGTAACTATAAATCAGTGATGCAGACTTGAAATAAGAACAAAACAATCAAAAATGTTAAGGTTTCTAAATACTTTTATTATGAGCTTTAAGGGGTAAAATTATTATTTTTCATTCAAATTATTAGGCTTTCAGTTGGGACAGAATTCTCCTTGAAAGTAAGATGCTTACATCTCCCACTGGTGCAAAGGCTATTTCAATAGAAGATGGAATTGGGCTTGACGGAGTAAAAAAGATTTATAAAATTTTATTGGCACAGCGTTTAACATTACTAAAGAACCAATAAATATTTCAGTAAAGTCTCTCTGAATATTCTACTTCTTTTTAGCAGTGTTACCTGAGCATCAGGTACCAGAGTTGTTTTGCAAATGCCTGAACTAAGACTGGGATACACAATTTTTCATTTTGAGTGGCACTCTATAAACATAAGCTGAACAAGGACAACAATAACAGAAATGCCAAACTGGGTGGGGAAAAGACCATAAGGCTTTAACCCTACACATAGAACCTGAGACAAACTGAAAATGCTGGGAGCAAGGAAATATATTCTTTGCCAGGAAAAAGTACACTGATTGGTTATCCAATATCAAACAGCATACAATGAAAGCATGTGTACAATTAGCATATAGATGATCTTTGTCTTTAAGACCCAAAGTTAACCAACATGCACTTTAGTATAAACCTTATGTAATCATCATAACCTTTATATATGTCTGTATCAATTTACTTATACTTCATTGAAAATTTTTACATCAATGTTCATCAGGGACATTGGCCCTTACAATTCTTTTTGTTGTGTCTTTACCTGGTTTTGATATTATAGTAATGCTAACTTTTGACAATGATTTTGGAAATGTTCCTTCTATTTCTATTTTTTTTTAATAATTTAATAGTTATTCATTGTGGATTTTTTTTGTAAGTCTGGTAGAATTCTGTTGTGAGTTCATCTTCATCTAGACATCAGTTTTCTTTATTAGAAAGGACTTTATTGCTCTTCTCATCACCTCACTTGTTATGGATTTATTTAATTTTTGATTTCCTCTTGTTCTAACTTTCATCCTTTGAATGAATCCAGAACTTCATCTATGTTTTACTTTAAAGATTTGATAACTAAATTGAGAATATATAGGTAAAAAATTGCAGTTGAAGTTTGGCAGGCCTTGGGAGAAGTTGGGGTTTAGAGAAAAGGGGTACAAAGAATATTTTAATTTTGTGTATAAAATTCTAAAGACAGAAAAGGCCTTTAAGATAGAAAATGCATACATTTCCTGATTAAATTACTGAAGAGCTCTAGAAATCCAATTTTTGTGTAAATAAAAGTTTAGTGGAACTTTCAGCAAGTTTTATATGATAAAAGCAGCACACTTTAAATGGATCTCATATCAATGAAATTATCAGATTCTGAGCAGTTTACAAACATAAATGTGTTCTTGATGGCTTTTTATCTTTCTTTAAAAATAAAAGGTAAATAAACATTTGTAAGCCCATTACTTTGTATGGAAACATGAAAACTGGAGTTTGTATTCAAAGCACATACAAGGTATGAGCTAATTTATATATTAAAATACATATATGCACTTGTATATGAATATATAAATATTTTGAGTGCATTTATACAAATGCAAATGTGGAATATTTTTAGGAAGTTCAATTCTGTATGCAGAGTCAATCAATAATCCATTAATAATAGAAGATATTGGTTTCTTTACAACAGTTTTCTCCACAGGGATAGAAATCTGAGAGCTTCACTGTTACAAATTATCACAAACTAATTTCATGAGTATTTTATTAGTGCCATTTAATTTTCTTACATGTTAAATTATTTCTTTTCTAAACACATTGTTATTCTTATGTTTATGACTCATATTATTGAACTTGGCCTTACTTAGGAAATGTAACTAAAGTTTTAAATAACTTTCTGAAATATATTGTGAACACAATGTATTGGGAGATAATCAGATTTAAATAAAATGTAAATTTTCAAAGGTTTAATTATATGTTTGCTGTTACAAAGTACCTTGTTCTAGTCTACCGACCTTATGTCTACAAATAATTAATTGTAATTATTTTAATTTTGAGAATCAGGCAGTATTGTTTTTTTTTATAGTTATAAAATTGTAGAGATGACCCCCGAAGCACCTGCATTCACATCAAATGACACAAAATTATGTTAATAGCAACAACTATTTATTTCATAATTATTATTTTCAAAGAGAGAAACTGGAAATTTCTGAAAATTGCCTTTGACCATCATTGCAGTAACCTCCTTAATAGAAATGTTTACATCTCTAGTATCAAACAACTTAAAATTCTGAGTATTTTTTCCAGCATGTGGATTGCAAGCAACTGAATAATGAAACTCAAACCTTTACATATCTTTTAACAGGCTTAGAAATCTTCTTGCTACTAATTTTGTTCTGCTACCTGAAGAGATTGTGTAGCTTGGTGAGGAATGAAGTAGGTGGTAAAGTTTATTTAAGTAATAAATTAAGGAATTAAAAAAAAATAAAGAAGACTCAAGGGCCAAGTGAACAACTATTAAAAAATAAACCTTATTAAATAATAATAGTGAATCAAATGTTGATATTCACTGTTCTAATATTTATTAAGACTAATTATTCTCTCAAAATATAAAATTATTTGTTATTTTGGTTACATTATGTGTGGTCTACAAGGTAGCTTGTATAAGGGATAAAATAAAATTATTTTATGTAAGTCACCACACTTGACATTATGCAACTAATATTCATTTATTAACCTATGCATTTAGCAGCCTGATGGACAGTGCTAAAAAGGGATTCACATTTTTCTTATCAGCTTTAAAGCAGAAATGTCTGCTCATTTGGCATCACATTTTAAAAACCAGTAATAAGTTAAGGGAATGTATAATTGTAGAAAAAATATTCTAGCTTAAAAATACAATTGAAAGTTCATTACACACATCTTTATTTGTTCAACTTCTCTTGTAACTAACCTAACTTTGTGAGGGGAAATCATACCCAGCTGCTCTTTCTCATGTGGGTTAGACAAATGTGTAAGACTGTTTTACATCAATACACACACAAAAATGAGTATTTCAATTTCAACTTTCTCAAATATTCTCTGACACCATTGAGTTGTTTAGTTTATATCCTTCATTTATCTTATTAGTAGAACAGATAACAATATCCTTTTAAAAATAAACTATACACAAGATGGCAGAGCAAGTTAAGGCACTCCAGCAAAGGGGAATGATCTGGATTCCATCTCTGGAATTGACACAGTGACGAAAAAAGAGAACTCATTTGAAAAAGTTGTTCAATGGCCTACACAACCAGCCCAGTCATATGCAATGGCACACATACATCCTCAACAATAAAAGCATAAAATGTAAGTTAAAAGTATTTGCTATGTGTCCAAACATTCTTAAATTAAAACTAGACCAAAAAAAGTAAATTTTCTTGTGCATGCATTTTTGAGTGTATTTGCAAGTGTGTGTGAACATATTTGTGTGTACATTTGAAAGCCAGAGGACTCTCTGCCTTAAGTTTGAGACAGGAGCATACTAATTTGTATAGCCAGGCTGCCAGCATACTCTAGAGATCGTTCTCCACCCTCTCATTCTTAAGTCACTGGAACTTATTGTATCAGCCCAGCTTTTGCACAATTGCTGGTGCTGGCACTTGGTCTCCAGTGCAGCAAACACTTTACCAACATAGGGACCACTTCAGACCCCAAGCAGTGCCTTCTACAGTAGGGCATTCTGTGTTCTTATGTTTTGTGTGTATGCAGAATTTGCAATCAGCATAGGGCACTGAATTTTAGAGTAATACTATAAGAATCAATAGACTATATCACAATAAGTTGATATAATGCACCCCAGTTGAATATATCTGCTACAAAGCACCCTTTAATACATCTTAGGAGCAAAATATTAGTAACTTTATAACCATCTTATGTTAATTATCAATATTACAATTAAAATGAAATGTGAGTTTAAAATCACAACATAGTGTTTTAAAGGTGTGATACAGTTTTGTTTCAATTCTAAATTATTCAATAATAAAGAAAACAAGGTGTCAATAGAATAAATCTCAAAGGAGAAATTTTGTGTGTCAACTTTTTCATAGAGAAGGCAGTGTGGGCAACAAGATTCTGTATACATGAGGTTTATACAAGAACCATTAGCAGTTTCAGTTAACTCGATTGCAAGTCTAATCTGTTTTAAGCAAGTAGCTTTATCTAAACAAGTAAAATCTTCAGAAGATGCTGTCTGTCTCCAGTTCTTTCTGATCTGATTCAAATTGACTTTAACACTTGATACCTTCTCATAGTTAGAGTGTCTTAATAGCAAATAGGAGTATGCAGTCAAAAAAAAAAATCCAATACAGTGTTTCAAAATCAAGTCCAAAAAAGTATAGTACGTAAAGTTAGGATGCAGTGAGGCTAAAAATTAGTCACCCACACAAACTTCTTTCACCCCACAAAAAAAAGAAAAGAAAAACAAACTCAGATCAGACCTGTATTTTCTACTTAGGTCTCCTTGGTCCCAATCTCACCCATGTTTAAAAACTGAAAATGAGTATTTGAAAATTTTGCTAATTTTGAATACATGTTATATACGTGAACAAATAAAAGTCAAGTTTAATTTTTTACTTTTATTATCTGTAATCAGCCACAACCAGCACTGGAAAACAGATAGATTTCCACCCTTTGAGAAGTTCTACTGGCAAGACGTAACAAATTAAATTAACATAACTTAAAACTTCATCAACAAAATAATTTCCTATCAATTTTAAACATAGAAGAATTAGTATGGCAATTTTCTTTCACTTTTACAAAATGTGGGAGTATTTTAAAGAATCAAATGAACCTAGGAACATACTCAACTGAATTTTTGAAAAGCTCCTTCTCCTATCCATTCTAGACAAGTTTTGATCATTGGACAAATTGAGTTTTTTTTTAGTTAGTTCACTCTTACATTATTTATCTAAGAACTGACTTTCCTCTGATCTGCTTCCACTTTTCCTTCAATTATCAGACACACATCTCTCTATCTGCTTTTTCACTCACTTTGTACTATCTCAGAGTAAAGTTAAGACCAACTTGGAATTTTCCTAATTTACTCTTATGACCCAAATTCACTTTAATTCTACTCCCAAGATGACAACTACTATGAGGAGATTTTTCCCTTTTATTTAAGACTTAAAACAAAAAGTATTTTTTTAACTTATTAAATTATTTTCTTACATTGGGGTGAGGATAAGATACAGCATTTGTCTCATGTGTGTGAAGCTATGGGCCAATGGCCACCACCAGCTTAGAGAGTCAATGCTTTACATTTAAAATTGCATTCATATCTTACATTTTCATATTAAAATGGAACAAGAGTTCAATCTATTTACTTCTTGCACAGAAGAGCTTCTATACCCCCCTCTCTTAATATTACTATAGCTTTACTAGTTTATGTTCAGTTACAAACCCACTGGTTTTATCTAGAAAGGTACTCAGTTGGAGATGTAGGAGAATGACAGGATGTGGTGACTTAGTGAGAAAAAAAGATCTCAGAGCCCACAGATTTGTATTGCATGTTGTAGAAGCACACAGCCAGCTGGTCTGATGGAGCCGAGGTTACCCTGTTTCAGGTAGTGTGACTGGGTATGTACACTTGCTTTCTTCTGCTGAGCCAGCTTGGAGTCAGCAACTGTGCCTGATGATTGGGACTGATGATCATGGAGATGCTGTAAGTCAATGAGAGAGAGTCAACACAGCTAGAGGAGTCTTTGGCTACTGATGTTGTTGGGAAGATATATAAGGTTCTCCCTATTTCTGAATAAAGGAGTCTGTGAGTCTGTAGGTCTGAGAGATGGTGGACTGCCTTTTGTTTTAAATGAGTCTATGTCTGCTTCTTGCCTGATTCACAGTGCCTATATCCTTGGCATCGTGCTTCCTCATTCCCTCTCCTAAGGGGTGTACAGATAGAATGCCCTGCAACATCAGGTGAGTACATGGATCAGATCTATCAGAAACTGCAAAGGTCCCCAGAAATCACACCATCATCAATGTTCTGGCATAAACTTTCCTATGTATCCAGTTGAAATAACTATTAATATGGGAAAGGCTTCTGAGGGATTCCAATGAATAATAAACATTGGTGGAGATCGTAGAAGTTAAGAATTGAATAAATAAAGCAATTGACAAAGATTGAAAGCTTAGAAGAACGAGTGTCTTACAAAATTATTGGTTCACATTTTACATAGCTGTGCAGCAATGCCTTTCAGATTCAAATCCCTCCTGGAGATTAGGACAAGTTTAAAAATAACACAGATATTTACCATTCAAAGCACATGAAGCTTCTAGAATTCACAAGTTTATGTGAGCATACAATAGTTTCTGCCAAATGGAGACTCATAAGTCGTGTAGCTGCCTGAAAACTCCTCAGGGGACTTCCATGATGCAGCATTCTTGAATCCACATCCATATTATGATGAACATTAGAGTGACTGAGCTGGCCAACCCATGCATGTCCTGAAGAGATCTTCAATTGTGCTCCTACAAGTAAACCCGAAAAATTCACGGGAAGATTTCCTTGATCTCTCTCACTGCCTTCTCATTATGCAGTAAACAAAATCAGACTCCTCAAGAAAAGTAATAGTCCACTGAACATACAACCATATGTAAGACTCTTAGGGAACTAGGTTTAAAATAAATGTTGTAAAGCTGGGAAAATAGCTCAGTGATTAAGAGGACTATCTGTTCTTCTAAAAGACTGAGGTTTGATATACTAATGGGTAGTACATTTTTAATATTTTTTTAATTATCAGGAGTTTAAAAGGATCAACATATAGTTGTCAATTTTTTTAAAACATCAATATAGACAGCATGCACCAAAGATTAAATCAATGAATATGAAAATCCCAATAAGGGTCCTCATAGTCAAGGAATATACAGAAATAATGTGAGAATCTTTAAGGATCTTCCCAAAAATTAAGTAAAATGAGGGGAAGTCACAGCACAGCAATAATTCTAGTTTGAAAATAAAAGGACCATGTGATAAAACATCTTAAAATAGATATTTTACTTGTCTTACAGTAAAGAAAATAAGTTTTCCAAAAGAGAAAATAAAGCCTGGGTGAGCCATAATGTATCAGGTCTTTTAGCTTCACATAGATGCCCTCCTTTGCCCTATCACACACCCTTAACCCTCCATATATTATAATTCTATAACCAAATTTTCTTGTGATCAAGTCACTTTGTGGCTCAATAGAAAGCTTTCAAAGTTCCTGCACAGTTGCTCCGACATCTGTAGCAGCTCAGTGCAAGTCACGTGTGCTAGAGGCATTCAAGCATCAGGACACCTAAGTGTGGATAATTGTCAAGGTGAAGATCTGACAAAGGCTGGCCACTGACATAGTGCCTATTAAAAATGAAAGCTATGCCCATTGAGACTGAGTGGGAGAAAGTAATTTTCTCTTCAAAATAGAATTATTATTTTAATTCTGCAAACAATGAATATTTAGTATCTGCCAACTGAGAATTAGGAAATTATAATTTCATATGAGAATATTAGAATCTAACCTATTTTATTTTTTAATTAAAATGGCTATCACTTTTATTTCTATCAAAGTAAGAGGGTGTTATATTTTACATTTAATGTTAAAAGTTTTTATTATTAAAAAGTAGAATTCTACATTTATAGTCAAATATCATTATTCATTTAAATTTTTCAAATGAATAGTGATGTTTGACATCTATTCATATTCTTGTCTTTGTCATCTCTGTATGTGTATGTGTGTCTATATATTTGATTAATTATCTATATATAACCTTTGCTTATTTTCTCTTTATTTATTGAGTTTCCTATTTATTGAGTTTACAAATATATATTCTAGTTGTTTTTCAGCAATGTAATTTTTAGACACTTCTTTGAACATGTGGCACTATTTTTGTGCTATGTTTATATGAAGAGAAGAAATTATTTATTTGATGAAAGACAAATTACAGTTCTTCAGGGGATAATGTATTTAGTGTTAATGATATAGCTAAAGAATTATAGCTTAATTACAACATTTTCTCTATCTTTTTCTGTGCTTTATGCCTTAATATTTTATTTTGGTGTTTGGACTTTTGAAAATAATGAAACTTCTCATAACCCAGATGCATTTGACCAAGGAATACATTTCTGGAATATTAATCATCATTCAAAATTAAGACAAAACTATGGCTCTGGATTTATTGTCTTACAGTCATGAGAAATAATGACACAGACAATGCAATAGAGGAATAAGCAAAGCAATAGCAGACTATTAAATGCAACAAAGAATGAGAAATTAAGAACACATAAGATGCACTGCTGAGAACAGCATTGGTTTAGATGAGAGAGAAAGTGCTGAGCTGTTTGACCAGGGACTTTGAATGGTACTTTGATAGAAAATGAAAAAAAAAAAGATTATAATGTTTATTGAAATTGGCTAATCCTTTGTTCTTATCACAGCAGAGTCAATGGATATCCACTCACATACCTCTTGGGCTAACCAATTATTATTGCATTGTGCTCCATAAATTAAAATGGTAGTCAGAAGGTGAAGATCTCCTCTGTCTTTTGTTTGTTTGTTGATTACCTACCATTAGCTGTTGACTGTGGCTCTTTAACTTGACTAACATTTCCAGTCCTTTCATATGGCAGATGCTGTTGGCTCTCAATTAAAATATGTTCTCCTTGCTTTCCAATTTACATTGCCAGCTTATAGTCTGATCATGTGCCTTTCCCCCTTACTGCTTACAGAGTGCTAAACCCTACTTCAGTATGGTCTACTTTTAAAAGTGTATTTATGGTAAAATATATGGCAATGGCTTGGTTAAAATTTAAGCTTTCCAGTTCAGGAAGCTATAATTAATTATTATAAAGTGAGTAATTGATATACATGTAGTTGTTATAGTTCTTAGGGCTATATTGTAGCAGATGAAGTGTGCATAATTACTCTTCCTCAATGACTCCATCTTCTGACTTTATTTTCAACATGGCAGAAGAAGCAACATAGTTCTGTATATTCTCCTTTCCATGAGCATTGATGGCATTTATCAGGAATTTGCTCCCACAATCACATACTTTGCAATATAATAGAACCTAGTATCAAATCACTGAGGACCCACAATCACTAAGGAGAAAAGGCTCTGAGTATCTCATTCTGGGTGTATCTAAAATAAGCTATTTGTTCCTGGTGAACTCATACTATATCCTAAATGTGGCGATTATTATTCCATAGGTGGGGAAGTGATCCAAATGTAAAAGAGAAAATGAATAGAACACAAACATTCATTTTCCTCAACTTCTTGACTATGGGTGATGTGACCACTGCCCTGTTGTCAGAATTTCTCTGCCATGATGGACTAAACCTTAGAACTGTGAGCCAAAACAAGCCCTTCCTTGAATTACCTTTTCCAGAGATTTTTATGATCATGAAGCCAGTAACAAACACACCTAACCAAAGCCTCAATTCTTAACATTTTGGGGAGATGTGTGATATAAACATCAGACAATAGAAAATACATGTCTATGCAAGGTTCACAAAGTTCACAATTGTAAGATGTGAACTTACAGGTAAGGCCACCTATGAGAGACTGCATAAACAAAAATTTTACCAAGATTCTCCTTAGAGATGAATAGTCAGTAACTGAGAGTGCTGCTTTGTTTTGAAGAGTTGCCTATCAACAGAGAAACTTCAAGACTCACTTTCTGAAAGCATAGGGATGAATTAAGAATATTTTAGAACAGTGATTCTAAGAAGTAAATATAATAGTGTAGCAAAATTGTGGCATTTAACGAGGTTTTTTTTTTTACCTACATGATGTTATATTATCAAATGGGTTTAATTGTATTCATATGAAGAAAATTTACTACAGAAAATCAGTGATAAAGCTTCAAAACAATACTGTTCCCTCTATAATTTATGTTGTCATTTGAATTAGTCCATTGTTTCATACAATGAGTAAAGCTTTGTTTAACTTTGCCAAATTGACTTAAATTACAAATGCAATCAACATCTTTATATTGTTGGAGAATATCCCTAATTATTGCATTGTATCAACACTTAATCATATAATCACTGAAAACTCGTAAGGAACTTCAAATATCAGACACAAACACAAAAAAAAATAAAAATAAAAGTGCTTGAATGTTTGGAAATTATATTGCATTGTGTTTTGTAACCAACTGTGTCTTGTAAAATTAAAAACATTTGTGTACCACTGCTGACTGAATCTGTCTAGTCTCTTAAATCATGGGACTTCAAGAACATAGGAAGGATATAGCATCAAATATGTTGAATTTTCTGAATCTTTAAGATATTTTTCTCTCAGAAAACTGGGAATCCATCTCCCCAAGGATCCAGCAATAACACTCTTGGGCATATACCCAAAAGATGCACATCCGTACCCCAATGGCATTATCTCAACTATGTTAGCAGCATTATTTGTAATAGCAAGAACCTGGAAACAACCTAGATGTCCTTCTGCTGAAGAATGGATTAACAAACTGTGGTACATTTACACAATGGAGTACTATTCAGCAGTAAGAAAAAATGATATACTAAAATTTGCAGGCAAATGGATGGATGGATTTGGAGAATATCCTCCTGAGCGAGGAATCACAAAACCAGAAAGGTAAGCAGGGGATGTACTCACTCATTAGTGGACTTTAAACAAAAAGAAAAGCATGTCTAAGCTGCAAACCACAACCACTGAATAGTCTGAAGCACCTTTTACCAGCATCTTGGAGCCCTTTCCCAATACAGGGAGACCTGACACAGTCTTGTTGTTGGGATGAGGAAAGCAGATTTCCCTGAAGTGAATGCTGAACTAAGCCACCTTGAGACCTTGGGACCTCCTGCCCTTGCTGAGGAGGAGATAAGGAGATGGGGAGAAGAGAGAATGACTGGGAGGGACAGGAGGGGGAAGGGAGTCTGAACAAGGGGATATATGGATTAAAAAAAATGAGACTTTATTCATAATAAAAATGTTCTAGATATTATGAAATCTAATATATATACACACACACACATATATATATATAAACTTTCCAAATGCAAAACTAACAATTTAATTTCTAGATAAACTTGAGCCTTGAACAACATGGTTAAGGCTTTGATGCACTTCCTTTATTGAAATATTTTTCCTCTGAAACTAGTTCTTTCATCTCATTTTTCTGCTTTCTTTTATTGCTTAGTAATCCTCATGGTTTAGCAGTAATTAAAAACTGTAACAATAAGAACAACTACCAACATAACAAAGGATAGGTAAATTGTATGCTGATATTGTATAATTTTTTTCTAAAAATTGTGCTATTAAAAGTAACCATATATATTCTATTATTCCATTTATGTAAATCTTTGCTAAACTGACTAAAATTGCAAATGTAATCAAGAACTTTGTGGTGTTCCAGTCTATCCTTAATTATTGCCTCTGTGTCAATAGTTAATCATACAGTAACTGCAAGTTCCTAAGACAGAAAACATTTAAATGACTCCTTCATTTGTCAAATGTAAAAACATATAACAGAAGATATGTGAATAATAATGTTGAAGATTTTCATTTTGCTAACTCTGTTTTCACAAAGAGGTAAAAGTAATCGCCAATGAGAAAGAATAATAAATAATCCAAAAATGTAATCATTTGACTTTATGAGATATTGTCTGGAAAGTTATTGGATTGCTAAAAGGATTTAGTTTATCTTTACTCTTAATTTGGTGAAAGTATTTGCCAATTCAATTTAAGTACATATAATACATTACAAGCAAAATTTATCTCAAATTCATAGTGGGTAGATTATTTGTTTAAGAAGTAGATAATAACAAGGAGGCTGAATAGTATCCCATTGTGGATATGTACTAGGTTTTAATTATCCATTCATCAGCTGATGGTCATATAGGCTGTCTCTAGATTTTCATTGTTATGAATGAAGCATCAGTGAACATGAATGGGCAGGTAGCCCTGTAGTAGGACATAGAGTTTTGGAGGAATATGCCCAGGAGTGGAATAACTGGTTCATGTGATAGACTTGTTTTTAGATTTTAAGGAGCTTCTATACTGATATCCATGGAGCTTATATACTAATTTTCATCCACATCAACAGTAAATAAGTGTCCATCTTTCTCGACACCCATGCCACCATTTGCTCTTTTGATCTCAGTCATTTAAACTGGCATGAATTAAATATCCAAATTGTTCTCACAGATAGCTAACCATATTTACTTTTTATATTTCTCAGAAATCTGCATTCTTTTGAGAGTTCTGATTAGTTAAGTATCATAATTTTTAATTATGTTATTTGTTTCTTTAGGGTTTAGTAGTTTGCTTTGTTTGCTTTTTTAATTCCATTTGCAATCTAGGTAACAAATATCTGTTATATGTATAGTTTGTAAGTTTTTCTTTTGTTTTATTTTTCCTCTCTAGAAGCTGTCTCTTAACTTAAATGATGGTTTGCTTTAATGCAAAGCATTTTAGTTTCCCATTTTCCAATTGTTGGGCTTAATGCCAGGATCCTACTCAGATCCCTATAAGTTATAGAATACTATTTACCTGTAAAGAAGAATATAATTGTGATATTGAAGGCATGCCATTCTGCTCCCCCCACAAACACTACTGGCTATGGCTATTGATCTTGGTTACTATCTAATACTTAGAGATAAAACACTGTTCCTGGGGATAATACATGAATGGAACTGGAGATAATCATTCAGAGTAAGGTAACTCAGGCAAAGTAAGGCCAAATAATGCATATCATTTTTGAAACAAGATACTGTGATTACATTGAAGTATTCATGTAAGTTAGAAAATCAGTTAAAAGGCATGAAGTGGGGGTTCAAAGAAATACAAGAATATAGGCAGCATAAATGAGAAAAAGGAAATTGTGGGATAGGAAGGGTAAAGTGGGGTAGGAAGCTGGGAAGTCAAGCTAGAGGAGTGAGTATGGAAATGAATAACACTGAAGACCTTTGAATATGTCATATGAAAACTTACTACTGTATGGACTTCCTAATATATGTATATATACATATATATATATCACTGGTGAAATCTTTATATAAATATATATATATATATATATAATGTTGCCTTATAACAAGGATGATACTGTCCTTTTCAGAAGTCATTGCTATAAATTAAATTGCCCAATGCTAGATGTAGGTTGTCTTTTGCTAAGTTGATGGTCAGTGCGTTCCAATAGATATCCTCTCAAAATATTATATGACATTACCATTGTTCTTAAGTAATTTCAGAACTAGCTTATAAGACCCAACTCCTGAAGGCAGCACATGCCTGAATAATAGGGCAAGTAAAAAAAATCCATCCTGGAAACTTCATCTGTATCAGATAGTCTTCATAATGCTGATAGTGATTATTTATACTAATGAACAGAAAATTATTTAACACTCTTACACAACAGTGAATGTTATAACATATAATAATGGCTGTCTTGCTAAGATATGCCATTTGTACAGCAGTGAATCTTTCTGATTGTATTTAAGACCCATGCCAAAGATGGAGCTCATTCTATTAAAAATTAATGAAAGGCTAGATTATAAACCTTAGTAGAGAGCCTGCTACAATAATTCTGGTAAAGAAATACAGTATTAAATTGCCTCCTAAACTCTCATTTTTAATTTCCATTTTTTTATTGCTTCTTTCAATCTTTATCAAGAAAGCTTCTTTATTCAGTAGATAGAGATTAGTATAGAGATCCATAACTAGTCAAAATGTAGAGAGTAAAAATGCAGAGTATTGAATTCAATATGGGTATCTATGCTACACACCTTGTGTCAAAGCCTTGAAAACCTTTCATAAAGCAGAAATGTTGTGAGAGGCAGGAATAATGGGCATCTGCAAGGAAAGATTATTTACTAGATGTATCAAGGCCATTACACACACCAACTAACAGCAACTGAGATTGAGTGCACAACATGGATACAAGATGTACTCAGCCCAAATTCCAGTAAGGACAGGGGAGGGGCTCATGAAATCTCACCCATACATAAAGAGTAACTCATAATTAGTGACTTCTGGGGAAGCAGAGTACACTTTCTTTAGGTATGTGACCTTGAAGTGATTGCTTCTTTTTTTTTAGAGATGATCCCAAAGCCATGCATATCCAGTCAGTATCAAGTAGACTTTGTATCAAAGAAGAAAAATCACGAGCATGGAGTTAGCAAGAGGAAGTGGTATAAGAAACAGTGTAGGAATTTGGAGGGAGGGAACATAAGCAGATTAAATAAAAAGCCATTATATCCATATATTAAATAATGATTTTCATACTTTTTCTTCAGTATCTACTCCACATGGAATACTCTTGTATTTCTTCTTATCTCCCACATGACATAACATTGACACAGTTGTATCTATTAACACATCCTCAAATATCTGCACACTATATGAATAAGAATTTTAGATCTTACACCAATGAACTCATTAGTATTCAATTTGGAGAATAATAGTTCCTTCAATGAAAACACATGAACTAGAGACAGTGCTATATATAAGTCATAAATACATAAAGTAAAATTTGAAGAGCAATTTAATTCTAAAGCCAGATAGTCACATAAAATTCCAAGGCAATAAATAGAGTAATAAAAAATAATTTCATGTAAACCAAAGTAATAAAACTGACTATATATATAAAAATTTAATAAAGTAAATAAAATGTGTGGAATAGTGTGAAATTTGATTCTACAAAATAAATAGCATGTGGCAAACTTTTAAACTCTTAATTTAGTTATTAAAAAATTTAAAATAAAGAAAACACACACACAGGCACATGAAGGCCAAACACAGAATCTGTCCATCATAATACTATCAAAATTTAAAAAAAAACATAATATGAATATTCAAAAGTAAATACCATATAAGCAATGCATTTAATTTTTGTAGATTTATTTTAAAACAGTTTCAAAAATTACAGACACTTACACAATGTGACAAATTATAGAAATCAGTCACTAAACACTGAGTTTAAATTGTCACTAAGTTTTAAAGAAAGTTGAGGATTAAGAGTCAACTAAGGACATCTGATACAGTGTAAGGAGACTGTTCTTCCTATATCCATGGCCCAGTAGGGCTTTTCCAGAAACTCCAAATGTCTTTACCTCAAAAGAAAATACAACTAAAATTTCCACCAGCATGCAGAGAAATAATGTTATCAGTGTTAGGTTGTTACAATACTGTACCCACGCCCCCACCTCCAGGGCTTCTCTCCAAAGCTTCTGATGTGTGTGTCTACCCTTTAAAATCTCCAACCTCGTGGAAGACTTTCTCTTTTTCTCTTCCTCTCTGCCCCCTACTCTCTTTCTCTCTCTCCTGTCTTCCCTTCCCCTTTCCCCTCCTCAATAAACCTAATATAGCTTCCTTGGCAGTGTCCTGGTGAGTTCTTTTAACATGTGAAATACTAACAATCAGGAGGTTTTAATTTCTGTATTAATTTCTGAACTGGTTAAGTTCTGTCTCAGCAGCTCTACTAAAACTTCAATATTTTGATCAAAATTCCATTAGACATCTTTTGAAGTCAGTCAATCAAGAAGCAGTAGCTTTAATGAGTACCCACAGGGCAAGGAACTTCTACCCTGCCTTTTCAATTGGTTCTTCTGAAAAAGATTTTTTTAAATCAACATTTATGAGGTAACGTATTTTCAAGTGCCACCTAATAGATTTAATATTTCCATTGCAATTAATTATTCATTGTTTTGTATTGTATTTATAATTACTTGACTTCCCCAAAGACATAATTTTTCAGCAAAAGTAAAAAATAATCAAGAAAAAAAATAATCAAGAGAAAGCCAGTTTTGTAGGCTTTCATATTCCAGAAGACAAGAGTGGGTGGCATTTTTCTTCTAGTGAAATATATCGCTATCAAGTAGCAACTATTTTCTAGGAAGTGATATGCAAACTAAAAAATTTTTTAAAAATAACATTTTGCTTAGTTTTGTTAAAAAAAGCTTTCTACAAATTTCAAAATGCAATATTAATTACAAAAACAAAAAGATTTAATACTCATCAACAGCAAACCAAGAGAAAAAATTATGAAAAAAAAGAAATTCTAATAGAAATAATATATAATTATAATTGCTTTTAAACTGATATCCATGTATTTAATACCAGAATTTAAAAAACAAAAATATGTAGACTATTCTTTGTTTTCTACTGATAACAGTTAGGGCAGTATCTTAATTTTGCATTTTATTGATTTTAACAGTGTTATATTTCATCTTTAAGTAGCATAAAATTTACTGAGCTATTAAGCTTGATGCTGAAATTTATGGTACCTTAATAAATATGGTATCACAGATAGTTTTTCCTTAAAAATTTGTATGTCTCATAAAATTTAGGAAGTCAAATATGGTTAATAATGTGCTCTCCTCATTCCTGCCATTTGATTTGACAAGGCTCAATATGAGTGGTATGGAAAAGGCACAAACCTTTCTTAGGAGGATCTGCAAAACCACTCAGCAGAGAGCTTGACAGTGAGCAGTATAAAACTTGAGAATATTGAAGCTATCATCTACAATGTGATCATTATCATCACTTTAGCTTAATTTACATAATTTTATCTTGAGACTGTTACAATTTTTCTAGTTATTCTATATGTGATGAATCAGACTTTGTGCTCATTTTTTTTGATTAAACATCTATTTTCGTTTTGTTGTTGCTGTTGTGTAGATAAATTCTTGGTGTGTCAGTATATGAGTCCTTGGATGCTTAGGTAACTTTTTGAAGGCCTGACAATATGATTCAACAAATAAAAACTTGCTGCCAATCCCAAAGACCAGAACCTTGTCACTTGGACCCACATGGTGGATACAACTGAAACAGATAATCAGATCTCTGCAGTGGGACTATGTTATTTTACACTGTAAATATTTGTCACTTCTACATGCATACATAAATGTTTAAATAGATATAGGTTCCTCTGTTTAATTATGGATTTGATCCATATTCTTATCAGCCAGGAAGAAAGGTTGTGTGAAGGTCATATATTATCATGGCTTTTTGTATTTTAGCAAAACATCAGACATAGAGTCCTTTGGTCCAGCCTTTATGATTTCATATTATTGGAGCTTATATTGTTTCTCTGGGTTATAGCTTCCTATAAATTTGACGTAGCTAACCCAAGAGAAAAAGTCTTCACAAACATCTACATAAACTTTGATTATATGAATGATTTTGAAGACTGGTATCTTCCAAACTACAAAGTGATCTTGAAATGTATGTAATTTTGTTGAATTGAGTGCCCCATAAGTTTATCACTGGTCTATATTCCTAAACAGAGAATTTGAGGGAAGCCAAGTTTTTACATATATAAACAATTAACAATTACGAAAGTTATGTCATCCAACTTTTCAATAAACAGTCAAGAATTTTTCTATGACTTTTTTGAACAAACCATCTATTATTACATTTTATATTTTCTTTAAAATTGTAGAATTAAAAATTATTATGCAAAACAAGCAATTAGTGAAAGTTTTAATTATCTTTATTATGATTGGCAATTTACTTTATGGTTTCAGAGGGTCTAGTACATAGACACATAGCCCTATATTACAGGATAAAGCATCATGTGGGAAACACATGCACTGGAAGACAGAGGTTCAATAATTGACAGGCAGGAAGCTGACAGAATGATCAAAGCATATGCAGTACACTACAAAACCCTCCCTCCAACGAAGCTGCAGGTCATACTGTTCTCCATTTCCCAGTAAATAGAGAACACCAATTTATGACTTCATAAATGGATTAATCCCTTCACTAGGTCAAGCCCTTTGGTTCTATCTGCAAATCAATGCAACAGATACACACTAATAGTGGTGTTCTTTATTGATCTCCAACATGGCTATCAATCACCTCAAGCTACCAATCACAATTTACCATCACAAAGTAGAGACTACAAAGGAATTAACAGCATCACAATACATTGTTGTATAAATTTTCTGCACCCTTGTGGGCCAGAGATTCAACCTACCCACAGCATTTTTTAACCCCCCAAAATGACTCAGATGCTTATAATAATTTTATGCTGTTTGGCCTATGTCTCAAGCATATTACTAGCTGGCTCATTCATCTTAATTCAACCCATTTCCATTAAACTGTCTGCCACATGGCCCATGGTGTGGCCCAGCTCACGTTGGTCCTACATGCTTCTTCTTTGGTAGCTAGATCAGGATTGTCTGACTCAGCATTTTCCTACCTGAAACTAAATTTCCCGCCTACTTCTATGGCACCTGACACAGGCCAAAAAAGTTCCTTTATTCAGAGAATGATTTTCACTGCATACAGACATTCCTACCATAATACATGACAATATATGCTGTTCTCAGAGTAAGCAGATAAATGGAGATATACTGCAACCCTGAGAAAGTAAGAAAATTTAAAGTATCTTTCCTGGTGTGACTATTGGAGAAGCCAAGTAGCCTGTACTTGAAGAAGTATAGTAATGTTCTTTATTATTATTATTATTATTATTATTATTATTATTAACAAAGAAGTAACACTTTCTATCCTTGTATATCTTTATTGAAGGTTCCTTCCCCTCCCGCCACATCAGGTAATTCTTTCTTCTCCACAACTCCCCAACCCCTCCCTGGGCAGGTAGCAGACAGTCCCATGGTCCCACTGATACAATATTGCTTATTTCAGTCTCCATTCCTGGCAGATCCAGTTTTCTCCCCCCTCTGTCAAGAGGGACTCAGGTGTTCCTCTAGGGGGAATGGGATCCAAGGAGTCAGTCCAGGGTGTTTCTGATCCCAAGCTGTTCAGTGGCTGTGGTTTGCAGCTTGGGCATGCTTGGCTTTTTTCTTGTTTGTTTGTTTAGAGACCACTAATGGGTGAGTTCATCCTCTGCTTATCTTTCTGAGTTTGTGATACCTCACTCAGGAGGATATTCTCCAAATCCATCCATTTGCCGACAAATTTTGGGATATCATTTTTTCTTACTGCTGAGTAGTATTCCATTGTATAGATGTACCACAGTTTGTTAATCCGTTCTTCAGTTGAGGGACATCTAGGTTGTTTCCAGGTTCTTGCTATACAAATAATACTGGTATGAACATAGTTGAGCTAATGCCTTTGGAATATGACTGTGCATCTTTAGGGTATACACCCACAAGTGGTATTGCTGAGTCCTTGGGGAGATTGATTGTCAATTTTCTGAGAAACTGCCATACTGCATTCCAAAGTGGCTGAACAAGCTTACACTCCCACCAACAATGGAGGAGTGTTCTCCTTGCTCTGCATCCTCTCCAGCATAGGCTGTCCTCTGTGTCTTTTATCTTAGCCAATCTAACAGGTGTCAGATGGTATCTCAAAGTTGTTTTGATTTGCATTTCTCTAATGGCTAATGATGATGAGTACTTTTTCAGGTGCCTTTCAGCCATTCGTAATTCCTCTGCTGAGAATTCCCTTTTTAGATCTGAACCCCATTTTTTGATTGAGTTTTTCAAGGTTTTGGGCTCTAGACTCTTGAGTTCTTTATATATCTTAGAGATCAGCCCTCTATCACTTGTAGGGTTGGTGAAAATCTTTTCCCATTCTATAGGCTGTCATTTTGTCCTATTGACAGTGTCCTTGGATTTACAGAAGCTTCCTAGCTTCAGGAGATCCCACTTACTGATTAGTGTCTGTGCCACTGATGTTATATTTAGGAAGTGGTCGCCTGTGCCAATTCATAGAAGAGTATTTCTCACTTTCTTTTCTATCAAGTTCAAAGTGGCTTGGTTTATGTTGAGGTCTTTGATCCACTTGGATTTGAGTTTTGTGCAGGGTAACAGGCTCGGATCTATTTGCATTTTTCTACACACTTCCATCCAGCTATGCCAACACCATTTGTTAAATATACTATCTTTTTTCCACTGAATATTTTGGGTCTCTTTGTCAAAGATCAGGTGTTCATAGGTTTTTGGGTTAATGTCTGGATCCTCAATTCTATTCCATTGATCTACAAATCTGTTTTTATGCCATTACCAGGCTGCTTTTATTACTGTAGTTCTATAGTATAACTTGAAGTCAGGGATGGTGATACCTCTTGAGGTTCTTTTGTTGAGTAAAATTGTTTTGGCAATCCTGGCTTTCCTGTTATTCCAAATGAAATTGAATATTGTTCTTTCAAGGTCCAAAAAACATTATGTTGGGATTTTGATGGGCAGTGTATTGAATCTGTAGATTGCCTTTAGTAGAATTGCCATTTTTACTATGTTGTTCCTACCTATCCAGGAATATGGGAGAGCTTTCCATTTTATATCCTTTTCAATTTCTTTCTCCAGTGATTTAAAATTTTTGTCAAATAGGTCTGTTATTTCTTTGGTTATAGTTACTCCAAGGTATTTAATACTATTTGCTGCTATTATGAAAGGTAATGTTTCCCTTATTTCTTTTTCAGCTCTTCTATCTTTAGTGTATAGAAGGACTACTGATTTCTTTGAGTTAATCTTGTATCCTGCTACATTACTGAAGGTGTTTATCAGCCATAGAAGTTCCTTGGAAGAATTATGTGGGTCACTTATGTATACAATCATATAATCTGCAAATAGAGAAGGTTTCACTTCTTCTTTTTCAATTTGTATCCCCTTAATCTCTTTTCATTCCCTTATTGCTTTAGCTAAAACTTCGAGAACTATATTGAATAGATAAAGGAAGAGAGGACATCTTTGTCTAGTTACTGATTTTAGTGGGATTGCTTTGAGTTTTTCTCCATTAAGTTTGATACTGGATGTCAGCTTCTTGTAAATCACCTTTATTATGTTTAGGTATTCTCCCTGCATTCCTGATCTCTCCAGGGCTTTAATAATAAAGAAGTGTTGGATTTTGTCAAAGGCTTTTTCAGCATCTTAGGATATGATCATGTGGTTTTATTCCTTTACTTTGTTTATATATTGGATAATGTTTACAAGTTTTCACATGTTAAACCAGCCCTGCATTTCTGGGATGAAGCGTACTTGGTCGTGGTGGATGATATCTTTTATACATTGTTGTATACGGTTTGCCAAAATTTGTTGAGAATTTTCGCATCAATATTCATGAGGGAAATTGGTCTGTAATTCTCCTTCTTTGTTGTGTCTTTGAGTGGCTTGGGTATTAGGGTAATTGTGGCCTCATAAAAGGAATTTGGCAATATTCCTTCAGTTTCTACTGTGTGAAATATTTGGAGGAGTAACGGTAGTAATTCTTCTTTGAATGTCTGGTAGCATTCGGCACTGAAACCATCTGGACCAGGGCTTTTATTTTGGGGAGGTTTTTAATGACAGCTTCAATTTCGTTAAGGGTTATAGGCCTGTTTAGGTAATTAATCTGATCTTCATTTAATTTTGGTAGATGGTACCTGTCCAGAAAACTGTCCATTTTTTCTAGGTTTTCCATTTTTGTCAAATACAGATATTCATAATATGATCTGATAATTCTCTGTATTTCCTGGGGGTCTGTTGTTATGTCCCCCTTTTCATTTCTGATATTGTTGATTTGAAAACTCTCTCTGTGTGTTTTGATTAGTTTGGCTCAGGGCTTATCTATCTGTTAACTTTCTCAAAGAACCAACAAAGATTGATTCTTTGTATTGTTCTTTTTGTTTCAATTGTATTGATTTTAGCTCTAAGTTTGATTATTTCCTGCCGTTTACTCCATCCAGGTGAGTTTGCTTCTAATTGTTCTAGGGCTTTCAGCTGAGCTGTTAGGTCTCTAGTGTGGGATTTCTCTAAGCTTTTCATGTAGGCATCTAGTGCTATGAATTTTCCTTTTAGGACTGCTTTCATTGTGTCCTACAAGTTTGGATATGTTGTGGATTCATTTTCATTAAATTCTTGGAAGACTTTGATTTTTTCTTAAGTTCTTCCTTGACCCAGAGATGGTTCAGCTGAGTGATGTTTAGTTTCCATGAGTTGGTAGGTTTTCTTTAATTTTTGATGTTGTTGGACTCTAACTTTACACCCTGCTGGTCTGATATGTTATAAGGGATTATTTCCATTTTTTTGTATTTGTTGATATTTGCTTTATGACCAATTATGTGGTCAGTTTTGGAAAAAGTTCTATGAGGAGCTGAGAAATACGTATATCCCTTTGCATTTGGTGGAAGCTTCTGTAGATATCTATCAAATCCATTTGCATCGTAACCTCTTTTAGATTCTTTATTTCTCTGTTGAATCTCTGTCTGTCTCACCTATCCAGGGTTGAAAGCGGGGTATTAAAGTCTCCCACTATTAGGGTGTAAGAATTGATGTGTGCTTAGAGCTTTAGCAGTGTTTCTTTTACATAAGTAGGTGCCCTTTTATTAGGGGCATAAATATTCAAGATTGAAATCTCCTCTTGACCAATTTTTCCTGTGATGAATAAGTAATGACCATCTTGGTCCCTTTTAATTGCTTTTAGCTTAAAGTCCTCTTTGTTTGATATTAGGATTGCAATCCCCGCTTGTTTCTTATGACCATGTGACTGAAAAATCTTTTCCCAACCCTTTATTCTAAGCCTGTGTCTGTCTTTGCAGTTGAGGTGTGTTTCTTGTAGGCAACAGAAGGATGGCTTCTGTTGTATCCATCTTGTTAGTGTGTGACATTTTATAGGAGAGTTGAGTCCATTGATATTAAGGGAAATTAGTGATATTTCCTGCCATTTTTGGTGGTAACTTGTTTGTATTTCCTTTCTCTGGAGTATTCTTCTGTGAATTATTGATTGTTTGTGGTTTCATGGAGTCCTTAGGTGTAGTTTTCCTCTTACTCTCTGTAGCGCTGGATTGGTAGATAGATATTGTTTCAGTCTGACTTTGTCATGAAATATCTTGTTTACTCCATCTATGGTGATTGATAATTTTGCAGGGTATAGTATTCTAGTTTGGCAGCCATGCTCTTTTAGCATCTGTATAACTTCTGACCAAGCCCTTCTAGCTTTCATCGTTTCCATTGAATAGTCAGGTGTTATTCTGATGGGTCTGCCTTTATATGTAAGTTGGCCCTTTTCTTTAGCAGCTCTTAAAATTTTTTCCTTATTCTGTATGTTTTGTGATTTGATTATATGTGGTGCACTTACTTTTTTTGGGGGGGGCATATCTATTTGGTGTTCTGTAAGCTTCTTGTATCTTCATAGGCATTTCCTTCTTCAGGTTAGGGAAGTTTTCTTCTATAATTTTATTGAAAACATTATCTGTGCCTTTCAGCTGGTATTCTACTTCTTCTATTCCTATTATTCTCAAGTTAGGTCTTTTCATGGTGTCCCAGATTTCCTGAACATTTTGAGTTATGGTTTTTTTGGTTTTAGTATTTTCTTTGATTGATATATCTATTTGAGCTACTGAGTCTTCCACTTCAGAGATTCTATCTTCCATCTCTTGAACTCTGTTTGTTATGCTTGTATCTGTGGTTCCAGCTTTTTCCTTCAGGTTTTCTGTTTCCATCTTTGCCTCATTTTGTGCCTTTTTTATTGCTTCTATTTCAGGTTTTATTTCCTGGCATGTTTCTTTAATTTTTTGGTTTACTTTTTCTTGGTTTTCGTTCATAGATTTGTTCATCTCTTCCAATTTTTTGTTTGTATTTTCTTCTATTTCTTTAAGGCAATTTTTCAAATCTTCTTTGAGTGCTTTGATGATCATCATAAAGGAATTTTTGGTGTTGCTTCCTTCTGTTTCCTCTTCATTGCTCAGTTCAAATCTTGTAGTTGTAGGATCGCCACTTTCTTCTGGAGTTACCTTGTTTTTCTTTATATTATTATGTAAATTTTTGCACTGGCATCTGCCCATGGCTTCAGTGGTTCACGATTAGGTTTCTATGGTCAGCTGTGTCACTGGGGCTTGCGTGTCTCCTGTCACCTCTGAGGAAAAGGTCTGCTCAATCTCTACCTCTGCTCTGTACAGGGGACTGAATTTCAAGTTTCAATCCTTCTATGTTTGAGCAGCTGGAGGCGGAGTGGCCTTGCAAATTCCCTCAGCAGCAGCTGGGGGGACAGAAACAATCAGAGTTTATCTTTGTCTGCTACAGAGTCTATGGGGACATGTTCTGTTGACAGCACCAGGTCCCGGAACCAGATCCTGACTGGAGCACAATTTTCCCTGGCAGGGATTCAGGAGCTTGGCCTGCTGAACCCTCCTCACCTTTGGGCAGAGTCACAGTCTGTCTTTCAGGGTCCTCAGTCCTTCTCTGTTTGCTCAGTTGGAGGTGGGTAGCCATGCAAATTCCCTCAGCAGCAGCTGGGGGGACCTTAGCAGTCAGAGTTTATTTCTGTCTGCTACAGAGTGCGTGGGGACATGCTCTACAGACAGCACCTTGTTATGTTCTTTTCTATTATCAGAATAATAACAAAGTACTAGCTGACATAAAATGTCAAACGTATAAGCAAACTGAAAATCATTGATTATATTAATTGCTCTAATAACATTATTATATACTTTATGTATAAATAATTTTATATGAAAATTCTATTTTAAAATGTTTTGTCAGATATTTAAGATTTGTCTTAAAATCTAGAGCATAGCATGTTTGAGTAAATATAGACAAACATTTAATGTGCATGTAAAATTTTTAGGAGACTTATAAAGGAAAATAAATAAATGAACTGTGTTATATATTGGCATTTCAGGAAATCTTTTGGTGTTCAGTGTGGTGCTTGAAATTGGTCTCTGTGAAGATTTTCACTCTATGCTGGTTTCTCAATATTGAGAAATAAAAGGAACTGTCAGTTCTTTCACTATTCAAGACAGATGAGTAGGAAGGAAGACCTATCAGAGTTTTCCCAACGAGGACTCTATGCTTCTCTCTTGGGCAGCAAAAAACACAACCTAATTTATTGGAAATTTTTGATAGCTAAGTTCTTTATTTTTAAGAAAACTATGACATATGAATTATAATTTATGAAGACCACTCAAATTACATTTGATTGTGGAACTAGTTTGTTTTTTGAGAGAAATGAACTTGTTTTTAATTTAAAATTAAGAGAAAATGAATATGAGAATAATCCTCATACATTTTATAGAAGCTCTACATTTTGTAATAAGAAAAGAAAAATTGAAGATGTTATTTTAAAATATAATTGTTTAGAAAGCATCATAAACATAATTTTCCATATATTAGTAATTATTTTCTTATTTCATAAATTTATTTATTTTTTAAAAATATGAGATTCAGAAAATTCAAGGTCTTTCTCATTGAAATAAAATTTGAAGTTACATGTATTTAGCTGAAATATAATGATCATATTTCAAATATATTCCCAATAATGAAAAGAGAAAGACAAAGTATTTTTTGCAATCTTTCCTAACTATGAGTTATTATCATTCAATTCCAAACACGCAGGGATTAGATACATATTTTTTTGAAAATAAAAATAAAGACATAATTTACTTTGCTCATTATCATCTGTGGTTGTATATAGCAAATGATAAGTTAAAGATTTTTTTCCTGAATGGAAATTACATCTCATATTATCTTTTAAGGTTTTGTATAAGACTGGGTATCTTTCAGCACAAGACTAATAGGAGTAGGACACATCTACAAGGATATTTTGAAGACAGATCTTAAAATGAAAGTGAATTCCTGGAGTGTACCATTTGTCATGTTATATCCCCAGCTACATTCTCTATGGCTACAAGAGCACTAGAGTTTGGAACACAGTTTCAGTTTTCTAAACCACTCCTTGAATAGTTTCAGTTTATGGCCGAGAGCATTTGTTTAATCTGAAAATACCCTATAGGAAGTTTGGTCATTTATGTTGTATAAGTTTATCCTTCAAGAAATACAAAACTGTATACCAAATACTCTGAAGGAAAATAAGTATATCATGACTCCTTGCTTTAAGACATTGTGAAAAACATAAAAATAGCTGTTCACTTGAATCTCAATTAACATATTGCATCCATTAAAATAGTGATAATTTAATATAAACTCATCATTATGGAAGCACAAGACAGAGAGAGAGAAAGAGAGAGGATTTAACAGGTTCTTCCCTGCAGAATTTTTTTTGATGTCTATTTATCACTAATGTAATTGGGTATAATCTATTTTTATCACAGTGTACAGACAGTTTTCTTTTTCACTCTTATTATAGTTGTCTTACATGTTTACAGAAATTTTAAATGGTATTATATGTACACATTTAATTAAAAATAAACAAATGTGTGACAACAAACTAGCAATATCTAGACCATGATGCATCTAGACCAAATAAGTGCCTTTTTGGATTAAGTATATATTAATATAATAATTAATTAATAATTAATACATTATATAATCATGTGACTGATATTCTATAAAATACAAAAATTACAGAATCATTAAATGAATGGAATACTATGATTTACTGATAAAAATTCACTTACAATTTTATGGATTAAGTTTTAACATGTAGTGAACTAACGTTAGCAAAATTGATGACTAAAAGTATTTTAAATTTAGAGTATAGTTTAATAATCACTAAGTAATGTAAAGAAAATATCTGAGAACACATACAATTTGAGAATCTGACGTAGATACTGAAAAAAGAAAATAATTAAATAGAAGAAAGCACACAGTTTATACATTATTGTATTTTACAAATTTTTAGACAAAGGATAAAATATGAAATTCACTAGTGTATTTCTGAAAATATAATCTTTTATTCCTTCAAGAATTATATTGGTGTGAGCATTTTTATATTTGCTTTAAAACCAACATCTTAAAATTTTGGGAGTTGTTTAATCACTCATTTTACATTTTCTTCTATTTCCACTTCCCAGGGGGGTGTGGAATTCATGGATGTCTCTCTTAAGGTCTTCCTTGTTACCTACATGTCTGGCATTGTTGATTGTAGCCTGGTTGTCCTTTGCTTTATGTTTAATATCCATTTAGGAGTGAATGGATACCAATTTGTCTTTCTGGGTCTGGGTTACCTCATTTATAGATAAGATCTCCTGAGTAAAGTGGGAGAGTGGTGGGGAAGCTAAGGAGAGGTGGGAAGAGAACTTGAATGAATGAGATAATAGAGTTTGGGAGGGAGAACAACTTGAAATAGATATCTTGGCAGACACAGCCATTTTGGGGTTAAGGAGAAACCTGTTGCTGGGGAAAATCTCAGGAATCCACAAACATGACCACAGCTAAGGCTCTAATCAATAATGGACAGGGTACCTAAACTGACTTTTCCATGTAATCAAATTGTGAACAACCCTATTTGTCATTATAGAACCTTCATTCAGCAGTTGAGGGAGGCAGATGCAGAGATCCACCCCTAAGTCTTGGAGCTTCAATCTCAGTCAAAGAAAGGGAGGAGGGATTGTATGAGCAAAGTAGTCAAGACCATGATGAGGAGACCCACAGAGACAGCTGACTGAGCTACTGGGAATAGCTCACTGACTCTAAAATAAAATGATTCTTATCCTCTGTATAGTTATTGTTAACTCTTCTGCATTTTAAATTCTTTTTACTGTTTTTTTTTTGATAAATACAAAATAAAGAAGGAAAAAAATATTTAACTTCTTGAAAAAGGTCTTGTACTTTTAAGTCCTATGACTTTTCCATTTTTACAATAACTTAGATTTTTGTACATGCCAGACACTAATACAATTTTTTATTTTGAGTTATTGAAAAAATGTTATCTAATAACTGTGATGTTTAATAATCTAAGCTACTTCATGCTTTTGCTGGTCAATTAAAAAAAAAAACAAAAAAAAAAAAAACAAAACAAAACTGAGGAACCTGCAGGAAACGAAACTAGGCCTGCTGAGTGTGGATGACAGCTGTGTGTCTTGGGAAGTAGTGGAGCCTCTGGCAGTGGGAGCAGGATTTAGCCCTAGCGCATGGCCTTTTGGAGCTCATTTCTTGTATAGGGATACCTTGCTTACCCTGTAACAGGGGAGAGAGGTTTGGTCCTGTCTCAACTTGATATGCTAGACTTTGTTGACTCTGCGTTGAGATGCCTTATCCTCTTTGAGGAGTGGATGAAGGGTGGTGAAGGCGGAAAGCTGGAGGTAAGTGGGAAGAGGAGAGGAAGAGAAACTGTAGTTGATATCTAAAATTTTTTAAAAAACAAAACATTTAAATAAAAAAATCAAAACACTTTCTTTTTTTGATGAGGCCAGTTAATAATAAAAGCTTCCCCCACACTAACTAGTCGAACACTTGAAAGAATTCACCTGTACTTCGAATTATAAAGACATGAAATACACTAAATTCTCTGTAATACTATAATAATATTTACATAACACTCAAGTAAAGTTATGATGAAAGAATTTTCAAAAACTACAGAGCGGAAATAAAATTATTTTGTTCATAAATCTCATGAAAAAATTTAATATTAAGACTTGAAGATATAAGTTTACTTACAACTACAATAAAGTGTAAAATACTTATACCTAGAAAAATTTCAGGATTCTTTGTAACATAGTTGCTAAGATAAATAACACTGTAAAGGAAGTCAAATACCATGATTGCTTTTATACAAATTTAAAATGTTTAAATATAGAAAATTAAAACAAGTTAACCTGGCCTCTCCCAAAAGAAAGTCTCAAATTACTTATAAGGTAATAGTCTTTTTTTCTGTACACCAGCATTTTAGAACCCCAAAATTTCTGAAGATACAATCTTATCTGGAGAGTACTAGTAAGTTTCTTGATTAACTCTAGAATTATAAATTCATGAGAAGAATTAAAAGTATTCTTTACACTTCATATGACTCACAATAATTACCTGTGCCATATATATAATATGATATATCCTACTGATGTGTTTAAATGGCAAATCAGTTGTTGAAACCAAAAGTACTTTAAAATTCAAAATAAATACAAATATAATCACGATTAAAAGTACTGCAGAATTTTTGTTAAATACGTCTGTTACTTATTTGGTTATAGTTACTCCAAGGTATTTAATACTATTTGCTGCTATTATGAAGGGTAATGTTTCCCTTATTTCTTTTTCAGCTCTTCTATCTTTAGTGTATAGAAGGGCTACTGATTTCTTTGAGTTAATCTTGTATCCTGCTACATTGCTGAAGGTGTTTATCAGTTGTAGCAATTCCTTGGAAGAATTTTGTGGGTCACTTATGTATACAATCATATCATCTAAAAATAGGGATGGCTTCACTTCTTCTTTTCCAATTTATATCCCTCTAATTTCTTTTTGTTCTCTTATTGCTTCAGCTAAAGTTTCAAGAACTATATTGAATAGATAAAGGGAGAGAGAACACCCTTGTCTAGTTCCTGATTTTAGTGGGATTGCTTTGAGTTTTTCTCCATTAAGTTTGATACTGGATGTCGGCTTCTTGTAAATCACCTTTATTATGTTTAGGTATTTCCCCTGTATTCCTGATCTCTCCAAGGCTTTAATCATAAAGGAGTGTTGGATTTTGTCAAAGGCTTTTTCAGCATCTAAGAATATGATCATGTGGTTTTGTTTCTTCAGTTTGTTTATATGATGGATAATGTTTACAGTTTTTCATGTGTTAAACCAGCCCTGCATTTCTGGGATGAAGCCTCCTTGGTCATGGTGGATGATATTTTTTATACATTGTTGTATACGGTTTGCCAAAATTTGTTGAGAATTTTCGCATCAATACTCATGAGGGAAATTGGTCTGTGATTCTCCTTTTTGTGTCTTTGAGTGGCTTGAGTATTAGGGTAATTGTGGCTTCATAAAAGAAATTTGGCAATATTCCTTCAGTTTCTACTGTGTGAAACAGTTTGAGGAGTAACAGAAGTAATTCTTGACAAAAATTTTAAATCACTAAAGAAAGAAATTGAAGAGGACATCAGAAAATGGAAAGCTCTCCCATGTTCCTGGATAGGTAGGATCAACATAATAAAAATGTCAATTCTACCAAAGGCAATCTACAGATTCAATGCACTGCCCATCAAAATTCCAACACAATATTTTTTGGAATTTGAAAGAACAATATTCAAATTCATTTGGAATAATAGAAAAGCTAGGATTGTCAAAAACAATTTTACCCACCAAAAGATGCTCAGGAGGTATCACCATCCCTGACTTCAAGTTATACTATAGAGCTACAGTAATAAAAACAGCCTGGTGCTGGCATAAAAACAGACTTGTGGATCAATGGAATAGAATTGAAGATCCAGACATTAACCCAAAAACCTATGAACACCTGATCTTTGACAAAGAGGCCAAAAATATTCAATGGAAAAAAGATAGTATATTTAACAAATGGTGTTGGCATAGATGGATGGTAGAGTGTAGAAAAATACAAAAGATCCTAGCCTGTCACCCTGCACAAAACTCAAATCCAAGTGGATCAAAGACCTCAACATAAACCCAGCCACTTTAAACTTAATAGAAAAGAAAGTGGGAAATACACTTCTACGAATTGGCAGAGGTTGGCAGAGGTTATCACTTTCTAAATATAACATGAGGAGCACAGACACTAAGACCAACAACCAATAAGTGGGATCTCCTGAAGCTAGGAAGCTTCTGTAAAGCCAAGGACACTGTCAATAGGAAAAAATGACAGCCTACAGAATGGGAAGAGATTTTCACCAACCCTACAAGTGATAGAGGACTGATGTCTAAGATATATAAAGAGCTCAAAAATCTAGAGCCCAAAACCTTGAATAACCCAATCAAAAAATGGGGTTCAGATCTAAAAAGGAAATTCTCAGCAGAAGAAATTATGAATGGCTGAAAGGCACCTGAAAAAGTACTCATCATCTTTAGCCATTAGAGAAATGCAAATCAAAACAATTTTGAGATACCACCTGACACCTGTTAGATTGGCTAAGATAAAAGACACTGAGGACAGCCTATGCTGGAGAGGATGCAGAGCAAGGAGAACACTCCTCCATTGTTGGTGGGAGTGCAAGCTTTTCAGACACTTTGGAATGAAGTATGGCAGTTTCTCAAAAAATTGAGAATCAGTCTCCCCAAGGACCCAGCAATACCACTTCTGGGTGTATACCCTAAAGATGCACAGTCATATTCCAAAGACATTGGCTCAACTATGTTCATAGCAGCGTTATTTGTAGTAGCAAGAACCTGGAAACAACCTAGATGTCCCTCAACTGAGGAATGGATTAACAAACTGCGGTACATCTACACATGGAGTACTACTCAGCAGTAATAAAAATATGATATCCTAAAATTTGCAGGCAAATAGGTGGATTTGGAGAATATTCTCCTGAGCAAGATATCACAAACTCAGAAAGATAAGCAGGGGATGTACTCACTCATTAGTGAACTCTAAACAAACAAACAATCAAGGAAAAAGCAAAGCATGCCCAAGCTGCAAACCACAACCACTGAACAGCTTGGGATAAGAAACACCCTGGACTGACTATTTGGATCCCACTTCCCCTAGAGGAACACCTGACTCACTCTTGATGGAGGGGGAAGAAAACTGGATCTGCCTGGAGTGTATACTGAACTAAGCAATACTGGGACAGTGGGAACATGGGGCTGCCTGCTGTCTGCTGCCTGCTGCCTGCTGCCTGCCCAGGTAGGGGATGGGGAATTGTGGATAAGGATGAATGACCTGATGTGGTGGGAGGGGGGGGACCTTGAATAAGGATATACAAGGATAGAAAATGTGACTTCTTTGTTAATAATAATAATAATAATAATAATAATAATAATAATAATAAAAGAAAGAAAAAATAATTACAGACAGCTGGGAGAGGAAAGGCTGGTTCAACAACACTGTATGTTCTATCTATAGCTATCCCAAAACAGTTACAGGGAAGACAGAGGCAAGAAGCCTGCTCTACTGAGAATTGGAACAAGAGAATGTGAAAGGACTCATTTGAACCTTTAACTCCCAAATGTTAACCCTTCCGTGACCAAATATAGAGAAACATCAAAGGTAAAGCTTTGAACAGGGCTAAGTTAAAATATTGGGAAACCAATTAAAATTGAATTTCATCATTGAAATCCTATCCACTGACCTACACACCATCTCCCAGAGCAACCACCACCCTCTACTTCGATGCTTCTGCTGCTTGCACTGAACTCCTGTGCCAGGCAGAGGGGAGAGGTATGTCGCATGAACCAGAAGACCCTGAGTGTTCCTTGTAAAGCCTTGCTGTAAAACCTGGAGTAGGTGTCCTCATCAACAAAACTTATTCTGAGAATAAATGAATTAGTGAGTTATTTGGAATAGTCCCTGGTACAGAATAGGTACTCTATCTGTGTTTTAATATAATACTTAAAATATATATATATATATATATAATACTTTTAGGAGGCAAAAATATAAGTGTTACTAATTATGAAAATTTTAAACCACAGTAAATTATTAGTTTGGAGTAATGCCTATCAAAGGTGCTGTATGTCGTATGGTGAGTAAAAGTAGTATTATTTGCTATAATCATGCATTACAAACGTGATAGTTTGAACATGAAAGCTATTTTGTTATATCTCTGATATGTATATGTATGTCTCTTTTATTATCCCAGATAGATGATGTATTATGTAATTAATTGTAAATAGTGAAATAAATACCTCTCTGCATTTGAAAAAAAAATTTAGATGTTAGGATCATCTAAGCCAATGATATTCTAGAAGTGTGCTTATATGTTTGCATAATAATCAAATAAAAGAGCTTTAAAATGTACTTTATTTTATCATATGACTAGTGATTTTTTTCACTAAAAGGTAGAATCATGAAAAAAAAAGTATTGCAGAAGTACATAGTATGTCCCAGCAGTTCTGTGTGAACTGGTGTGTAGCTTGCACCGAAACACTCTGGGTTTGCATGACCGTGTTGTGTCAGGGATACTGCAGCCACAGGTGAACATAGTCTCCTGAAAATCTGACTGTGGTAGGAGACCTGTTTAGTTGTGACTCACATATTGCCTTTTAGGAATTAATTTTGCCTCATATTCTTTGTTTAGATGTTATTTATCTCTGCAAACTACTTAATGTTTGACATCCCCATTCTCAGATAGCTTAGATGATGCTTCAGCAGTTCAAGCTTTATTTCATTCCCTTATTTATCCACATTTTATTCTGAATCTAACTGAACACAGTCAGTGGAGAAACTGATGAGTTCCAGTGAATCCCTCAAAGCCTAAAACCACCATTAAATTTCTCAGGAATCAGAAATTTAACCACAGCCTCAACAATCTTTCTCTGTGTTAGAAAACATAACTTTCAAATCGAGTTTCCATGAAAATAAAAAATACTGCCATGAATATATTTATTGAGGATTGAAAATTATTAGAATTTTGTCATGAAAAAAAACTATAAGGCAGACTCTAAAATTTTACATATATCTAATATAAGCAATATAGTATCACATACCTTAAGCATTGAAGATTACATTTCCCAATTTTAAATATAAGTGTCTTAACTGCCCCATTCATCTTATACTCAAAATAATATCTTTAATAAAAATTCTCTTGTTCTCTTTCTAGTTGTTTCCAAATTTACTTCTGTACTAAGGGAACTCAAGATGTCTTGGCAGACATGATCTTTTTAATAAATGTTTCCATTTAAAGTGTTTTATTTGCCGTGGTATTTCTTAAACATTACAGATAATAAAAAGAGGTTAAAAAACATGCCCTTCCATTTGTCATTGTTTGGCTTTTGCATTGTGAAAGCGAGTTTAACCTTTTACTACCTAGACAGAAACTATATAAAAGTATGTGAACTGTATAATAACTTTGCTATGAGTGTGGTCTTTATGCCTTTAGGTAAGTATTCTGACATTCGGTATTTAAAGCTTTAAGTTTGTGCTCTTTTAAAGGTCAAAAAGAAAAGAAAAAAATCAAGGCATTAAGTGTACTGGGGAAAAAGCTTTGCAATCTGTCTTTTTAAAAATTTATTTAAAAGTTTATCTTTACATACCATCTATTGTTTCCCCTCCTTCCTCTCTTCCCAGTCACCCCCAGCATTCCCCAACCCCTCCTCCAAAATCTACTCTTCAGAAAGGATTAAGACTCCAGGGGGAATCCATAAAGTCTGGTATATCCAGTTGAGCCAGGACCAAGTTGCCCACACCCCCAGTATCAATACTAAGCAAGGTGTCCCTTTATAGAAAATTGGCTGCAAAAGCCCATTCGTGTACTAGAAATAAATTTTAGTTCCATGGTCAGAAGCCACACACACTGTCCATGCAGTAAAACCATCATCTATACTTAAAGGATCTATTTTGGTCCCATGAAGATTTCCCAGCTGTCAATTCAGAGTTAGTAAGCTTCCAAAAGCTTGAGTCAGCTCTCACTGGGTTTTCTCATCATGATCCAGTAAGGTTTATCCCAGGAATGCAGGGATGGTTCAATGTACCATGAATTGGTCAATGTCATTCATCATATAAATGACCTAAAAGAAAAAAAAATGATTATCTCATTAGATGCTAAAATAGCTTTTGACAACATCCAACACACTGTCATGATAAAGGTCTTGGAAAGATCAGGCATCCAAGAAATATACATGAGAGAAACTCTAACAATCTCACTAAAATTAGGAAAAAGAAAAGGCTGTCTACTCTCCCTCTATCTATTCATTACATTACTCAAAGATTTAGCTAAGAGCAATAAGGCGACAAAAGGAGATCAAAGGAATACAAACTGAAAAGGAAGAAGTCAAAATTTGCTGTTTGCAGATGATATGATAGTCTATATAAGTAACTCCAAAAATTCTACCATAAAACCTCTATTTCTGATAAACAGCTTCAACAATGTGGCAAGATAAAAGATTAATTCAAAGTATTAATAGCCCTTCTCTATACAAATAATAAGCGTTCTGAAAAAGAAATCAGGAAAACATTCCCCACCTTTTACAATAGCTATGAATAACATTAATTGTCTTGGTATACATATAATCAAAAAAGTAAAAGATCCATAAGACAAGAAATTTAAGTTCTGGAAGAAAGAAATTGAAGAAGATATCAGAAAATAAAAACATCTCCCATGCTCTTGGATAGATAGGGTGAAAATAGTAAACACTTTAATCGTACCAAAAAGCAGTCTACAGATTCAATTCAATCCCCATCAAAAGTCCCACCTCTAAAGAACAACACTCAGCTTCATAAGGAAAAACCAAAAACCTAGGAATCCCAAAACAATTCTGTTTAATAACAGAACTTCTGCACACATCACCATCCCTAATTTTAAACTCTACTATAGAGCTATAGTAATAAAAACAGCTTGATATTTGCATAAAAACATAAATGTGGATGAACGAAATCAAATTGAAGACCCTGACATTAATCCACACATATATGAATACCTGATTTTTGACAAAGAGGCCAAAAATATACAATGGAAAAAAAAAACATCTTCAACAAATATTGCTGTCACAAGTAGATGGTGGCATGTAGAAGAATGAAAATAGATCCATATCTATCCCTCTGAACAAAACTCACATCCAAATGGATCAAAGACTTCAACATAAATCCGTTTACACTGAACCTGATAAAAAAGAAAGTGAGAAATAACCTTGAATGCATGGACACAGAAGCTATTTCCTAAATATAGCACCAGTAACATAGATACCAAGAGAAACAATTAATAACTAAGATGCTTCTATAAGGCAAAGGACACAGTCAATAAAACAAATGGCAGCCTACAGAATGGGAAAAGATCATCACCAACCCTACATATGACTGAGGAATGATCTCTAAAATATATAAAGAACTCATGAAACTAGAATTTTTTTTTAAAAATGTCTTCTTTTAGAAAGAAAGAAAGGAAGGAAGGAAGAAAGCAAGCAAGCAAGAAAAAATGGTTTCTAGGAAATAACATTAAAAATATTCATATAGAAAAGTGGTGAAGAAGATAGGACTGAAGAGATGCGACAATAGGACACTATTGGGAAGAGTGGCTTGTTGGAAGAGGTGTGACATTCTTGGGAGAAGTGTGCCACAAAGAGTAGGCTTTGAGGTCTCTAATGCTGAGGCCAGGTTTTGCTTCTTGTCATCTGCCATCCAGATGTAGAAGTCTCAGCTATCTTAATAGTATCAAGTCTGCCTGTCTGCTACCATGCTTCCTAACAGAGTAACAATGTACTAAACCTTTACATTCTAAGCCAGTTCCTTTTAAATTCTTTTCTTTATAATAGTTGCCATGATCATGGTGTGTCTTCATAGCAATAGAAACCCTAACTAAGATATAAGCTTATAATAATATATTTCTTGGACAGGGATTATTTAAAGACCCTTAAAATCCTCTCCACCACTTCTTGGTTCCCAGTAGCATTCCCTACCCAAATTAATCTAAACATTGCAAGCATATTAACTATGAATCTGTACTTTGGTCATTATGAGGGAAAAGACAACATGCTAGACAACTTCTATTAGTACATTCCAAAAATGATTGTCTCTCGTAAGTATAAGCTATTTTAAACTACCAAAATTCCAAAAGTCATCAAAAAAATAGAGAATCACTGTCACGTTATGTACAAACATGCTATTGGTCCTTCATGTAAAACCTCTATCAAGCAGCCTATTTTATTTCAAAATATGTTGCTAGATAAAAATATAAGAGAATTTTTCTCAGTACTTAAATAGGAAATAGTTTTAGCTTTAATTTTTATGTCTAACTTATTTTATTCCTGATAAATTTAATTAGTTTACATGTTTAACAGTTGTGTTTACCTGACAATGTAATTTAATTCATGATTACTTTTTCCAGAATACTGTATGGAAGGCTCCATATTCTCATGAAGTAATACAACTTTTAGATCTTAAAATAAATATCAGTATTAATTATATTATCTTACCTTTCTTATGGTCAGCAAATATAGATAAAAATAAAATTCACCAAAAATGTAGAATTAACTTCTATTAAGATTATATCAGTTTGTACATAGCATCTGTCTCTCACAGTTATATTGACATAACTGTTGGAGGAAGTAATTTCTAAACATTTTTGTAAGGTTTGCCACTGATACAGATAATCACTAGAAATAAGTTACTTTTCAGTATGAAGTTTCTAGTATTGTTTTAATAAATCATTTATCTTTTAATTGAGATACCAATTGAAATCCATTTGCTGTTTTAGTTTTTGAAAATTGAAGCAAGAATATATATATATATAATATATATGTATATATATACAAATATATATATATATATATATATATATAGAGAGAGAGAGAGAGAGAGACCAAAGAAATAATAAATAAGAAATTTGGAGTGCTTAGGAAGCCCTTAAATGGTGAGATAGAATACCAATATTTAAGGTATTCTTGAGTAGACTATATTCTGTGACTATTACAATTTTTCAACTGAAAATTTGATTTCTAGTTACTCATGATGCCACCATTTAAGTTTCAAGCATTTTTGGTATGTATAGCATCTCTCAATAAGAATTCAAACGTTCATTTTATTACTAACAGAAAAGTACAACGGGGGAGGGGGAAGGGACCTTGAATAAGGATATACAAGGATAGAAAGTGTGACTTCTTTGAATAAATATATAAATAAATAAATAAATAAAAAGAAAAGTACATCGATATGAAGGGTAAATACCAGCCACTTAGAATTCTAGATAGCAAAGCTCAGCAAAAAATGGTGAATGTGAATATGTTAAAGACAAAAAATTAATTATATTATCTAGGTTTATAGACAAATAGAATTGCCTATGAGAGACATAACAGAATTGTTTTAATTAAAAATATAGCTTTGTTGTTGTTAATAATCTGTATGTGGCTTTATGTACATAAGTCTAATGTGGTTATGCCCAACTAGACCAGAAGAAGCAGATTTCCTAGATCTAAGTCGAGGATGTCCATCCCACTGTGGTCATTTGGAACCAAATGATTGTAATTAGCAAGAACAACAAACCACTAGTGAGTGAGTACATTCCCTGCTTATCTCTCTGAGATTGTGATACCTCGCTCAGGAGGATATTCTCCAAATCGATCCATTTGCCTGTGAATTTTAGGATATCATTTTTTCTTACTGCTGAGTAGTATTCCATTGTGTAGATGTACCACAGTTTGTTAATCCATTCTTCAGTTGAGGGACATCTAGGTTGTTTCCAGGATTTTGCTATTACAAATAATGCTGCAATGAACATAGTTGAGCTAATACCTTTGGTATGTGAATGTGCCTCTTTAGGGTATACACCCAGAAGTGGTATTGCTGGGTCCTTGGGGAAATTGATTTTCAATTTTCTGAGAAACCTCCATATTGCATTCCAAAGTGGCTGAACAAGCTTACACTCCCACCAACAATGGAGGAGTGTTCCCCTTGCTGCGCATCCTCTCCAACATAGGCTGTCATCTGTGCCTTTTATCTTAGCCAATCTAACAGGTGTTAGGTGGTATCTCAAAGTTGTTTTAATTTGCATTTCTCTGATGGCTAAAGATGAAGAGCACTTTTTCAGGTGCCTTTCAGCCATTCGTAGTTCCTCTGCTGAGAATTCCCTTTTTAAATCTATACCCCATTTTTTGATAGGGTTATTCAGGGTTTTGGGCTCTAAATTCTTCATCTCTTTATATATCTTAGAGATCAGTCCTCTATCACTTGCAGGGTTGGTGAAAATCTTTTTCCATTCTGTAGGCTGGCGTTTTGTCTCACTCACTAGTGGTCTCTAAACAAACAAACAAGAGAAAAAAAAAACATGCCCAAGTGGCAAACCACAACCACTGAACAGCTTGGGATCAGATACACCCTGGACTGACCCTCGAACCCCACTCCAACTATAGGAATACCAGACTCACTCTTGAGGGAGGGGGGACAAAACTGGAATTGGCCAGGAGTGGAGACTGATCCAAGCATTATTGGGTCAGTAGGACCATAGGACTGTCTGCTCCCTGCCCAGGGAAGGGATGGGGAGTTGCAGAGAAGAAAAATGTCAAGATGTGGTGGGAGAGGGAAGGGACCTTGAATAAGGAAATACAGGGATGGGAAAAAAAAATTTCAGAGGGAAATCTGAAATCTGAACACATAGTAAATATATGTGTAGCAATCTTACTTGCATTACCACCCTTGATAAGCCATGCTTATGATACTTATCCTCTTCATAGTTATTGTTAACTTTTCCTCATTTTAAATTTATGTTAATGTTTTTTTTGTTATATACAAAATAAAAAAAAAAGAACAACAAACCAACTGCTGACACTTTTCTCTGGCACAGAATACTATATTTTACAAATGAAAAGAAATAATACAGAAGAATGGAAACTCTGTACAATTGTACAGCTTATTATATGCATTCAGGTCCGACAAGTTACAGTAACACTTACTTCAATATTTCATTGTTGTCACGCAACAAACATCACTTACTCTTGACACATTACTGACAGATATTTCAGCATAATCTCTGCTTTTGGAGTCCCCTCAGAACATAGCAGTGATGAAAGGTTTTCTTTCCAAAAGCCTATTCTACTGTTGGTGATCACAGTACAGTTCAAAATTTTCCCCTCACATTCTTTGTCTTGAAAAGTCATGTGCCTAGATAAATTGAATGCAGAATATTCTTTCTAATTCCACATTTTGAAGCATCACTCCATTTTAATTGTTTCTGGTTTAGGGATTTTAGTAGGTAGATAGATTAAATATGATAACAACTTCTCCCCAGCTCAGAATATGGTTGAATTTAGAGTTATCTACAATTGTTAACTTGAAACACTTGGGAAGAAGATACCTTAGTAGAGGAATCACCTCTAATAGAGAACCCTTGGATATATCTGCAGAGCATTTTCTTGATTGATAATTGATGTAAGAGGGCCCAGCTCTCTATGGACTGTACTTTCCATAGTCTAGTACATATGGACTCTATAGGAAAGTATAATGTCAATTCTTGGCTGTCAATTTGACTTCACCTAGAATTAACAAACACCTTAATCAGATGGATTCAGCTGTGTTAACTGGATTATTTGCACTCCAGGGACACACCCTCTATGTGGGCCATACCTTCTGCTAGCATCCTATGCAAAATATATCTGCTTACCCTTGCTCTCACTGGCAAATTCATCTATTATTATACTGAAGCACTCTTTCACTAACATTAGAGTCTATTTCTTTAGGATTCAGGAGATAATAATATAATTCACATCAATATCCCAACATTTTTTATAGATATTGAAAGAACAATACTCAATTTCATTGGAAAAACAGGAAAACAATTTCGTTCTGCAAAAAACCTTCAGGGGGTATCACCATCCACAACTTCAAATTATATTATGGAGCTACAGTAATAAAAACAGCTTGGAACTGGCATAAAATCAGACTTGTGAAAATGGAATCGAATTGAAGACCCTAACATTAACCCACACACCTGAATTTTGACAAAGAGGCCAAAAATATTTACTGGACAAAAAGATAGTATCTTCAACAATTGCTGTTGGTATAACTGGATGGGAGTGTGTAGAAAAATGCAAATAGATCCAAGCCTGTCACTCTGCACAAAACTCAAATATAAATAGAACAAAGACCTCAACATAAACCAAGCTACACTGAACTTGATAGAAAAGAAAGTGGGAAATACGATCTAAGGAATTGACACAGGTAACCACTTTCTGTAAGGCCAAGGACACAGTCACTAAAACAAAGCTACAGCCTATAGAATGAGAAAAGATTTTCACCAACCCTACAAGTGACAGAGTACTGATCTCTAAAATATATAGAGATGCCAAGAAACTAGAGCCCAAAACTCTGAATGATCCAATAAAAATATGGGGTTTGGAACTATAAAAGGGAATTTTCAGCAGAATTACAAATGGCTGAAAGGCACTTGAAAATATGCTCAACATCTTCAGCCATCAGAGAAATGCAAATCAAAACAACTTTGAGATACCACCTTACACCTGTTAGAATGGCTAAGATTAAAAACGCAGATGACAGTCTATGCTGAAGAGGATGCGGAACAAGGGGAACTCTCCTCCAGTGTTGGTGTGTGTGTAAACTTGTTCAGCCACTTTGGAATGCAGTATGGCAGTTTCTCAGAAAATTGGGAGTCAATTCCCTCAAGGATCTAGCAACACCATTTTTAGGAATATACCCTAAAGACACACATTCACACCCCAAAAACATTAGCTCAACTATGTTCATAGCAGCATTATTTATAATAATGAGAACCTGGAAACAATCTAGATGCCCCTCAACTGAAGAATAGATTAACAAACTGTGGTACATCTACACAATGGAGTACTATACAGCAGTAAGAAAAAAATGATTTCCTAAAATTCGCAGGCAAATGGATGTATTTGGAAAATATCCTACTGAGTGAGGTATTACAAACCCAGAAAGAAAAGCAGGGGATCTATTCACTCATTAGTGGATTAACAAAAAAAGATATCATTGTTTACAAGAGCTCAGGGCTAAAACATAGCTAAATGACACAGTGATTAACTTCTGCATTGATGGCTTCTGGCAGGAGTGCAGGTGAGGAAGGACTTGTTTTTTAAGGAGCTGACCACAGGGGGTTTAGTTATGCTCCTGTAAGTAAATGTGCAGCATGAATGGGCTTTTTTATAAATGGAGGATCATAAGAGTGGGTATAAAACTGAGAGAACTGATAACTGAGTCTGATGTGGTGCATGATGCAAAATCACCAATTTTCTTTAAAAAAAAATACCAGTGGCTTTCTGTCTTAACAACTATTGGATTTTTGGATTTTCATTTGGGAGACAGACATTGATAGACTAGATGGACCACAACCTTAAGGCCACATTAATAAATTTCCCATTTGTATATATACACTATTCTTATGAGTTCTCTTATTCTAGAGAAACTTGACTAATACAGGAAGGGGGCTGAATCTGAGTCAGAAAGAAGGTTGTAAGCAACATTCTTATATGGTCTCTGCTTCAGTTCCCATGTCCATGTTTCAGCCTGAAGTCTGTACTATGGCTTCTCTTCATAATGGACTGTAATATATAATATGGAATGAAGCCTTTCTTCTCCAGGTGTTTTTGCCCAGTGATTTGCCACAACAGCAAAGACAAACAAACTAGGATACTTGTCTTATTAAATAAATTGTTAATTGGGCTGTTTATCTGTTTCAAATATAAAGGTGCTTGTCATTGATCTAAATAAACTTAGTTAAACTTGTATCTATGAACAGGAGAGAACTAAATTCTCCAAGTTGTCCTTTGACCTACAGGTAGCACAGTGTTACATATGCATATGAGAATATACACATGTACTTACACACACACACACACATACTAAATTAATACAAAAGACAATGATAAAGAAAAATAGAAAGAAGAGAAAGATAAGAAGGGAAGAAAGGAAAGGAAGGCGGGAAGAAAGAAGGAAAGAATATTATCACTTCTTACCATGTAATAAACCACCATCAAGAAACACCATGCATAGACAAACAAAGAAGGCAGCTATCTGCAATCCAGAAAGTACACACATCACATGAACCTCTGATCTCCAACTTTCGTTCATCTGGACCCCAGAAAATATTTGAATTTGTTTTTATTTTGTATTTTCGGTTGTTGTTTGGTTTTTTTCAGCTTTTATCTCTGTTTTTGTGGCAAACTAGAAGATTAAAAACAAGATTATCAAAACAATTACACTACATGTGGAAAGTGTAAAACTATAAATTATTTATGAGCAGCTATGCTGTATATAATAATTATAAATATTTAAAATATAACATCCAAAATATGAATAATAAAATTTGGCAGAGATAGAGATATGGAAAAGAAGCAAAACTGTTAATTTGCTCAATTTAATAGTAAAAAAATGAGTATACTAAATAACAAAATTTACATATACCATCAATTCTAAAAGATTTATCTGTAATATAATTTAGGATAATTCTACTGGGATACATATCTTTTTCTCAAGTGATATAAATTTTGTTTGAAAAATGCATTTTCCTGACTAGATGTGGTGGGAGGGGGAAGGGACCTTGAATAAAGATATACAGGGATGGAAAAAAAAATTCAGAGAGAAAGCTGAACACAAAGTAAATATATGTGTAGCAATCTAATTTGCATTACCACCCTTGATAAGCCATGCTTATGATTCTTATCCTCTTTATAGTTATTGTTAACTTTTCCGCATTTTAAATTCGTTTTACTGTTTTTTTGATAAATACAAAATAAAGAAGGAAAAAAAAGAAAAATGTGTTTCTCAGTGAAAAATAGAGGTTTAAATTTGATTTTGGAGGCAAAATTTTTATAATCTCATTTTGAATACTTTTTCTTTTTTATAAACCTATACTTCATAATTTTATAATTAGTAATGTAATAGGTCTTTAAAATTAACATAAAAATTTTAAAGTACGCTAAAAGGCATTAATTATATTAATGCTAAATGATACCGCTTCTGTAACTTATTAAAAACATAATGCTTCAGCTTGTATTACTGATAATTTAATATTTTTTAATATCCATATGAAGTCTTTAGAAAGTTCACCTCTTATGCTAGTATACTGTGAGTGCTCCTCATGAATATACCAACACAACTCCTTAAATGGTCTCTTTTTAATCAATTGTAAAAGGGAGGAGTCACAATCCTATAAATAACTGAAGACAAAATTTGGAAACTATTACAATTAATGATTTTAAATAAAAATTGTTTAATTCTACAAATAGAAATTAATTTTGTGTTTAATCTCTATTGAAAATGGCTTACTCATTATTAAATAGTATGTACAGAGTAAAGATTAAGGCCTGAGTGTATAAGAATGGTGTTCAAAGTGGGTTGATGTGCAACATTATTGAATAATTTAGTAGCTACCATGTGTGTTTCCAGTGATCTCTATTATTAGTGCATTAGAAATAATTTCTGTATTTTGATATGCTTCAGAAAACATATACTACACAAAAATATATTGGCATCAAGAAAGATACAAAGTAAATAAAATTAAATTAGTTGGTGAGTCAAGGGAATTCTTTAATATTTGCAAGAAAACAGCCTTTAAGTTCAACTTGAAGGAATTTATTTTAAGGTGCTAACAGTTCAGTTACATTTCACATATCAAGTATACTAGCCTGTCTGCTTTGCTTGCTTCAGTCTCAGTCAATGAAGGTCCACACCACATAAGCATCAATGAGTTCACAGATTATAAAAATGGAAAAAATATAAAAACAAAATAGAAGTAAATGTATATTTGATGAGATCACCAAAGATTATGGTTTCCAATAATCTTCTCTCTGAGAGAGAAATCTTCATTTTTTAATTTTTTTTATTATTTGAGAATTTTTTCTATGTATTCTTTGTGTTTGCATTATCTCAGGATGCCCATCTCTTTTCTCTAATTCTTTTTCTCCTTGTTTTTTTCCTCCTCCTTCTCTTTCTCTGTTCTCCCCCTCCTCCTTCTTTTAATAACCCATTGTGAGCGTTCAAAACCATTGCAATCCAAATGCATATGTGTGTGATGTCATCAACCAGAGCATAGCCAGTAAACCTGGGTCAATAGTCGATCCCCCAATCAGCCACTTGTTGCCAATAGCTTGTTGACTAAGAGGACTCCTGCTATGCCCTTTCTTCATTTATGCACAGATAATCATTGATTTGATTTTTGGCAGGTCTTATATAGGCAATCACAGTTACTAGATATGCACTTTATTTGTGGCTTCCCATATTTTGTTAATGCAATATATCAATTTATGTAGCATAAAAATTTGATTATGCAAATTGGATGATGTTCCTCTATGCCTTGTTGATATAAATTATATTAATATAAATCTGAAACCTAACATTTCATGTCTCTTAAAGGATATATTCAATTAGAGAAAAAACTTTAAGTAGTTTATGTGATTAACTAACATGAAAATGTCTACTTTTAAATCGTCTTTTAATTTTAATATTGTCATTTATGTTATAATTTTGCTCCCAATATTTCTACTCTTGGTTAGAAAAGACTTTTGAAAAAAATCATCATCCTTTTATGATAAAAGTCCTAGTGAACCCAATGCTGCATTCAGCATATCTCAACGTAACAAAGGCAACATACAACAAGCCTATAGCCAATGCCATGCTAGATGCAGAAATACTCAAAACATTTTCACTAAAATCATACACAAGATAAAGATGCCTACTTTCTCTATTCTTTTTTATCTAGTTTTTGAAATCCTAGTTAGTGCAATAGGATATGTGAAGGAAATAAAGGAAACAAAAATAAAGAAATATGGTGGATTGTCCTTATTTCTAAACAATCTATATCTGTACATAAAAGACATTTAAAATCCACCAGAAAGCTCTGACATCTGATAAATATATTCAGGTATGTACCATGATACAAAAATTACACACAAAAATCAATAGTATTCCTCTGTAAATGTGTCAATCATTCTTAAGTGTAGTTATTAATATGTCACTAAGAACTATCCACTGGACAGCTTTCATAGTGCTGAAATGTGCTATGCATACTACCAAAAGATAAACACCATTATTACCCAGCTATGAAGCCTATTAGCTATTACAATTAATTATATGTCAAGATAAACCCAATGGTGCAACAATATGGCATAAAATTATGAAAGTAACTAACTACTTTCCATTTGTTATTTGCAGTATGTTTCAAGAGATAGAACCGATACTCAGAAACATCACTAGAGGAAAGAATTCATAGCTAGATAGGTTATAGTTCCTAGGGAAAACATTTTTTTGGGAAATGTCTTCTAATATCTTATCTCTATACTCATTTATTAGTGCATTTTGCAATCTTAATCAGAGAAGCTTCTTATAGTAGTAGATAGCAATTAAGACAGAGATCTACAAGTCATATGCATACAGAAAGAGACTGCAGAGTGCTTAGTCCTAAGAAGAACATCTATGTCACAGCCCTTCCCCAAGACTCAGTAAACATCTATGACTACAAGAATAGTCTTTCCTGACATAACTAGGCAGATGCAAATATGAACTCATAGAGATTGTGGGAGCATAAAGAATGCCTGGCCAGGATCAAGCCAAACAAAACTGAGCATGTGCTGTGGGATGGACACAAAGTCCTATCCATGATGATTAGCTGTTGATACTTGATGGCTACAAAGAGAATCAGGTTTCTTTAAGGATATGACTTCTTGTAGTTTGAGCACTTTTCAGGGTAGGCCTCATACCCAAGTGATTGGACAATACAAACTAGAATCCACAGATTTTAAAAGGGGTCAGAGGAGATAGAGGAGAGAGGAAGAGGAAGGGGGGAGAGAGAGAAGGAGAGAGAGAGAGAGAGAGAGAGAGAGAGAGAGAGAGAGAGAGAGAGAGAGAGAATATATGAAGTTGTATGTTTGAAGTTGTGTATTATGAAGGTGGGCATTGATTTGGGAAAAGTTTAAGAAGGGGAGAGATTATATGAAATATGCAAAGAATTATACAACTGTTATTTTTTAAAAACTATTTTCAATTCAGTGATGTCTTTTAAATAGTAACATAAAATTTTACTAATAATGTTTAAAATGGTAATTTCTGCAGGTTACTATAAACCATTTACTGAATTAGTAAAATGATTGCCCATAGCCAATGTTGAATTCATCACAAGGCAAATTATAAGGTATATAATGGAAAATAATGTAGTATTATTTTTCTGTTATTTTTTACACAAAACCATGTTCTTATTAAACATATTTGTGCAGGTTGGTAAGAAGAATGGGCACAAACAGTGGTCCATGTAATTAGGGAATCTAGCTCATCCTCCTGGGTTCTGTTGGTTTGTTTGTTCCTGCCTTCTGAAAATGGTTCCTAAAAGTTCCATAACCCTTTTTTCCATTATTCCTAGGATGAAATCATTATTTTAACAGTGTCAACTTACAGGATGGTAAAGTGAAAAAAATATGAAATACATATGTGACAAGAAAGACAAGAAGCTTCAGTCAGAATTTTCTTAGATTACTAGGAAAGCTTGAATAGACAGACACCAATATAATAACATATTCCATATTCAGTGATGCCACTCCCATATAAGTACAGTCTTTGCAGTTTTCATTAATGAATTTATAAATACAAGTTACAATTATCAATATCATCTTTTCCTGTCAAAAGATGACATTAAAGCATCTTTAAATTATTTAAGATTAATGACATTTAATGGTCACCTATAATGTAGCCTTCTTATATAAGTCAAAATCATATTTTGTTGAATGGAAACAACTGTCTAAACTTTACTATGACATTTTATGCACAGGCTTTTAAATAAATTACCAGAGTAACTTCTTTCTTCTTTTTATAAACTGCTGACCTATTAGACTCAAAAATATTTCTAAATATCCTTTTAAAATCAGAGTAGGTCAAAGAAAAAAATGCCACTAAATCAGTAGTGGAATGTTACCAAAATATATTTGTCAATGAAACCAATACATATATAATAATCTGAGAAAGTAAAGACTTTATGTGAAATTAACTTCAATAAGTGAAAGAACAATGCCATTTTATTGAGATAAGAATGTTGAAAACTGTGGATAGAATTTCCTTTTCTTTTTTTTTTTTTTTAAAAAAAAACTAGCATTAAGTTGGAAACCTGTTATTCATATGCATTGCCTTATAATTTGTTCACATAGCTGGAGAAAATGGTTTGTAGAGTTCCATTTTCTGAAATCAATCAAATTATATAAGTGCAGTTTTTTTAAATATAAGCTTTCCTGTTTAAAAGTCATGGATAAAGTAGACAAAATAATTTTTACTTTTGTATGTAGGAAAGTCAGTGCTAATGTAATGTGACAAAGACATTGTAGACATTACTAATCCTCTATATCTTTTTGAACAGATGGTGTTTGGGGTAACCATCTTACTACCTAAGATTTAAAGCAGATACACTTGCATTCAGAATATTTTTCTGGAGGACAACTCAAGAAGACACCTTAACTGATTTACATAACTGTTCTGAGCCTAAGGTCCTTTATTTTCAAAAAGTTATAGCAATTATTGGAAAGTGCTTAGAACAATTTTTACATTTATGAAGCAATCAGTGCATGTGGATAATATGATTATCTTTATTATTCAGACAGTAAAACAATTTTATTCTCTTATGTTTGAATAAGTTTTAAGTCTAATAGGGACAATCATAAATATATTACATAAAGTGTCATTATATCTCACTATCATGCTGAATTTTACTTTTGTAATTTGAGTTTTTAAATGTAATAAAAATAAAATGCTTAGGCTAATGGATAATATGCACACCTTTGCATAATAGTAATTCCAGGTTAAAGAGCCCAAAAGAGTACATAACTTCAATTTATCTAGCCACATAAGACCATTTCTTTTATTTTTTATTTTTTTTGTTTTCTTTTTTCCTTTTATTATTATTATTATTATTATTATTATTATTATTATTATTATTAACAAAGAAGTCACACTTTCTAACCTTGTAGGTCCTTATTCAAGGTCCCTTCCGCAGTCTTTTCTGTAATATCCATTACTGATTTAATCCAATATTTCCTTATTTCCCTTCTGTGCACATCAACTTTGTTTAACAAAATCCCTGGAAATGGACAAAATGTCAAATTCTTTGCCTAAACTTAAGCAAATGAATTGTAGTTCAATTCCTAGTACAGTCTTGTTTCCATCTAAATGGTCTAAGTACAGAATAAATGCTCTGTATTTATTGTGGTCTTTTTGTAGTTTAATCTCTCACCAGAAGTATTCTTTAAGCTTTGATCATATTTCAAGATGGTGATGTTCACCTTGAAGGTGAATATTTCTTGGAATATTCTTGCTGACACTCCAGAGACATGTTTTACTAATCCAGGTACTTCTCATTCTAATAAATAAGACAATCCAGATAACTTATCACAGGCTCTTTCCACTACACATCACCACCCACAAAGCTAATAGAACAAGGTTATGAAGGTAATTTGAGTAGTGTAGTTACCCATTTATTATTTTGCAAGTTTAGTTATAAAATGAACTTAGATTTCCTCAAGGCCCTTCTGTCTTTGTTTCTTTCTCTAAATTCTAGTCCCCAACAAAGAACCTCCCTCCATTCCAGCTGTACATTGATGTCCATTATCCTGCCACTGCCCACAAGCTTAAAGGTATGTTTACATATGTTTTTAACCATGTTTTGAATTCATTATCCTCCATTCCTTCCTTAAAAAATCAGTGAAGTTTCCCCATATCTAAAGTCCTTTTCCTATCTATTATACCCACCCTTTACTACTGTGTACTGTGTTCAGTGCATTGCCCTAGAACCATGTTAAGAAGATCTCTCTCTGAACACATAATCTAGCATGTTATGTCCTGGTTTCCTACTTCATATGTTAGGTGCTCTTTAATAGTAATATCCATATAGAGTTATCTTTGTCCTGTCCTATGCTCTAGTGTCTAATATATAGTAAAAACCCAACTGTCACTGATCTGCAACTCTCCTCAAATCACCCTTGCTTGCTAGTGATATGATTTTATAAAGGACAGATATTTCACACACACACACACACACACACACACACACACACACACACACACACACATATATATAGTAACTTTTAGTTTTTATTTTTATTCTTCAAATTCTCTAAAAGATCATTAAACAAATTTGGGTTTCTTTTTTAATATTTTTGTTATTTATGAACTGTTTTCTCATGCCCTCAGCTGCTTGCCCTTTCTCTCCTTCTCTTGTCCTACCCCAATCTCTTGCTATCCAACCCCCAATATATTTCCCAGGGAGGGCAAGGAATCACAAGATGAGTCAGAGAAATGCAAATTAAAACAACTCTAAGATATTATCTTACACCTATCAGAATGGCTAAGATCAAAACACTGATGAAAGCCTACACTAAAGGGAATGTGCAATAAGCGAAAAATATCTTCATTGCTGGTGGGAATGTAAACTTATACAGTCACTTTTGATATCAGTATGGCAATTTCTCAGAAAACTGAGAATGAATCTCCCCAATGACCCAGCAATACCACTATTGGGTATGGTAACTCTTATAAAGAATAGCATTCAGTGGCTTAGCCCAGTGTTGCCATGGCAAAGAGTATGGTAGCCCACAGACTTCATGGCACCAGAAAATTTGATAATTCTACATCCCAACTGCTGAAATAAAAATATATGCTATCACACATGGCCCTAAACTTTTCCTTGATACCTTTCATAAGTTGGAAGCTTAGCTGGGTTCTTGACTGAAGCCCCTTTGAAATTGTGAAACTCAAAGCACACCCCAGTGACATACTTTCTCCAACAAGGTCATATTTCTTAATAGTGCCCCTCCTTGGTAACCAATAATTCAAATTATGAGCCTATGGAGTTATTTCTATTCAGACCTCCACAATGACCAAACAGACACATGTGATGTGGTTATGAATTGTATTTACATACTTGTATCAGAGATACAATATTTAGCTCATCATTAGAATAACATGACTTTTTAGATGATTAGAAGCTTGGATAAAATCTTGCTTTTGATTTTTAATACTTTTAGTTTTAATAATTTTTTTGTAATAATAGGCTAGAAATCAAAACAAAGCTTTAAAAACACAACTAGAGCCATTCGTTCCTTATATATCTCATGGCCATAAAATTAGTCAATGATGTAGTAATTCAGAAACTGAAAAGTGACCCTAAAGCCCACAGTAGATATCTGGGTTTAAGATAAGACATCAGTGGAGGACATCTAATACTGCCCAGTTACCATGTTTCCTGAGCAATAGGGAAAATCAAGATCATTGACTGGAAGAATTACCCAACCAGGGAAGGTTTATCAGATGACACACAATTGTTGTATAGGTAATACTTGGCAGAAGACAAATCAAGCTCTTGAGAAAGTTGTCTCTTATTTATTGGTTTTTTTTTTATAATAAATATACTCCATAGATACTATGATTCCTAGGGGACTGCAATTCAGAATGTGTGGTGGTTTGAATAGGTATGTTCCCATCAGCTCATGTTTATTTGCATGCTCAACACAAAGGGAGTGGCACTATTAAGAGGTGTGTCCTTGTTGGAGTAGTTGCGGCCTTGTTGGAGGAAGTGTGTTGCTGTTGAAGTGGGTGTTAAGGTCTTATATACTCAGGCTATGCCCATTCCCATTGTGGCCCCCAGTCTCTTCTTTTGCTGCCTGCACATCAAGATGGAGCACCTTCACCTCCTTCTCCAGCACTATGTTTGACGTCACACTGCCATATTTCATCATAATAATAATGAACTAAACCATTTAACTATAAGCCAGATACAATTAAGTGTTTTTCTCTATAAAAATGGTCATGCACATGATGTTTCTAAGACAGAAGCTAACTCATAGAGCCAAGATGTGCCAGAAATGTGGTTTAAAGACTGACCCCTCTCTCAGATTTTTCAGTATTCTGCATGACTATGCACATGTGCTTTATGTCACATTTGGTAGAAGGTTATCAGTAGTGACTGTGCAAAAGATGAAAGACAATTGTGAGAGGAACATTGTGGGAAAATTGGGGTGATGCCGATTCTAAGACTGGAGTACACATCTGGTTCCTTCCAGTTCAGAAAAAGCAGCTTAAGGTCATTTAGTCAACTGAATGGATTTTGGAGTGAATGAGAAAGGGCAGTACTGGGGGAAAGACTGTCATCTGTAGTGTTAGATTCTATTTTAGTTCTCAAGTCTGATATAATGTTCTGACTTTTCTCAGCAGTAAGATAGCAGAAGCATCCCACTATCCTTTTATGGAGTCATGGATCACCTCATTCTTTCTGGTCCCACACGGTCTTCTTAGCTAAACATTTAATGACTGTGGGTAGGGATTGTTCCTTCCTCCTAGTATGATGACGTAAAGCTTTGTGTGACGAGAGTGGGACAGGACATACTTTCCCCATGTCCCCTCCCTCTTTCCGGAGGTCTTTCTGTCTCTTATTAGGAAACAATAGGCTCCTGAGAGAATTTAAAAATGAAAAATAAAAACATTATAAAATAAAACAAAACTTAACACACCACTAGGACAATATAAACACACAGAAGGAAAAGAACTTCCCCGCATACACAAAAGGCACAAGAAATAGATATAGATGTAGAGACCTACTCCTTAGCACACTCAGGAATTTCATAAAATCACAATAATATATACACAAAGGACATATCAGGTAAAATATATGTTAAAAAATAGAAATTACAACCTGGCTTTACCTTTCCCAACAAAAGTTATAGGAACTTGAATTTTATTGGGTCACCAGAAAGAAAGCCAAAATTCAATGTGTATACAAGATGCATAGGTAGAAGGTAAAACAAGAGGGGGTAGGTAGGTAAGAGAATGGGGAGAAACTCTGGGATTCGATGTTGTCTTTGTCAAGTTCTGAATTTGAGGGCAGGGAAGGTAGGCAGTCAAGCTGAGCTATACATCCCAGAGTTTTGTCCCTAGTTAGGAGATGAGTGGGAGAATGTGGTTATTTAGAATACTGAGTCCCTGTGTAATCATCAACAGTATTTATGAGCTTCATATTTTAAAGATTAATTTTGTATTTATTCTGTGTGTGTGTGTGTTACTCCATTTAAATATGCATGTGAGTATAAACACATTCAATAACCAGAACAGGGTGCTGAATCCCTGGACCTGGACTTACAAGCATCTGTAAACCACCAGACTTGAATCAAACTCTTATTCCCTAATGAGAATCAAGCACTCTCAACCACTAGCCATTGTTCTAAAACTAGTATTTTTATAAATTTTACCTGTTACTATAGTAAATTTAACTTAATTGGTATTTACATTAGCATTTGTGATACTTTTACATTTTACAAGTTTTAATCTAAATACTACATTAGACAAAATTAGGCAATTAGTACTTGTAAACATTTTAGTGCACAATTTATATATGTGTACAATATCCCCAAATACTCACTTATACTTACCATTTATATTCTACTGTAACTTGTAAACATTAGCTGACAGGGAAGTTTCATTATGACATTTCCACCTATGCATGTAATATACACTGTTCCTAAGTATCTCCTGTAATATTCTTTATAATCCTTCTGCTTTGCTCTCCCCCATTCATTTCTTATGTTTTCATTTCTTCTAGCTTCCTAATACAAAAGAAGATTGTAATACCTGTCTTATAAGGCTCATTTATTTCATTTAATATTATCTCTAGTTCCACCTATTCCTGCTACCAATGAAGTACTTCTATTCTTCCATATGATGTGGTAAAGATTCATGGTCTATGTAATATTTCCTTTTTTGTTGCTCTCAAAATGTGGGTGGCAAGGTTGATGTCATAATTCAGCTATTTTGAATAGTGCAGCATTAAGAAAGGGAATGAAAATATCATTGTGAACTGACTGAATTATTGAGGTATACATCCAGGAGTGTTATGGTTGTATCATATGATAGTTTTAATTGTTGAGATAAGTTTAATTGTTGAGAATTTCCCACACTTACTTGACTATACTAATTATACTCACTAGCAGTGTACAATGGTCCCAATCTACTCTACTGATTTGTTGTATTTTCTTGTTGATATCCATAATGACTGGTGAGAGATATAATATCAATGTTGGTTTTAATTTTATTTTAAGATTTCTTAATATTTCATTTTTTAGTTTGCTGCAAGTATTTTAAATTCTACAAATTTACTAAATTATTTAACTTATTAATTCAAACTTTGTGATAAAAATAGACTACAAATAGCATCAATTGTAATAATTTATAGCTTGATGTAGGATGTCTTTCTGTACATTGTGAATTATCATCAGATAATAATGAAACTGTTTTGGCCTATGGCAAGGCATTTCAGAAGCTGGCAGAAAATCAGAGCATAGAAAAAGGGGAAGCAAGGTGAAGTCAAACAGAGACACTGCAAGCTGCTCCTGAAAGAATAAGGTGTAAAATTACAGGTAAGCCATGAACTACATTGCAAAACATAGATTAGTGGAAATGGGTTAAGATGCAAAAGCTATTTAACAAGAAGCCTGAGCTATAGGCGAAACAGTTTGTAATGAATAGAAGTCTTTGAGTGATTATTTGGGTCTGCTGGTATGCACCTCAAGGTTAGGTCAAGCCAGATACTTTTACTACAATAGCCAAATATAACATATTTAGATAGCTTATTAATTTATAATACATAATTCAACAATTTAAAATCATAATATATTTTTGCATTATCAATTAAAATTGTCAACCATATCATAAAATATTCACTATAACATAATTGATTAGTAGATGCTTATTAACTAAATACGTAAAATGTTAAAGAATGAACTCTATTGAAATTTGATGGATTCAAATATTACTATTTTAAATTTAAAAGTATAAAACATTTACAAGAAAAAAGAATCATGGATGAAATCATATAGTTAGCAGTGATTGAAAATAGGAATCATATTTGAAAAGCTAAATTACTTCTTTCATTGAAAATTGTTTAATCAGACTAAACTCATTTAACTTGAATATATTGTTTTTTTTAGCATTTAATTCTGCTTGGTAATAAAATTTCTCAAACAAAAATGTGCTATTCTTAAGGCTTTTTAAAAAGATCCAATTAAGAGCCAGCAATTGCTGAACCTGGATTTACCCAAATAAATTTGAAAGTAATATCTACACAAACCACACAGATGGCCATTTAAATCATCTTTATTTATAATTTGTTAAATTTGAAGGCAGTGTAACTTGTCTTTTAGCTGGCCCATAGATAAACATAATATAATATACATCATACTGCTGTGATGTACATCATACTAGGAAATACAGTTTAGGAAATAAAACAAATGAGGGAAGCAATCACAGAAAATGGTACAAGAAATTTAAATATATTGCAAATTCAATAAAGAAAATTTGAAAGATGATCTGAGTGTATGATTAGACAGATGATCTGAGTGTATGATTTGAAATCTATAATTTGAACAAGGGGATACATGGATAAAAGATGAGACTTAATTTAAAAAAAGGAAAACAAAAGAAATCTGTAATGGTGAAAGATGTTGAACATTTTTTCAAGTGCCTTTCAGCCATTTGTAATTCTGCTGAGAATTCACTTTTTAATTCTGAACCCCATTTTTTGATTGAGTTATTCAGGGTTTTGGGATCTAGTTTCTCAATTTCTCTATATATTTTAGAGATAAGTCCTTTCTCACTTGTAGGATTGGTGAAAATCTTTTCCCATTCTGTAGGCTACTGTTTTGTTTTAATGACTATGTCTTTGCCTTACAGAAACTTCACAGTTTCAGGAGATCCCACTTATTGATTGTTGTTCTTAATGTCTGTGCTACTAATGTTATATTTTGGAAGTGTTCACCTGTGCCAATACATTGGAGGGTATTTCTCACTTTCTTTTCTATTAATTCAGTGTAGATGGTTTTATGTTGAGATCTTTGATCTACTTGAATATGAGTTTTGTGCAGGGTGATAGACTTGGATCTATTAGCATTTTTCTACACACTACAATCCAGGTATGCCAACACCATTTGTTGAAGATACTATCTTTCTCCCATTGAATATTTTGGGCCTCTTTGTGGAGATACCACCTTACACTTGTCAGAATGACAAAGATCAAAACACAGAAGACAGGCTAGGTTGGAGAGGATGAGGAGCAAGGGGAACACTCCTTCATTGTTGGTGGGAGTGTAAACTCGTTCAACCACTCTGGAATGCAGTATGGAAGTTTCTCAGAAAACTGGGAATCATGTCCCCCAAGGATCCAGCAATACCACTATTGGGCATTCATAAAGACACACATTCATACTTCAAAAGCATTAGCTCAACTGTGTTCATACCAACATTATTCATAATAGCAAGAACCTGGAAACAACCTAGATGCCTCTCAACTGAGAAATGGATTAACAAACTGGGGTACATCTACACAATGGAGTGCTACTCAGCAGTAAGAAAAAATGATATCCTAAAATTTGCAGGCAAATGGATGGATTTGGAGAATATTCTTCTGAGCAAGGTGTCACAAACCCAGAAGGATAAGCAGGGGATGTACTCACTTATTAGTGGATTTTAAGCAAAAACATCCTCTTTTTCATTGAAAGATGATAGGTGAATAAAGTGATTTAAAACACACACACATATAAAAAAAGGATAAAACACACACATACACAAAACAAAATAAAACTTCTGATTTGTTTGTAGAAAGATTGCTTAGCAGAAATTTGTGGTGGCTATAGTGCATCCATGGTCATTAACTTGACCTACTATCCTTTCTTTATCTGTAGCTGAGCCTAACCTGGCTTGAGAAGCTTTAGAATTTATTTTTCATGTTCCATGTATTTTACAGAAAGGAGAAATTTTATTACTGTATGAATTTTTTGTTATTTATTCTGAATGTTTTACTTTTTTATATAATGTTTGATATTGATTTTAAAAAACCAATAAAAAAGGAAAAAAACAAACAAACAAAAAGAAATCTTTAACATCTTAGAAAAAGCAAACAAATAAAGTAAAATGTCAATGTCTGCTGCATGTTTGGTGAGTACTGAAGGGGATAGAGAAATACATGGAGATGGTGGTGGTTTATAAAACAGGGAAACTAAGCTCTCTTTCTTATAATTAAACTATGATGGATACAATGTTTCTGGACACCTTTAGTATTATAAAACTCAGAGTGAAACTTGAATTCTGGGAATGAATGTCACCTGGGTAAGTCTTTTCCCTTGATAAACAGATTTGATTTTGATCTCCAGCACTGCACATAAAACAAGGCATAAATGTAGTAAATGTCCAGGTACTTCAGAGGTAGATGTAAGAAAATGCCCAGTTTAATGGCAGCATTAGCTATGTAGGGAGTTTGAAGCCAGCTCGTGGTAAGTGATCATGTCTTCCTAAACAAATAAGGGACATAACGGAAAACTGGCCACGTGGTTAGGAGTGCTTGCTGCTCTTCCACTGAACACAATTTCATTTTCTAGTGCTTATATCTGGTAGCTCACAATAGTCTTCAACTCTAGCTCTGGATGATTAGATACCACTGATTTTTGTGGGCACCTGTACTCAAGTGCATACACCTACAGTCACATATACATGTCTACGCATAATTAAAAATACTAAAAATTAATCATAATAAATAGTGAACTTTAATGTAAACTGCAGACTTTGGTAAATACTAGTTTTTTAACACTGGATCAATTTTCCAAATATATAATAGAAACACAAGATATTCATGGTGGAAGCATTTGACAGGTGTCATACTTTTTATTCACTTTTTCTAGCTTCCAATCTGTTAAAAAGAAATTAAATGTATTCTAAAATTAAAGTCTATATATTAAATATTTAAGAAAGATTAATTAGAAGTGGTAAAGTTTATTACTTGTTTCTCTGATATACATATACATTCTTCTGAATTGGATGAACAAGGTATTTAGAAGCGTTTATGTTTTAAATACTTAATATAATATTGTACATTCCAAGAATTTTCACAAATTTACAGAGATATAAACATGCACAAAATACAAATAACAATAATATTTAACTTTACACAGTTAAGAAGTCATGTTAGACTGCCTTGCAGTTGCAATTTGGATGTTGCCCATTTGTGTGCTGATAAATATTTTCTAAAGAGCTTCTTCTAAAAGAAATGTATATTTTATTTACTACTAAATGAAGTGAGTCTGTCACAGGCTAAGAATACTCATTCTTTTCTTTATCTCTCAAACATATCTGTTTCTGTAATATACACAAACTTGTGCAGACTAATTCTCATTTCTCTTGCACTATATTCCACAGTGTTCACCTGGAACTTGCAATGTGTACTGTAAAAGGCTATCAGGAGAATCCTTTCTATAGCTTCTCTCATTTAATCTTTCTTGGTTTCTGGGAGCATAGTGCCCACATGGTGAGAGAGCTTTTATAAATCACAAATGAAAGCTTACGATGTAATTCATATTTTAAAAACACTTCATCCCAGAGTGCTTTTGTCTGACTCTGAAAGAATATCAGCACCTTTCCAAGTATATTATCTCCTGATTTCCTAATCAAAACAACCCAGGCTAGAAGAGGGTGGGAGCTATTTAAAACAATAAATATCACTCTAGTGAAATTTTAGTTGAATCACTTGCTAGACTGTAGAAAACAAAACAAAAAAAGGTCATTTCAGTGAAGTCTGAACTCATGTAATATGCACACATCTTTATATTCTGCACACTTTGTTAATCATTGTCTGAACAACATCGTGCCTGGAGCCAACTGACAGGAATTGTAACCTGATTAAATGTCCTAGTATGGCTTAATACCTTTAAATGGAATTTTTATAGCCTATTCTGTACAAGTATTATTAATACAGTGCCATCAAGAAAACCACAGACACACATAATAGCTCATCAATTTGTAACTAAGCACTTTTGACCTTGAAAAATCAGCTGTCTTTCAGATCAATGTAGTTACATTTTAGGCAGGAAAGAAGACCATAAAATTATCATGCTCATTTTTGTAACATGTCAAGATGAGAATTAGGAGTAAGGGCCCTGTTGATGGCTCTTATTGATATTGCCAGAAACCTGTGACATTTGAATTAAAAACTCAGATCTCATTTTAATAATAAAAATTCCACCTAAACATTACAGTTTCAGGTTAAGTGTTGCATATAATATGCTACTGATAAGATGGGGGGTAGAGTATAAGACAGAATCCCCACTGAGGAGCACATTTTTAAAATATATGAAAGAATAAAAACCTCCTCCAATTCTTTCCTCTTTCACATATATATGCGTGTATAGACACAATAATAGCAAAAAAATTAAAAGAGAAGTGCATGGAGGACCCACCAGTCAAGGATCAAAATGAGAAAGAAATGAAAAAGGATCTCAAATGGTCATAGAAGCAAATTGAAAAACAGTAGCAAATTATTTTTAATTCATAAAAGAGACAATCTGGAATTAGGTATGCAATATTAAATAGATTTGGTGATTTTTTTCCCCATGAGTAATATTTTCCAGCTAGACAAATACAGTCTTTTCAGAAGCTACAAAATAAAATCTTGTAACCCACCATTAAAAGCACAGAACATAATATTAAATTTATTTCTTACTGTCTCATCATAAAGCACTATTTATCTTTCCCTTAAATTGTAGAGTTAAAATCAGTAGAGACTGTGAGAAATGAATCACAGTGGAAAGAACATTTAGGAATGTTCAAGGCCTGAGCTGACATAGGACATCATGATAAACAGTCCTGCCTATCAGAAAAAAAAATGGCTGATAGATAAATACAGGATTCGTTGTTTGTTTGTGGTGTCTTCAACTCTTCTGACATTCTAAACATATTTTACTCCATGTAGTATAGTGTTAGTTCTACTTTCACTCACATACATTTATCTGTTTTGTACAGTCAATTATTTTTTTCTAAGAACCACAAGATATGCCTTAGCCCACTCAGGAGAAAGGTTAGAAACTGACAGCTTCTTCATTTAAAATAGGCATAATATGTTAATACAAAAAATAAAAAAAGAAAGAACGATCATTCTCAAAATGTGATTTATGTTGGTCTTCTCTGAGAACCTGCCTGAAAGCACCACTGCCACTATAAAAGTAAAAAGCTAGCATGCCTTTGGGACTAAGAGAAGGGTTGTATCCTTGCTCAAGGCAGAGTTCTTGCATTCTTGCTGAATATGGAATAGGCTGCCCTTCCTCAGGAGCTTCTGGGACTTAGAGAAGGAAGCCACAACAATGTAAGTAAAGAATTTCTAAGTCGTATTTGACATTCTCTTGACTATGGATGGACAATAGGTGAAGATTTCTAAACACTGGAGGCCACAGTGGGGAAGGATCTGCTGCTGATGTTGCTGAGAGGCCTCTCAGGTTTAGGATTCTGACCAGAGAAATGTATGAATTCATTCTCAGCTACATCAGAAGTTGTAAACAAAGAGAACTATAAACTGATACTTTCCATTGAAATGGAATTAGCTCAGATGCCTTAGTGAATAGCTAATCTAAATTAACAGAAATTCTCTCACATTTTAAGTACTAAATATTTTACTGATTTTTAGAAAATTCATTACCCAAATTCAACAACTATAAAAGTCTCTAAAATTGCAATAACATAGAGAATTCAACAACATGGTAAAAATCAGTGTGTCATGATTACATCAATTTTGTATGTACAATATGTATATTCAATATGATATTTTATTAAGCTTTGGCATAAAGAGCAAAAATCATTTGAATGACAGATATGCATGAATATTTGATAGAAAGAACTCATATTCTTTCTTTATTATATCTGTCATCTTTTCAATAGTAGAATAACATGGCCAATGCAAATTATCTAAAAATAAACCAAGTTTTCCATTATGAGGTTTTAGTTCACAAGCATTACTACACACTCAGGCCTAATACTTTGGTGTAATAATAGAAACCAGCAGAATTACCCAGACAAGGAAACAGGGCACCTCAAGGCTCAGGCAGGAGATCACTGGTGTCCCACATTAGCTTTGGAGGTCAAAACACTTGCTTCCACAAGGCTCCAACTTCCAAAGTTTCCATCATCTGTCATTATTGCTACACAATGGTAAACTACCCTTACCCATACTGGAGTGATTTCTAACTACAGCAAACATCACATATTGTACTAAGTCTAATCAATTCATAGTCACTTGAGACTCACATTTTGTCTTCCTTGTTATAAACTCAGCAATAATTCAGAACTTATATATGAAGTGAAATTATACAGGAATTTAATTCTTCCTCACTTATTTCAGTTAAATTTGGGTCTATTTTGTTTTCTGAGACAAGGTTTCTCTGCTTAGTTCTGGCCATACTGGAATTCACTTTATAGACTGGCCCGGCCTCTAACTCAAATATCCACCTGCCCTTGTCTCACAAGTGCTAGGAGTAAAATTTGCCACAATTTCTAACTTGTGGTTAAATTTTTATAAAAGTATTATAGTAAAGCAGTACGAATGTAAAAGTAATTTTCTATGTATAGAGAGATATTTTTATAGTAATGTTTAAAATAATGTACAACAGTAAAATGCAATTCACATCAGATATATTTAATAAAAAATAAACAATATTTCTCATAGATAACAGTAAAACATAAAGTAAAAGAACAGAAATATTGTGGAACTAGCATAAAATGGGTGGGAACTGTAAAAAGAGATTCCTGGCCAGGTCTAGCACTGAGATCCAGACCAGCATACCCAAATAATCACACAGCAGCTTATATTAATTGCATGTTGATTGGCCTATAGACCAGACATATTGCTAGCTATTAATTTCATTTCCATTAATCTGTTTAGCCATGTGGTTTTGCAACTTTTCTTAGAAGAGCATGGTTGTCTTCTTTCCTCTGCATCTGCTGGCATCTCTGCTTTGTTTTTTCTGTTCTCAAGGTTTTCTTAGTCTGGTAGCCCCACCCACTTCCTGTCTGCCTTCTGGCCAATCAGCTTTTTATTAAACCAGTAGGAGAGACAAATATTTACAATGTGTCAGAACATAGTCCCACTACAGGGAACAGATGTATACATTATATAAATTAGTCAATGTTGCATAATAAAATTAAAGGTTATCTTAATATTTTAAGTGCAAATGAATATGTGAGAAATAAAACTGACAATATATTATTTTAAATAATACTTTTAGAGTAGAGGTGTCTTTCTATCTCCAAGAAGCCTTGATTCCATTATATTGCCTATTTAAAGAACTAATATCATCAAACATTTTGAGATGTCAATTAATAAATATCAAAGCTTTCTCATGTTATTTATTTTACTTCAACATTTGCTGCAAGCTAGTTCTAGAATTTAATAGTGTTTGTGATTTTCTTCAAACATGGTGGTTTCTCAGATTGTTTTATTTTGTTTGGGGAGAGCTCTTTCTTGTGTTTCTTAAGCATATCTATAATAATAGTTATAGTGCTCTGGCCCAGCCTCCCTAGTAAATGGCATTACACTCAGGTGGTGTTGCATGCCCCCAACCCCCACTCCACTAACCCGGACTCAGTCTTACTCATTTGAATGAGGATCTAATATCATGAGCCTTAGTACCTTGGATAAGCTTTTCCAACATGAGCTATTGCCACACCAGCAGAGACTATTCCACAAAGTCTTGCACCAAGAAAAAAACAGACAGACTTTACTACCTAATCTTTCCTAATTGAGAAAGGTTTTCAGAGCTAGAGAAATATTCAGTGATTAAGAATGAATCCTACTCTCAGAGAAGTCAGCACACAATTCTGGTATCTTACTACTGCCTCTCACTGAACTCCAAGGAGAATGAATTCTTCTGCCCACGGTGGAAACCTGGACCATTCACAAGCACATACTAACCTTAACTCCACCATGCAAAATTTTAAAAATCTTTTATAAAGAGAGGTTTTGTTTATCCTCCTGGATTGGGAAAGTAAGGCAGAAGTTACCCCTTTGTCTGATTTATTTTTATTTATTTATTATTATATTTTTATTTTTATTTACTTTATACTGTTTGGCCCATGTTTCAAGCACATTACTAGCTAGCTCTTTCATCTTAAATCAACCCATTTCTACTAATATACCCACCACATGGCCCATCCTGTGGCTCACCTGTATCTCTTATATGTCTGTCTTCTTCGAGGGTCACATGGAGACTAACTCCACCCTTCTCCTACCTGCCTGTCCTCTGGTTCTCCACCCACTTCTACAGTGCTCTACATAGGTCAAACCAGTTACTTTATTTACATTATACAAAGAACATTTCCACCACATTTCCTCTTTTCTGTCTAATTAAAAAGGAAGGTTTCAATTTCCATATAGCAAAATTATATACAGAACAGCTCTCAAGCAAGAATTATAGTCACAATATCTAGTCTATTTGTATTCACAAAATTAAAGAGAATATTCCATTATCTACCTTATCATTGAGTCTAAAGTTTCATATCTAATATACCTTTTAAGCTAAAAAGAACTATCCCTATAATTATTAAACCTTCAACCACACCAAAGACCACAGAAGGATATAATATTATCCAAATAAACAGGAAGTGCAAGCAACTTCCAAAGTCTAGAAAATGACAGAGATGACACCTGTCTGCCTGGACAGTCACCCAAAGTTCCTTTGTAATGTTGGGGCACCATCTTCAGCCTTTATGGCCCAAAGTCTAGCATTCCTTTCATGATGCAGGAAATCTGGCACAGTCCATCAGTTGCTTCTCCTTGTGTCCAGAAGGATGCCTGTCTGATTTCTATGCTCACTTTAACATTCTTCCTATAGATCCTCAAATTTATTGAGACTTGTTCTATTCAGAAACTAAATTTGTGTTTATGTCCAGGAAGATGGCTCAGTGGACAGATGCACTTTCTCTACAAATATGTGATCATTGGAACAGGGTAGAAGGACAGAACTGACTTGTGAAAGACGTCTGCTAATTATGTATGCACCACAAACAGTGAACACATTAATCCACAATCATATGCACACACATATTCTCATAATCATAATAATAAATAAAATGAAAATATGCTTAAAAATAGTGTACATGTGCTGCAAAATTTTAACCCACTCTGTCATTTTGCAAAGCCCAACTTGCTTTATCTTTCACTCTCCTTCATCTGAACATTGACCTGAGAATATCACAGAAAGACTCTTTGTTAAGATCTTTCTTTGGATTTATTTTATTGAATTTTTGTCATCTCCTTAATATATCACATAAATTGGATAACATTTTCTTGATATTTCAAAATATTCTTAAAGTCCTTGCAAGTAACTGGCATATTACGTGTGAACTTTGTTTTCTGACAATTGGGAAATAATTACCAATTTTATGATTTCATACCTGAGATAAGTTGTCTTATTATGAAAAATGTGAAACTAGAAAAGAAATTTAAATAATGGAAAAATTAGTTTTACTGTAAAAATTACTCACAATAGATCATTGGTAGCTACCTTCTGCTGTAGATTGATATCATCCTCATTCTGCCATCGTCACTATTAAAATAATCTCCTTTTTTATTTTAACTGGATCAGGTAAGAATCTCTATTACACTCCTCATCCACCTTTGGAAATAGTTCCCGAACCTTTGAATCACAGTAAAAATACTACTGTTCAATTTTGTGAATACTTTTCAATCCCATTTAACAGTCAAATGTATTTTATATAGTAGATTTAACTGAGATTGAAAACATAGCCATGAATTTTATTTGTTACATTGAATGCTTCTTTCACATATCTAATTATTCTGATTAACTTCTCATTGCTCTGATCTCTATCATATTTTCATTGAATGGATCATTTTCTTCCTTCATTGAAAGTCATAGCAGAAAAAGCAATGCACTTAGCACTATGAAGACCTTATAATACTATGATAAATAAAAATGCTATATCAAAAATAAAAGGAACTTTTAGTAATATAGTGATGTTTTGTAAAAATCAAAGAGAGGCAAACTATTAAATTCACACTTACACTTAGCATTTAGTTGAATGAGTCACTGTGATTCTCAGTGTGGAAGACTGTTTTTAATTAAAGAAATGCTTGATTTTATTCATAAGGTAAAAATAACTTTCACCCATTTGTAATTTTTATCTACTTTGAGGACAAAGTTTTGCTCTAATGATCCGGATCTTAAGCAAATACTCAACTGACGACTGAACAGAGCTTTGTCCTTTCTCATTCTCTCAGTGTTTTCTGTGTGTGAGTGCTGTATTGCAATTTCCCATGGCTTGATTAAGACTCTTTGCTCTTTCTCTTGGATACAGAAAAGTATACATGCCTCATAATTTAAAACATTCTGGCTAACATATTTGAAGTCTGAAGACCTATGATGTTATAGTTGACTGGGACATGTATAGTGGGATTTTGGTACATTGTAAATATTTCTTCCTTCTATTGGTTTAATAAAAAGCTGATTGGCTAGAGGCAGACAGGAAATGTCAGCGGGGCTAATAGACTAAGAAAACTCTGGGAACATATCAGAGCAGAGCAGGGATACCTCAAAGATGGCTCAAGACACAGAGGAAAGAAGTTGAAATGCTGCTGAGAAAAAGTATCCAGCCACATAGTTGAACAAGATAAGAATTGTGGCTTGAGTTAAGATAAAGAATTAGCAAGTTATATTCCTGGGCCCTAGATCAATGAGTGTAAAATTAATGTAAGCAAACATCTGTGTTTCTGTGGGACTGTGTGCACTATGTGGGACTGTGATTCAGTGTCGCGCGCAACCTTGCCAGCAAGGAAAGCACAACACCCAGGATCTTCTTTCAGCAGTTTATTCTTCAGAACCTTTACAATTGTTCTCCCTTTGTCCTTCTCTCTGCTTCTCCTTCTCCTTCTCCTCCCCTGGGAAACCCTGCCCACTGACTAAATACTCTCAGGGCATCCAATCCCAATAAGCTACGTGAGCACAGCTCATAGGTCCACATACCCAACAGCAAACCACGCCCCAGGCTCAAGTCAAATAAGGAGTTGTTTATCAAAAGAGAGCACTCACCCACGGGGGGGGGGGGGGGGGGGGTGTGGATGGAGGCCGGAAATCAGCACCATCTCTAGGGTGCAGCAGCAGGCAGCTCTCTACAATTCAGGACCTTGAGTCTAGGCCTGCAAGTCTGGGCCAGAAACCTAATACAACAGAGATGTGTGTTGTGGAGCTACTATGAAAACCAGCCCACATTTCCTAAATCCTCAGCTAGAGAAACAATGACTGTTAATGTTAAACTTTGAACTTAGTAGCCTCATATATGATTTTGTTTTCCCTATGAGCACTTTACCTTCATTGCTTGCGAGGTGCAAGAATAAAAGTTCAGTTCCTTTCCTCCATCAACAGGGGCCATCTCTGACAGGCTATCTTAGTTCAAGAGTACCAAGTAGATTTCCAGCATCTTTGGTCATCTGAGCCTTTTAGAACTGCACTGTAGCTGTCTTATTTTCTATCCCAATATGCTACTTCTATTCCCTCTTATATTTGTTGCAGAAATCACACTGATAAATTTCCTACTAACACATCTTAAATTCCAGGGTTCATGTCTTAGAAAAATGTGTCAAAAATTTTGTTTTTGTTTTTTTTTTTTTAGAAAATAACTTTAGAAATAATTGGACTTTAGTTCCCCTTCTGTAGCATTGTTTTACAATTCTTTAACTTGAGGAACGTGAAAAACAGCCTTTAATCTTCTGTTGGAAAATGAATCATCCCTTTCCTACAGACCACTGAATAAGCAATTTGTATAGAACCCCTTCCCTTGAATGAGTGAAAAATATCATTTGTTCAACTCAGTGATATCAGCAAATGGTTCAGTTCTGGTGCTGAACAAAAGAAAAGGTCTTTGCACATCTATCCCTGTTCTCAAATACACAGTCATATGAGTGACGAGTCTATTAATTTCCAGATTCATTGAGGTCATGTCAGGTTACAGTGCAGGAAAGGAATATAATGGAAGACCATGCTGTAACAGCAATATTCATGATTCATTAGGTGACACTCTACCCTCTAGATGTTCATAAAACAATCTAAATCCAAAGTGTCATAGCACCTACAGCAAAATCATGACACAATAATACAGAAGAAAGGTTATGCCAAGACTTACCAATAGAAACTTTAGGGTAGTTGGTTTGTGTTCTTTTTGGTGGTGTTGAAGATGAAGGACAAAATCATGGTTTTCAAAATTCAAAGATTAAATATTTGCTGTACCTAGTTGTCACAAGTCAACCTGAAATTCTCACTTTTGTTTTCCCATTTATAGTCATAAAGCCTTTGTGTTTATTATACTAAATATGGAGAACTGTTTCCCTTTACCTTGTTAAAAGACTTCCCTTGAACTAATATGTAATTGGTAATTATCTTAGTAGGAAGAGTTAGAAATAGTAACAAGGCTTTTCACATACTGTTGGTAATATGTCAGGTGCTACTCTAGGTTCTTCCTATTCTTGAGCTGAAACAATATCCCAATGTTTGACATGAAATTAGAAACTCAGCGCTTCTTGCAGAGTTATTCTAGCAGAAGAGATAGTAAATGTCAGAACTAGTATTTTATCACAACTGTTCTCATTATTTTATTAACTCTGGAACCAGTTTTATGCTTTACAATTAAACACTAGAAAGTAGAATATGAAAGGTGTAATTTATGAGATCAAAACATTCTAAGCTAAGAGCTAAAGAAAGTAAAATTTATACTGTTCATGTTGCAGACAAACATGGTATAAAGACATAGTGTCAGCATTTTGATCTTAATATTAGAAGACCCAAAGGGTAAAATGTGAATAAGGAAAAGAACACAGAAAAAATTACTATAAAAATTACGCACGCATTGAAGTATGCAGCATTTAGCTACAAGTATTTTAGCACACTAGAAAAAAATTGATTGAGTGACAGTGTGGGAAGTCAGATGGTGGTAATATCAATCAATTTTTTAAAGGCTTTTCATGTTACAAGGCCTGATATAACCTTATAGAAAAGTCCCTATGATTTTTCAAAAGCCCTAGTTCTGAAGTGGTCAAATTTCTCTGCCTGCAGAAATTTATGTTAGAAATTAAGACTTTAAGTTCAGATGTTGCAGTACTTACAGCATCTCAATACTTATAGTTTAAAACTCAGGTATACCACATCCTTCTCTCCCCTAAGTCAGAGTAAATAAGTAATCATTTGTTTTCTAAGAAGGATTAAATAATGCAGTGTTCTTTAGAAACCCAAGAAGGGTTGAGAGATCCAAAGAACAGCAAAAAACTCAGAGACTGCTTATGACAACCTGTGAAGACAGGAAACCGTGAGGGAATGTAATTAGGTGTGAATTCCATATCCCCAGAACAAAACAGAGGTAATATCAGGCCCTCCAAAGTAGTATCATATAGAAGGACCTCATGAAATAGTTCCTGCATCTTGGTGTTGGACCACTGATATGTCCACAGCTGGTTCCAGCACTGCCAGACAAGAGGCAGAGTTTTTGGAGGGATGTCCCTGAATATGTATGGAGCTGAAACAGAGCTGTGCTCTGCAGTTACTGGAACTGCTCATGATCTGGGGATCATAGTCTACTTACTGACTGCTTCTGCAGGGTTATTCAGAAGGCAAGGGTTCATGATCTATTCGAAATAAGGCTACTGAATATATGTGAAGGGTTGTTCTTCATTCAACTGACTTATTACTAATACCACTATGCTCTGATGAGAGTTTAATGAAAAGTTACTTATGAACGATGTTTGAGGTGGTATTACTTGGATTTACAACCAATACAATACAAAATACAAATATAATGCAAAAGGGATGCTTCAGGATGAGAACAAAGCATGAGTGCAAATTAGCAGATGTGAGTGCAGAGTTGATACTAACAGCCAGAGGATTGTATTTATCACTTAGTTGGGGTACTTGTGCTCCACAGGGACCACACAGGGCACCAGGGATCAGAGTTAATGGGTGAGAGAAGAAAATAGCTACTCATAGTGGTTGAGAGCTAATATCTACCAGGGTGCTGTGTTTGTTCTCTTCTAACCTAATATAAATAAAGAAAGGTCTATAAACACAATGAGTACCTATGTGTGTGAAACATCTACAGACTGTTCACAAATAGAAATTATTGTTAGTTAAAATTGTGACACTGAGAAAAGAAATTTTCAGTGTCTCTGTGACTGATAAGTGATTTACAAAGCAAAACTGCAATTTTTTTTTTTTAAGAGGCAGTTAAGCATTTCATTCCCTGATGGCTAAGGATTTTGACATTTCCTAAATATTTTTCTTCCACTTGAGATTCCTCTATTGAGTATTCTATGTTTAGATTTGTACCCCATTTTTAATTAGATTATTTGATATTTTGATGTTTAGTTTTTTAACTTCTTTTGGAAATTATATATTTCCAAATTTATATTTATATTTTGAAAATTAGCCCTCTGTAAGATGTAGGGTTGGTGAAGATCTTTGTCATCCTGTAAGTTGCAGGTATTTTTTTCCCCTTTTAGATGGTGTCCTATCGTGGATGAAACTTGTTATTAATAGATATGTTTTAAATAAGATTTATTTTGTTAGAATCACTAGCAAAAGAAGGTTTTAGCAACGCGCCAAGCCACAGCCCTACTGAGCCTCCGCGCGCCAGGGCCGGAAGTCCCGCCTTTCCTTACGCCGCCGCGCGCGCTCCTCTCCTTACACCGCCATGCGCGCTGGGCTGTAAGCAATGCTTCTCCAGTACAATCCGGGATTCCCACTACAGTGTCCTTTGCCTTACAGAAGCTTTTCAGTTTCGTGAGGTCCCATTTAATAGTTGTTGATCTTAGTGTCTGTTCAATTGGTGGGAGTGCTAAGGAAACAGAATATATATATTAGAAATGAATGGGGGAGATATTTAAATAGGGATAAGGAGAGATCATGTTGTGGTGGATAGAGGAAGAGAATACAGGGAAAGACAACTGGAATCTGGAGCATCTCTGGGATGAACTAGAACAATGGAAACTCCTAGTACAATGGAAACTCCTAAGAATGTATGAGGGTGATTTTTTAAAATTTTTTATTAAGAATAAAGTCACATTTTCTATCCATGTATATCCTTATTCAAGGTCCCTTCCCCCTCCCACCACATCAGGTCGTTTTACTTCTCCGCAACTCCCCATCCCCTCCCTGGGCAGGGAACAGACAGTCCTATGGTCCCACTGACCCAATACTGCTTGGATCAGTCTCCACTCCTGGCCAAATCCAGTTTTGTCCACCCTCCCTCAAGAGTGAGTCAGGTGTTCCTATAGTTGGAGTGGAGTCCGAAGGGGCAGTCCAGGGTGTTTCTGATCCCAAGTTGTTCAGTGGTTGTGGTTTGCCGCTTGGACATGCTTGGCTTTTTTTCTTGTTTGTTTGTTTAGAGACCACTAGTGAGGGAGTACATCCCCTGCTTATCTTTCTGAGATTGAGATACCTCGCTCAGGAGGATATTCTCCAAATCCATCCACTTGCCTGCGAATTTTAGAATATCATTTTTTCTTACTGCTGAGTAGTATTCCATTGTGTAGATGTACCACAGTTTGTTAATCCATTCTTCAGTAGAGGGACATCTAGGTTGTTTCCATGTTCTTGCTATTACAAATAATGCTGCTATGAACATAGTTGAGCTAATACCTTTGGAGTGTGAATGTGCCATGTATGAGGGTGATTTTAGCTAAGACTCCTAGTAATGAGGAATAAAGAGGTTGAACCTGCCATCTCCTGTACCCAGGTAAGACTTCCAGTGGAGGGATTGAGAACAAATTCCAGCTACATGACTTCTCACCAAAATTTACCCTGCCTACAAGTTGTGCTGGGACAAAGGTAGCCTAGAAGTTTTTTGGACCGGTCAATCATTGACTGGCCCATCTTGAAACCCATACTATGAGAGGGAGCTCACACTGCTGGGAGAGCCAGGACTGAAAGGATGGACAGCACAAAGACCTAATGTAGAACCAAAAACGACTGACAAAAATAAAAAGAAATAATTCTTTGTTATTCAGATATACTTACAGATTGATGACTAGCCCAATTATACCAGAGAGGTTTCACCCAGAAATTGATAGAAACAGATGCAGAAACCCACAACCAAATATTAAATGGACCTCAGGGACCCCAGTGAAAGAGCTAGGGGAGGAGGGTCCAAGAACACCACTGGAAAACCCAGAGTCAACTAACCTTGGATCATAGGGGTTCAGAGACCAAAAAAAAAAAAAAAAAAAAAAACTTTGCATGGAACTGACATAGGCCCTCTGAACATTTGTTACAGCTGTGTAGATTGGTCTTCTTTTCTTACTTCTAACAGTAGGAGCAGTGCCTGTCTCTGACTCTTGTTACCTGATTTTGGAATCTTTTCTTTTTACTGGGTTGCCTCCTCCAACCTTAAAGGGAGAGGCGGTGACTACTCTTAATGGAACTTGGCATGCCATGACAGGTTGATATACATAAAATTTGTTTGTGCAGTGAATGTTGAATTGGTAATATCTTAAAGATTGTAATTTAAATTCATTTGTATAAATATCCAGGAGAACTGATGCATTGCAGAGTATTTCTGTTTTTATTGTTTTAAGGATTCTCAATGCTCTTTCCATGATGGTTACACATATTTTATACAGTACACAATACTGTTTCTACTCATTCTAACTCATGCTTATCATTTTACTAGTCTCCATCATAAATGTATATAAATTAATATTTTTGCAGTTTTGATTAGCCTTTGCTTGTTGATTATTACAAGTGACTTTCACAATCTGTAGACCATCCCTATATCTCCTTTGGGAACCATTCTCTTAAGATTTCTAGTCTATTTGTAATTAAGTTATTATTTGTTTTTTTAAGCAACAAAAATCTATGAGTTCCTTTTGTGAAAACAATTAGCCACTAGACAAAAAACTGTTCTAATATTGACTGCTTAATAAAATACTATATAAACTAAACATACAAATTCCTTAAAAAAATGACCTCTAATTTAACAAAATAAGCAAAATAGTCCTTCAAGTTCCTACTTTACAAAAAACATTGCCAAACATTCTTCAAGACACAAAAAAGACAACTAATAAACTATGTCAAATTTCCTACATCACTAAAAAATATAACAAAGACTTAAGCCATATAGGCTAAAAATAAATGCCCCAACGTTACAAAAAAATTTTAAATAACTATCCAGACAAACAAATATCATCTCTGTCATTTTCTAAATTCTAAAAATTGCTTACACTTCCTGTTTATTTTCATAATATTATATCCTTCTATAGTCTTTAATGTGATTAAAAGTTTAATAATTATAAATATAGTTCTTTTTAGTTTAAAAATATATTAAATATAAACTTTAAATAAAATAAATAATAAAATATTCCCTTTAATTTTATAAATACAAATAGACTAAATATGATAACTATAATTCCTATTTAAAAGCTATTCTATATATAATTTTACTGTATAAAAATTAAAACCTTCCTTTTTAATTAAACAAAAAAATATAATAAAATGTTTTCTATATAATATAAATAAAAAACTGTTTACGCCCATACATGCCACCATAAAATAAATAAAAAATCAGAGACAGCCAAATAAAAAATAAAATAAAATTAGTCACTCTCCATCAGACCCCCCCAAAAAAACAGACATATAAAAATACCGGCCAGCCACAAACTAAAAGCCACATAAAAGTCAAATCAATAAAAATAAATTAAATTAAAATAAAAAACTAACTAATAATAAACATAAAGTATAAGCCAAACAATGCTAAAATATCTAAGCATATAATTCATTTCTTTTAAAAAACAAAAGCCACAAATACACAAACCAAGTTCCAAACCGCCGATGCTGCATGTGCGCCAAATTACAAACCTCCCAAACCCAAAACAGGCCAAAAAAACCTTTTTACAACAGAGGCGGTACCTACTCTTAATGGAACTTGACATACTATGGCGGCTTGATATACACAGGAGGTTAGCACTTCTCTGAAGAGAAAGAAGTGGATGAGGTGGGGTGGGAGAAGAGGACCGGGGAAGAGACTAGGAGGAGTGACGGAGGGGAACTCTGGGTTGGGAAATAATTTATTATTATTATTACTATAGTAAGAGCAAAGACAAGAACCAAGCTGATGGTTTTGTCATCTTTCTTTTCTCTCTAGAAGTTGGGCGATATCCTTCCCCCTTCATTACATCACAATCTACTAAGTTTTTGTTTGCTTGTAAGTTTCTTTTGGTTTGTCTCTTACTTGTCATCCCGCAAATTAGAGCACTATTGGAATAAACACAGCTTATTGTTTTGAAAAGGCATCGTGCATTCCTCCATGGAGTGTCTTAAGATATTGCTACTGTTCAATAAAGTAAGTAGCACATGGGGAACACTTTTCATACAACATAATTAGACATAATAGGTACTCATCAGCGTATTAGTTAACATTGGAATAATTCTTTCTGTTTTCATAGAATAATACTTTTAACAATCTTATAATACAGACTAGGTGTTCAGAAATTTGGTACTTCATTCATTGGCTTTTTGATAGTGAGTTCAGGCTAACATTTCTTGACTCTTGTTCTTAGACTAGCACAGGACAGAACGATGCAGCTTTCTGCTCATGCATCAGCATTTCCTCACAGCTTTGACTCCTTTCTAAAACTTCAAGCACAATAACTCCCTTGTATGAACCAGAGTAAGCACCTGAGTTTTCTCTCTTTTGTTTTAAATCTATATCCTACTACAAAAACATTCTCATTTGTGTTTTGAAATGCTCTGACATTTCCTCTCATGATTCTGAAAGATCTTTGGTGTGCTGGTCTTTATTTCACTTTAAATGAATTATTTTTTCTATCCATAGTGTGATAGGTGTGAAGGTTCTTATAAATGTACAATTACATAGATGTAAATGGAGTTGTTGCATGTATTTTATATTTACTGGAGTCTTTATTTTGTTTTTAATCTCTTTGGATTCTCTCTAACACTGTCATTATTGTCCTCCAGCTATTTTCACTTCTTATGGAACTATATGTGATATCTTAATATACATGTCACATTATATAGTACAACTATATTCTACACTTTGTTTCTTCTCATTCTCATGAGAATACCTTTGCAAAAATATTTGAAATCATATTTTAAGGTTCATTACACCCTTTATCACTCAATCTCTGTATATTTATTTAATCTCCAGTTTTACTTATCCTTTTATCTATTGAAGCATATTCACTAATAAAAAAGTTGTTTCTGCAGTGAATGTTGAATTGGTAATATCTTAAAGATTGTAATTTAAATTCATTTGTATAAATATCCAGGAGAACCGATGCATTGCAGAGTATTTCTGTTTTTAATGTTTTAAGGATTTTCAATGCTCTTTCCATGATGGTTACACATATTTTATACAGTACACAATACTGTTTCTACTCATTCTAACTCATGCTTATCATTTTACTAGTCTCCATCATAAATGTATATAAATTAGTATTTTTGCAGTTTTGATTAGCCTTTGCTTGTTGATTATTACCCTAAGTGACTTTCACAATCTGTAGACCATCCCTATATCTCCTTTGGGAACCATTCTCTAAAGATTTCTAGTCCATTTATAATTAAGTTATTATTTTTTTAAGCAACAAAAATATATGAGTTCCTTGTATAATAAAAAAATCATTACTTATCTAATGTAAAGTTGAAGATTTTCTCCCATTCAGTAAGCTTTCCTTTCATTTTAATGGTTGTTTCTTTGCAAAATAAAACCTATTCAAAAATAGAAAAGATTTTAAAAAAGAAAAAATTGTTTTGGCATATCTGGATGGCAGTATGTAGAAAAATGCAAATAGATCCAAGCCTATCACCCTGCACAAAACTCAAATCAAAGTGGATCAAAGACCTCAACATAAAACATCTACACTGAATTTGATAGAAAAGAAAGTGGGAAATACTCTCCAATACATTAGCACAGGTGTCCAGTTCCTAAATATAACACCAGTAGCCATACACTAAGAACAACAATCAATAGCTGGGACCTCCTATAACTGAGAAGCTTCTGTAAAGCCAGGGATACAGTTCATAAGACAAAATGAGAGCCTAAATAATGGGAAAAGCTTTTCACCAACCCTACAAGTAGCAGGGGACTGATTGCTAAAATATATAGAGTACTCAGGAAACTAGAGCTCAAAGCCCTTAATAACCCAATCAAAAAATGGGGTTCAGAACTAAGAAGGGAATTTTCAGCAGAATTACAAATGGTTGAAAGGCACCTGAATAAGTGTTCAACATCTTTAGCCATCAGAGAAATGCAAATCAAAACACTTTGAGATGCTTTCTTACACCTGTCCGATTGGCTAAGATAAAAGACACAGATGACAGCCTGTGCTGAAGAGGATGTGGAGCAAGGGGAAGTCTCTTCCATTGTTGGTGGGAGCGTAAACTTGTTCACCCACTGTGGAATGCAGTATGGAGTTTCTCAGAAAACAGGGAATCACTCTCCCCAAGGATCCAGAAATATCACTACTGGGCATATACCCTAAAGACACACATTCACACCCCAAAAGTATTAGCTCAACTATGTTCATAGCAGTATTATTCATAAGAGAAAGAACCTGGAAAGAACCTAGATGCCTCTCATCTGAGAAATGGATTAACAAACTGTGGTACATCTACACAATGGATGCTACTCAGCAGTAAGAAAAAATGATATCCTAAAATTTGCAGGCAAATGGATGGATTTGGAGAATATTCTCCTGAGTGAGGTATCACAAACCCAGAAGGATAAACAGGGGATCTACTCACTCATTAGTGGATTTTAAGCAAAAACATTCTGTTTTTCATTGAAAGATGACGGGTGAATAAAGTGATTTAAAACACACATATACACAAAAGAAAGCTTCTGGTTTGTCTGTAGAAGGATTGCTTAGCAGAAATTTGTGGTGACCATAGTGCATCCATAGACATGAGCTGTGACCTACTGTGCTTTCTTTATATGTAGCTGAGCCTAACCTGGCTTAAGAAGCTTTAGATTTTATTTTTTATATTTCATGTATTTTAGAGAAAAGAGAAGTTTTATTACTATACTGGTTTTTTGTTATCTATTCTGAATGTTTTACTTTTTTATATAATGTTGGATACTGATTTTCAAAAGACAATAAAAATAAATAAAAGACACAAAGAAAAAAGGAAGAAAACTTACAATATGCTAGCATACAGGCAAACCTTGAGGATAGTATGCTAAGTTTCATAAGTCAGTCACACAGTATTCTTTCTCTAAGAAGTATAGAGATTAATGATTTTTATGTCACTCATAATACCTGAGAGCATGATGGGAAATTGGAAGAAAATCGGAGTGAATGTAGATCAGAAAATATGATATGTCAATTACATAGATATTATACTTTCTTAGTGGCTAGTGATAAGGTATATAAATATATTTTAGAATTCAGACTCATTTTATTTTGTGTGCAAGAGTATATGCCTACATGTATATGCATGCACTCCATATGTGCCAAGTCCTTATGAAGTAAACAGAAAGGTGTCAGAGTCCCTTGTACTGAAGCTACAGAGCATCAGGAGACCCTATACAGGTACTGAGAATTAAAAATTGTGTTCTCTGGTAGAGGATCCAGTGCTCTTAACTGCTGAGCCATATCTCCAGCCTAGGCCTATTTAAAATATTTAATATATAAAGGAACATAATATATCTTTATTTTTAATTTGCATTTTAGAGACTAATAGTTAATTTAACTTTCATTTGCAACTTCTTGACCAATATGAGTTGTGGTTATTTAAATAAGTACATTGTTTACTTTTTCCTACAGGAGATACAAATGGAATGGATTGGAGATGACAAATATAAAGCAAGAAAGAAATAAACATGAGGCAATATAATTCTTAAGCACTCCCAATGAATGTTTCCATTATATTATAATACTTGCATAAATTGTAATATAATACTATGTTTCTAAATCTTTATATTTGTAACTTTGGCTAAAGAAAAATAATGTTTAATCCATTTTTAATTATTACTGAGTAATGGCTGTATGCCTGCATTGGGATTTCATCAATTAAAATAAATGTTTGTAATGTAAGACATTTGTTGTTAAGATTTTGATTTTGATCTTTATGTGTATATTCAACATAGAAGCTTCTAAATAATTACTAAATAATTTTAATATTTTACAGTTAAAACATATTACATGTACTTCAAAGAAGAACGCATTTCTGTACATGTGTGTATATGCTAAAAATGATCTCACATTTATACTACATAGATAATGAGACAACTGAGGCACAAAACCATTATCACCAAGGATCCATTGACATTTATAACTGGTGTCATATCAGGATTTTTCACTTAGATATTAATCTCCAATTTCATTATTCTAACAGTTTTATTTAGGCTTGCCAGAACAGAATATACACAAACCACTTTATAAGTGTAGAAAATAAGTCTCAGAGAGCTCAATTAATTACCAAGCATGACCTGGCTAACAGTAGCACAGCTGCCTTAATCATGGCATTGCAACCCTGACTGATGAGAATAGTTACAGTCAATTAGTCATTGCCGAGTCCATCTTGTGTTCCATAATGATCTCATTTAGCCAAACATCACACTGAAAACTCTACCCATAAGTAGAGTGGGGAGGTCATTAGATAAACATTCTAGCATCATAGTTAATCCACAAAGACCAAGGTATCAGATGATATGCTTATTGAAGACTCTATAAATTAGTTGTTTTTTTTTTTTTTTTTTTTTTTTTTGCTGTCATTGCTATACAGAAACATTTTTTGTAAATTACCAAATATCTTTCCTTGAGGCAGTGGTTTTTAAACACTCATTTCTTAAGAAATCTGGCGTGAAATGGCAATACAAGCAATGATGCAATTACTGCTTTTCATCGACCTACATTACATTCTCAGGTTTCTGTCTGCTTAGAAGTAAATGCCCAGTGAGGATATTTCAGGAAACATATTAATATTGAGAAGCATACTTTAAAATATTATCAAGTGTTTCAAAAGTTTAAATCACAGTACATTTTTGCAATGTAACTGCTATTTTTAAGTGAAATATGAGTCAGGAACTTTAATTTTGTATATATTATTTCTGTGGTAATTTTTATAACATAAGGCTTTAGTCTTCATATCTAAAATTAAAATTTTACAAATACAGTAGTTTTTCAACATAGTTTCCAAATCACTAAGCAATATCTATCACATCTACTTTCTTTAACAGGCACATTTACGCTATTTACCTTTTTTTGTGTTGTGGAAGAAATGTGCTATATTACCCATGGGTCTGGAAACCTGGTCCCCTGTTGGTGTGGTATTTTAAGAAGTTTGTTGAACTTTTAGGATAGAGAAACTTGTTGGGGGAAAATTGTCCCTGGGATGGAATGTGAACATTAGACAGCCCTACCTCTTGATGCTTTCTGCAATGTGACAACCCAGCTCTTTCTTCCTTATTCACTAAAATGGGCTCCATCCCTTCTTCCACTGAAATATTACTGCCTATCCACTCACCTCCTTACTTATTTGGGCATGGTAACTGCTACAGTGTGTCAACATAACAACATAAAAAAGTGAGCAAAGAGACTCATTGGAAGGAATAGATCCTTACTCGGAGAGTAAGAAGTTTGTATGTAGAGAACTCACAGGATATGAAAATAGTTGCATGATCACAGAACCTAGATAAACGCCTCTCTGTTGTGACTTTCCTTGTTTTTATTAGGTTGAGCATGAAAAGAAAAATGGTCATTTTCTTGTAAGTTTTTAAGGATAATGATGATGGAATTTATTAGGTTTGTGAATCATCTGTTTCAAGTAAAACGAGCCATTTCTGACTCTTAGACTAAACATAGAGTTGTCAATGTGAGCCACTCTGTACCCTCTTCACTGTGTAAAGATAATAGTGCAGCAAGTCAGGACTGGGTTCTTCCAGTCAGTCACAAGTGATCTGTACTAATGCAATTACACTACTTTGTGGGGCCCCAAACCTCAGCAATATTGCAGGCTGCAGATGTGAATTAGAGCAGAGACTAAGTCCTTACACAGGAAGACAACGTTGATTCATCACAGTGCTCCAATTAAGCCAGCTCTGGAGCTACAGAGTCATATGCTATCTAATCAACCAACTGTACAGAAGGGAACGTGGCAGCTGAAAAAAAATCTGAGAATTCATATCAAAGAAATGCTAATCTGTTGCCCTAGACTTTTGTAAAATATAATATTAAAGATGAAATCATCTCAATCACATTAGAGACGTCTCAAGTGAGCCACAAAGCTATTAGCATGTTGTAAATCAGCCTATGATCAACCAAATCCTCTTAAGCTATTAACTGGTAGGAAATGAAATTCTTAAATAAGTACCCATTTGCTGAAAGTTCTTCATGGCTGTCTACAGCGTGAGTCATTACTGGGTTCTTCTGTGATTTTGAGAGTGATGTTATAATCTATTACTTGGTTCTTTTATTTTATTTTTTGAGAATGTTATAGATAAATACCATATTTATGATATTTCCACTCTCCCCTTTACCCATCAAGCTACTCTTGATATATTAACATAAGTCTGTTTAGAGACTGCAGCAAACAAATAAGATTAATTGTAAGAAAATTAAATGTACTCAATGCCAACAATAACAAAAGGCTATTTAGCAGGACATTCTAAATCTATTAACATAATTTTAATTTTTTTCCATTTCAAATTTTATTCCAGCCCTAAAACCAAATCTTTTAATTTCTCAATGAGAATAATAGTGGTGATAGAGCTGACCTCTTTAGCAGAGCCTATCTTCAGTTCTTTCTTCCTCCTAACAGACTCATGCTTTATATCATTCCTATCACTTTACTGATATAAATGCTGGCAATAGACAAATCTGAACAACTTGTCCAGACTCAGAACTACTGAACAACTTGTCAGACTCAGAATTATCTTTGTCTGTGCTTTTTACCCATATGCTGTGTCTTATTGTGAAAAAAAGTTTGCATGTTTATTAAGTTAAAAATATTTTCTAGGCTTGATTTTGCTGCTCACAACCTGATCAGATACCCTTCCCTATTGGTTTAACAGCTCTCCACACACATTCTTCCTAATGCTGCTACTGCACATGGTGACAGCAGCTTCTGTGTGCATCTTCCACATAACAGTGATTTCTTTGATGCCTAAAGACTAGAATTAAATCTTACTTTCTTTATAACTAGTACCACAAGGCTGCTGCAGAGAAAGAAAAACTTATATGGCATTAATAACAGATTATTCTTCTTCAATTTCAATATCTGGCATAACTTCACCATAACTTTAATTTTATTCCATGACTGGAGAACTTCACGATTTATTTTAGTTCTAATTACATGTTTAATTTTAGCTGAGAAAAAAAACACAAAATTCTGGACAAAGAAGTTGGATAATTTTGACTTCTTGATTTAGAAGTCTAAAATCAAGAGTTCAATGTTAAAACTGGAAAAGATAAAAGCAGTTAGGTACATGTATCTAGGCAGGGAAGATACAAAAAAATACTAACAAAATATATTTCTCTATCTTTAAAAACATATTGGCGCATAATAACTAGTAAACACCTGACTCACTCTTGAGGGAGGGGGGAGACAGCTGGATCTGCCAGGAATGGAGACTGAACTAAGCAATATTGGGTCAGTGGGACCATGGGACTGTCTGCTGCCTGCCCAGGGAGGGGATGGGGAGTTGTGGAGAAGAAAGAATAACCTGATGTGGTGGGAGGGGCAAGGGATTTTGAATAAGGATATACAAGGATAGAAAGTGTGACTTCTTTGAAAAAACAAACAAACATAAATAAATAAATAAAATTTAAAAAATCAAATGAAAAATGGGCTTATGTTTACAATACTTGGTTCCAGGTGGTGAGACTTAGGGAGGAGGAACTGGAGACTTTAGAAACTGGGACTAGCTGAGAGAAGTACCACATTAGGACTTACCTTTAAAGATTATATGAGATCACAGTCCTGACTTCTCTCTCTGCTTCTCACATATCATGAGCTAAGATCCCTCCCCATCCATGCTCATGTGTGACAAAGTAATTATGGAATGAAACATATAAAATCATGAATTTAAAAAATCTCTTTTTCATGTTTCTGTCAGATATTTGGTCAAAACTTACATAATAACACATGGAAAATGAAACATAATGCTTAGAAGTGTATGTGTGTATGTTTGTGGCCTAGTCTTATGTCAATTTGACTAACATAATCCATTTGGGGAGAAGGGCTTGTATTGACTCTGTCAAGGTCTATTAATACCTCTATAAATTTGGCCTATACATAAGTCTGTAGTCCATTTTCTTAGTTGGTGGTAATTGATATGAGACATCATTGAGGTGTCACTCATGGGCTGGTGGTTCTGGGTGTATTGAAAAAACAGGTTGATGGCTCAGCAGTTAAGAACTGATTGCTCTTCTAGAGGACCTGGGTTCAAATCCCAGCACCCACAAGGCTGCCGACAGCTGTCTGTAACTCCAGGTCTAGAGGAACAGACACCCTCACAAGGACATACATGCAGGCAAAACACCAGTTCACAGAGCAAAAGTAAATAAGTTAATTGAAAAATAAGTGGGGAGCAAAGCAGTGAGCAGTACTTGTACAAGGCCTCTGTACAGCTCCTGCTCACATGTTCCTGCTATTATCTTTTTTGTCCTGTTGCCATTTACTGGACATCAAAACATTTCTAAAGGAAATATCTTTTAAAAGCTTTTACTCATAGAAATTTGTTTACTCTATAACTTGGGGCTAGATACCAAGGTCATTGTTCTTATGTGCTCACCTATGCAGGCATCTGTGGTCATAGGGAAGCTTGAATTACACTGGAAGGTGTAGTTTTCATCCTCTGATCTGGACCCCTAGTAATGTGATTGAAAGACTGGGCTCTGTTAATAGAGTTTTTTGTTTTGTTTTGTTTTGTTTTTGTCACTTAGTTTGCCAAGTCAACCTTCTTTGTCAGCTCTCCATATATTCAAGCAAGATCTTGTGTTTCATGACCATCTCTTGAAGGAATTCAAGACATGATGAATACTACTGTGGATTTAGGAACTTCCATGTTAGCTTATAAAGGTAGGAATTAGAAGTTATTCTGAAAGAGAAATAAAATAAAAATGCAATTCTCTATGTTAAATGGAAATATCTGTGTGTTCTTTTCAAGACTAGATTTTCATATTGTTTCAAAATAGCCAGAACTACCACAAGCTTAGAAGTCTGGGGTGGATAGTGGCTCTCTTTCCTCAGACCCAAAACCTCTTCTTTCCAGGCACTCCCTCTAATTTATTCTGTGTGAATATAGTCCTGAGATGTCTTTTTGAGTTTCCTGTGAGTGTAAATAGGTTCAATCCTTGCTCAAATGCCACATTCATAATTTTTTTGTTTTGTTTTAAGATTAGTTTCTCCATTTGGGGGGGCTATAAATAAAGTAACCATAGAATAATGTTTTCAAATTTCTTAAAACCCTTTGTTAAACTGAAAGTATTAGGCACTGTCTTCAGTATTTTAGATTTCTCAACAACGGTTCTTTCAGTTAAACTCAATATCATTTTACATTTATTTCTTACTTTAAATACCTTTTGCCATGTGAAGAAACTAGAGATGTGAATCAGTGTTATGTTTTAATGTCTTAAATTCTGTCTGAAAAAATGACTGCTGTATTCTTTGGCTCTTTTCTGTTTTTGCAACGCCCCATAAAGCTACTGAAAGAAACCAATTGAAGCTTTGAAAATTTTGCCAGGCAATCTTCTTACCTAAATCCCTTGCATTCCCTTTGTACATTCTCTATGTTCTAAGTTACAAAGTGTGGCATCTTTACCTACTGTTGCATGTCACAACACAGATTACCCTCTTCTGGCAACAATAACAATGTTCTCTATTGTTGCTTAATTCAAATAAAGCCTATTATACTACTGCCCTTGAGCCTCTACCTGATGTTCCTTATACTGGCATATTTTTAAATATTTGTAATGAGAATATTCCTTTTCCATACGAATTGTTATTTCCTGTTATCTATCACTACACCAAAAAAATCCCAAAATACAGTGATTTAAAATATTTTTTAATTGTTTGTGACTTAGATGTCAGTAATTTTATCCAGACTGGCTTACGCTTGTTTTACTGAAGTTACTTAGGGTTGCCATTATAGACAATTTTACATGATGAATGCATCAGGGTTGAGGATCCTAGAATGTCTTTAATGATATGTTCTTCAGAATTCATGAAATGGATGACAGATGCTTTTTAGTGAACTGTTCCCAGATCCCTGGTGTAGCTCACACTTCTTTTCCAGAGAGTTCCAAGTAGAAGCCTAATGTACCAGTATTTTCTACATCTTGACACTTTTTGCCCTATATACTTTTATGTAGCTAAACATGAAGCTTGCATGCATGTGAAATAAAATGTTAATTATGTGTGCTTTCACATACACAAAAAGTTGTGCCAGTTATTAACCATTTCAAAAGTAGCATGTTTCAAAGATAAGATAGACTTAGATTATTCAGGACTTAAGAAAAACTGAATATAGATTAAACCAGATCCTAGTTAAAAGAAAAACACATATGGTTTTCTAAGAAACATATTTCTAATATTCAAAAAAGGAAAAATCCATATGATATTTCAACTATTAAAACTAAAATATTTTACTTCTACAGTGAATAGCAATGACTGCCTATGATGCTATACAGTATTACAGTGCTAATATTGAAATATAGCAAAAAAGAAGGAAATTACTTTGTAACAGTATTACATATCAGTATATATTTTAAGATATGTATTTCTTCAATGAGCAGAAAAATAGATCCTTGAAGATAATCATATTTCAAGACTTGGAGCTCAGAAATATATTTGCTTATATTTTACAGGACCTAAATCTGTAGTTCTAATATATAGTGTCTTTTAAAGATATGGTCAGATAAAAGGATATGATGATATTGACAAATGAAAACTCATAAAACTAAGATCTACACAGAAAACAAAACAGTCAATTGAGCAAAAGGGAATCCCAGAAGGATCTTTGCCAACTTAATATATCAGATATAGGATTAAAATTCAGAATGTATAATTAACTAAAAAACAAACTCAAGAAAGCAAATAATCTAATTAAAAATTAGCTGTGGGGCTGAAGAATTAGCTTATAATTAACAAGAAGACTCATGCCTTACAGAAGACCTGAGTTTAGTTCACAGCACTACATGGCTTCATACATTCATCTGTAACTCTAGTACTAGAGTATCTGATGTCCTCTCTGGCTTCTGAGGGAACCAGAGGTGCAACTGGTGCACATACATGTATGCAGTTAAAACACCTATTCACATATGAAATAATTAAAAAAATTAAATCAGCTAAACAATTTAAACAGATTATTAAAAGTGATAACAATAATTAAACAATTCTCAAAATGTGTTCAACATTCTTGCCATCTAGAGAAAGACAAATGAATCTTACTTTGAGAATCTTAACCAAGTCAGAATAGCTAAAAGTCAAAAAAACAACTAAAAACAAATGCTGGTGAAAGTGTAGGAAAATATGAGCCCTCTGTTGATTTAATTCTCTGTTGATGAGATTGCTAACTGGTGGAGTCACTGAAAATTAGTATGGAGAATTCTCCAAATAACCACAAATAAATTTTCATATGTCCCAGCAGCACTACTTTACAGCCTTTGACATCATCACTGAGGCTCTGTCACACTAGGTAGGAAATAGAAACAACTTAAATGACCATCAACTGATGGATGGATATTGAAAATGTAGTTCAAATACACAATGAAATATTATTCAGCTGTAATGAAAAATTAAATTTGCAAGTAATGGATAAAACTATCAAATACTATACTATTTTGTGTGAGATAACCCCAATCTGCAAAAAAACTGTTTTTTACAATAATTTTTATTGTTAGATTTCTCTTGAAAATGAAAATTTTATCATTTTAAAATGTTGTCTATCAAATAATATTTAATCTGGTCTGTTTGGCATGGATATAGCAAATATAATGTGGTGATTATCTGTTTGATGTGTGTGTGTAAGTATATATGCATACATACATATATATAATATTTTCATTTTAAATGCAGATATGTCTATTTGATGTGTGACTCTCTCCTATATGAAACAGAATGATCTAGAACAGTTGGTAGAAGAATAAGAACATGGGTGATTGGGCCTGAAAGAGATTTGATGAAAGTCACAGAGAATTAATTCTGCATCTTTATATGCAAAGTTAACTTTTGCTAAAAAGTAATCTATGATACATTCAAGAAGGGCTTAAAATGTGCACATTATACTTAGATAAAAACAAGAAGCTCTGGGGTGCTGCATGGCACAGCAGGGTAACTATATATAACAGTAATGAACTGTCTGTCAAAAGCTAGAAAAGGATATTCTGAATGTTTCACATGAAAATGACAAGTATTAAAAATATATATTTGTTTAATCTGTTAATAGCTTCCAAATGTATGTATGTAAAAACTTAGCTTGATATCCCATTTATGTATATTTTATAGTTAATATATGATTAAAATTATTTGAGAAAATAAAAAGAATATTTTATATAAATGAAGGCAAACTTTGGATTATAATATTTCAATAATACTTTCATTCGATTTAATTTACTGAGGCTGAGAAACAAAGATTTCTATACCAGGAAAGCTATTGTATAAATAATAAAATTACAAATTAAAACAAATTAGATAAGAGAACATTTACAAGAAATTATAGGTGTTTATTAAGTACTTTTATCATTTTTTACTCTTTCATTTACTCCTAGGGATCAATTTTTCTCTAACTGGGAAGTTTTTTCCTTTTTAATTACATTTTAAATTATTTGTTTAGCATAATTTTTTTATCCATATCAAAGTATTTTTCTAAATTTTTTGATCTCTGCATATTGCACAAGAAGTTTCATAATTTTGTTAATCTAGAGGATCATAGGCAACAGTCAATAGTCATAAAAAATACACATCAAATACATAGTGTTTCATATTCCACCACAGTCTTTGTTTTTATTGCTTACTAGCATTTATGAGTATTTTTTAAGTGTCTCAATAAATGAGACCCTTCTAATGAACCAAGGTGTGTCAAGAACATAATCAATTTGCAACATATAGAATGCTGAACTACTGTGCAAATAGCAAAAATAATGAATACCTAAGAATATGCTCAATAATTTTCCAACCATTTTTCCAAAGTCCCTGTGTGCTTCAGTTGAGAATATCAGAAGTGTTAAATCAGAGCCTTGACACCTTGATCATTGCTGCAGAAAAGCAAGTGTGCAACTCCTTTTCTTTTACAAAACTGACATGCTGTCTATACACTAAAGAGGCTCCTTCTTTTCATCTTTTAAGAAGCCAGGAGTAATGTTATCACACATTTATTATCTCTATCACACTATTCTTGCAGAAAAATCTGTGCTGATAGTGTCCCTGTGGAAAATTGACAAAAAATTATAGCACTGTTCTGAACTCTATTGTTTTCTCTTTATTGGACATCAATAGGCAGGAAGTTGTAGCTTGCATAAGAAAACACTGATGTAACCTATCTGTGTTAATCTTAATCTACATTACCTTGGTCAAGATTTTCATGTTTAAGTTTTCTCAGCATCAGTATAAAAATACCTTGGTCATAGAACTACTGAACAAGTTAGGGTTAGTATCTGCTATTTGCAGGATACTTTTAACAGACCTTGGGCATGCAGAAGTGATAAAGAGATGGGTTCCTATCTTTTTGAAGCTTATAATCAAGTGAAGAAAACAGACATTGCTCAACCAATAGACTCTGTGGGACATATTCTATAGATAAGATTTATAGCCTACTATGATTTCATGCTTTAAGCAATGTAATGTCTCACATATATAAAATGCACAATATAATCATGGATGACACTTAAAATATGTAGTATTCATTTCTGTGTTTGAATTTATTAAGTACTTTTGTTTGTTTTATATTTTATTTATTTTTCCTGCTGTTGTTTTTACATCCCACTCAAATTTCCTCTCCTTCCTCCCCTCCTAGTTTCTCCCCTCCCCATGCACTTTTTTCATCTTTTTCTGTTCAATAGGAGGAGGCCTCCAATGGATATCACCCAGCTATGGTATATCAAGTCTTAGGGAAACTAGGAACTCTCTTTTCTATTAAGAGTGGATGAAGCACCCCAGGATAAGAAATGGGTCCCAAATACAGGCAACAGAGTCATAGACAGCCCCCGAATTCACTAGTAAGCATCTCACAAGTACATCAAGTAGCACAATTGCAACATTTCTTATGAGTGCCTAGGGTGGTCCCATGTAGGCTTCCCAGTTGTGGTTCAGTTTCTGTGAGCCCCTATGAGCCCAGGTTAGTTGGTTTGGGGAATTTTCTTATGGTGTCCTTGGCCCCTCTGGATCCCATAAACCCTCCTCCCTCCCTTCATCAGGATTCCCATCAGGCATTAGCTCAACTATATTCATAGCAGCATTATTTGTAATAGCAAGAATCTGAAAGCAACCTAAATGCCCCTCAACTGAGGAATGGATTAACAAACTTTGGTCTTTCTACACAATGGAGTACTGCTCAGCAGTAAGAAAAAATGATATCCTAAAATTTGCAGGCAAATGGATGGATTTGGAGAATATCCTCCTGAGTGAGGTGTCACAAACCCAGAAAAGATAAGCAGGGGATGTACTCACTCATTAATGGACTCTAAACAAAAAAAGCAAAAGCAAAGCATATCCAAGCTGCAAACCACAAGCCCTGAACAGCTTTGGATCTGAAACACCTTGGACTGGTACCTTGAATCCCACTCCCTCTAGAGGAACACCTGACTCAGTATTGATGTTCAGGTGAGGAAACTGGATCTGCCAGGAGTGGATGCTGAACTGAGTAACATTGGAACCTTGGGACCTCCTGCCCATGTTGGGGAGGAGATGGGAGATGTGGAGAAGAGAGAGTGACTGCTGGGGATAGGAGGGGGAAGATACCTTGAATAAGGATATACATGGATAGAAAATGTGACTTTATTCATAATAAAAAATAAAAAAAGAAAAATATTTTATCTATAATCATTCATACATGAACTGAGGGTAATGTTTTATATTCTTCCTCAGTTCTAATTCTACAGTTTTTTCATCTCTTATTCTCTAGCTCTAATCCAAATTCCAATTATTCTCCACTCTGATACTTCTCAGCTCTCATTCTTCTAGCTCCTCTCTCTGTTCTACACCAATTTCTAACCCCAGACTCTTTGTAACAATAATAATAATAATAATAATAATAATAATAATAAAAATGTACAAAGTCCTTTCAAGATCAATAACACATTCCTTGCATAAACAATAAAAGCAGAGCCATTTACCATGGAAATGCATAGGTAAGAACAAGATACTTGGCACTTTTTGGGCAGTCGCCACTGGTCTGTGTTTTCAGCCTAACTTTAGCAAATAAAGACTTTACATTTTATCTTAGATTACTTTTGCTAATAACTTTGGTTCCATAATAGACATTTGATAAAATGTTCCTGTGTGTGTGTTTTTGTGGAGGTTAACCTTATGGAGGCATTTAGTTTAGTTTAAAACTGTTCTAAATTTATGAAGAAGCCAAAAGTCTGTAACAAATTTTAGACTGGGGAGAAATTGTTGTTTACTTATGTTAGTCTAAGAAATAAAACAAAACAAGCTTCTAAGTGACTTACAGTCCACATGAAACAATAGCTCTAGTTATAAAGCATATTCTAGTATATTTCTATTCATCAAAGTTAAACAACTTAGTCTACTCCACCTAGAGGAACACCTGACTCACTCTTGAGGGAGGGGGGAAAGAACTGGATTTGGCCAAAAGTGGAGACTGATCTAAGCATTATTGGGTCAGTGGGACCATAGGACTGTCTGCTCCCTGCCCAGGGAGGGGATGGGGAGTTGCAGAGGAAAAAAATGACCAGATGTGTTGGGAGGGGGAAGAGACCTTGAATAAGGATATACAGGGATGGAAAAAAAAATTCAGAGGGAAAGATGAACACAAAGAAAATATAGGTGTA